>SJYS01017597.1:39032-71485 GCA_006410695.1 Philantomba maxwellii
CTCATCCCCACCCTCTAGCCCCCCAGCCCCCATCCCCCAGGAGCACTGCGCCTCCGCAGGAGCCTCCCTGGAGCATCGGCTGAAGCCTGTGGCCTCAGACAGGCTCCTCCTCTAGGCTTCAGCTTTCTGACCTGGCAACTGGGGACTCTTGACTCTGCCTCTTGGGACCTTCTGACAGTCTGGAATTTGTCTGAACTCTCCTTGCCCTCCTGGGCGCACCTAGGAAGGAGAGCGGTGGGGCTGGAATCAGGACAGAGTCTCGGAGGCACACAGGGGCACAGGCTGTGGCGGAACGGGACCCCTGGAAGGCAGGCTTCTGCCTACACCCCGTCTCAGTCCTGCCGTCCAGCTCTAGATGGAGAGCAGCAGGGCCACGGCCCTCACCCCGAGTCAGGAAAGAGTCAACCCTAGCAAGACTCAGTGAGGGAAGGCGAGAGGGGCTGCAGCCGCGCATTCCACTCGTCCTCTGCTTGGGCTAATGAATGGCTCAGGGGCTCCAGTGGTCTGGGGCCAGGGCCTTCGGAAGCACAGCATGGCTCCAGGAAGACCGCCCTCGCCACCCTGTCGGAGCGCCTCCCTGCTCCGGGGGTCCTGAGGCATGACCAGTGAGGGCCAGAAGGGGGGACCCCCTTCTCCTTGGAGGACTCTGAGTGGAGCAGGTGGGGGAGACCACAAGGACCTGGAGGTGTGGTCTAACACCCTGCGGCTGACCTGCAGGAGCAGCTCACGGGCTCTCCATACCACACGTGGGCCAGGCAGGAGAGCGTTCCCATTTTACTGATGGGGAAACTGAGGCCCAGAGGTGTTGCAGGCCTTGCCCAAAGTCACTCAGCTGGTGAGCGGGAGAACTGGCCCTGGAACCCACAGCCCTGGTTCTTGGGCCAAGCTTCATTCCCTTTGTCACTACTGTCACTGCCCTGGAAAGGAAGGGAGCTGGCAGGAGGCAGGTGGGTGCAAAGGTGTTCCAAGGGCTTGTGGGAGGAGAAGGAGCTGGGGAAGGCACTTCCGGCCTGGATCCAAGGTCCAGAAGCTCAGGGTACTGCTGCCAGGACAGGAGCGAAAGCGCCACTGCTTCTATCAGCCTCTGCCAAGTAAGCCTTCTCCCTCCCCTTCCTGGGCTCCACGCTGTGCCCAGAGGCTGTCTCACTAGGTAGGCAGTGTTTTCACGTTGGGGGCTGCACCCCCTCCAGCCCCTGTGAGCAGGGACTGTCTCTGACTCCATCGTGCAGTCTGTTCCACCACAGGCTGGGCATTCAGTAGGCGCTCAATATGCGAGAGGGGGGCAGGTGGCTGGTGGAGGGGGTGACTGTGTGAGAGCAAGCGGGGTGGGTGGTGGTGGAGGATGAGATGCCGGGGCCCTCTCCCCCAGTGCGTCGTGGGCCTCTCCCCACGCAGAGGGCTTGGCGCCGAGAGAGACCCTATGGGGCTGCCACCGGAGGCTCGAGGCCCTCTTGGTCAAGCTGTGGTCCTGACAGGGTGGTGGCTGCTTTTCCACATTCTGCTGTGAAGGATGGTCCCCAGCATGTCCCCTGAGCCCAACCTAGCTCTGGTCATCCCGGCCGGCAGGCCACATGCAGAAAACACGGAGTAGAAAAACCTTGTTTTATTCAGCCCAGGCTGGGCAATCTTACTCTGTGGTATGGCCAAAATATAAAAAATAAAAACCAACGACCAACAAAATAACGCGGTAGGGAGAGTTAAGCACACAGTGGGGCCTGGCATCCGGAGTCCCTGTGGTTTCGGCCCCGCTCGCTCCCTGAGGCGGGCAGGGAAGGATGCTCCCGCGCGTCCAGCCGCCCCTGCCTGTGAGTGGGGCCTGGGCCCCCCGGGCCAGGCTCGTCCTGGTGGGAGGCTGCCTGGGGAGCAGGGCCTGCTTTGGAAGGTGGGGAGGTGGGCCGGCTGTATCCACCTCCCTGGGATCAGGATCTAAGGAAAGAAAGAGAGCAGGTCAGCGGCAGGCTGAGGGGCAGGGAGCCAGCCAGGCCGTACCGCCTCCCCAGCTGAGCGCTTCCCCTCCACCCCGCTCAGTCATCGGGGCTCGGGGAAAGGGGCCTTGCACCCCCAGCTCTAAGAAGAGGGGTTTCATGGGCTCCCACCCAGGGCGTGATCACGGCAGCACACTGCCCCATGCCCTGAGCTCCAGACTGTTTTCTAGGCCGTTAGCTACTGTCTGGAAATACTTTCTTACTTCTTCTAACTCAATACTTTTTTGGGGAAAAAAAAAAAAGCCTCCTTTTTCCTCTTCAGAAACATGATTGAAACCCACAGGCGTCAGTCCCGTGGCCTTTCTGGGAAGGCTCCGTCCAGCTNGCTACTGTCTGGAAATACTTTCTTACTTCTTCTAACTCAATACTTTTTTGGGGAAAAAAAAAAAAGCCTCCTTTTTCCTCTTCAGAAACATGATTGAAACCCACAGGCGTCAGTCCCGTGGCCTTTCTGGGAAGGCTCCGTCCAGCTTCCTGTGCGCTGGCCCAGCCGCCTGCCTGCGGTCAGGGTCGCGGAGACGCGCTAATGAGACCTGAGCCTCTCCAAGCACTTATGTAAAGGGCTCGGAAGGAAGGGCCTCGGCATTCCCGGCGCCCGCAGGCCCCGGGGGGGCTGGCGAGGGTGTGGGGCAGCTGCTCTGTCCACCCCGCTGAGGGGCCCAGCTCACGGTGCCTCCCGGAAGATGGGGGGCTGTTTGGATGTTCCCTCCCCAGCAGCAGGAGCACAAGAGGGCGATGGGCTCCCTGCCTCCCTTGCTTCCCGCTCAGACCCCTTTCCTCTTCTACGGCTCCTGCCTCCCTCCCGCCCGTCCCTGCTACTCCTTTCCTCAACTGCTTCCCAGAAAACCTCTACTGTTCAGGTGACCCCTGGACTTTTAATGGCTGAAAGAGACCAGCCCTGAGGAGCAAGAAGGTGCTGGAAACCCAGGCCTGCCAAAGGGCTAGGTTGCCAGGGATGGGGCAGGAGTCAGTCGTTCCCAGGTCACTCCGTGACCTGGATAATTCTGATCTAATCCCACTAATGAGGAACAGAATCTCTGAACTGAACCAGAGGCTATTGTTCCCACAGTGCGGTGGGGGGCTGTGAACAGTTAGCTTAGTGGCAGCAGCCAAGGGTGAAGGGGCTATCTGTAAACACACACGGAGCACTCACATACCAAGCCCTGACCCTGGTCACACGCTGAGCCTTAATCCTGGTCACACACTGAGCCCTAATCCCGGTCACACTCCAAGCTCTGACCCTGTTGACAGGCTAAGCCTCTCATATCTGTGAACCATTAATAAGCAGGCATGTTTGGGGAAAAATGCTTCTCTGGGCCTTAGAACCCCTGCCAGTTGTGCCCTAGCTGATGGACTACAGTTCTAGAAGACTATTCTTTTTTTCTTTATTTTTTAAATGGAAGAGAGTTGCTTTGACCTGATCAAGCATTTAAAATTCACACAGAGTGCAGCTGCATTTCTTAATGAGTGTGTAAGCAGGCAGTCCCTCTGCAAAGTACTTCACGTGAGGAATCAGGAGAGAGGCTGAGGACAGCCAGCCCGGGCAGCTGAGGAGCCATGTGCCAAAGGCCCGGGCGCAGAGTTTATCAGCTCCCTCCACAGGGGGGCCAGGGGCTGATGACCAATTAGAAGTGACTCTAGCCAGGATCCCTTCTAATCTGGGACTGCTTCATTCAGTCCACCTTACAGGGACCCTAAGGCTCACACAGCTGCCATTCACTGAGCACCACGTAAGGGTTCTGGAATACACAGAGACATCTGTCAGGCCTTTCAATCCGCCTCACAAGCCTGCGTGGGAAGTGTTGAAGAGAAAAGATCAGAGAGGTGAGGTGAGCTGCCTGAGGTCAGAGTGAGGGAGTCGCAGAGCGAGGCCTGCAGAGCCCTGCACCTCCTCGACGGCCTCTGCTAGTCTCCAGTTGAGAGCTGGGGGGCCACGCCCCAGATCAGCGCCCGCAGCCCGAGCGCCACCCCCATCCTGAGCACTGGGCTTGGGGTGGGCACAGACGAGCCTCCTCCTGCCCAGCATGCGGGCGGGTCCAGCTGCAGCCGTGCGTGGCCATCACGGTGACCCACAGGCAGGTGTCCTCCGTGTTTCAGGTGGCCCTGCCTGCTCCTTGAGTAGGAGACGGGCTGGGGCCGGGAGCGGGGTGGCCGAACACTTACTGGACAATTTTGCAGTTTGTTGTAGAAACGTAGCGACCTGTATAGTGGATGTTGCATCTCACTACATTGTTGGTGAAGTCAGACTCCAAAACGATGTACTTTGGGTTCACATGCACCTGAAGAAGGAACAGAACAGGTGGAAAGGGATCTGATCAGGGGCCTGTGCTTCACTTGGTCGCCAAGGAAGGTGGAGAGGCAGACGGGCAGACACAGAGGGGACAAAAGAGAGGGAGACAAGGAGATGGAGACAGACCACGCCAGAGCAAGAGACGCACTGATGCAGGGACGGGAGAAGAGGCCGAGACACAGAGAGAGGAAGGGAGAGGCGGCTCACAGGCAAAGAAAGCATCATCGGATCACCCTTCTGGGAAGACAGGAGGCTTCTTCAGTCAGGGCTCAGGACAGGGGGCCCGGCACAGGGCGTTCAGAGCCACTGCCCCAGGGAACCCAGCAGTGAGTGAGGGGCTGGGCAGGGATCCCATGCCTGGTCTCCCTGACTACAAAGCCCGCACCCTTTCACCATGCATGCCCATCTAGATGATCCGCTGATGGCCTATCTGATGCCAGGTGGCATCTCCTGGCCTAGAGCCCCAGGTACCTGACACTCAACTGAGATGATGACCCAAGCATAACCTGGCTGAAGAGGAGTTATTGGGACACAAGGAAGTCTTCAAAATGTTGGACTGACAGGGGAGGGCTTCATTGGGTTAGGCCACACTCAGCCTTAACTGTAGAGCATTTAAGAAGAGATGCAGTGATGTTCGGAGAAGTCAATGGCAACCCACTCCTGTACTCTTGCCTGGCAAATCCCATGGACAGAGGAGCCTGGTAGGCTGCAGTCCATGGGGTCACTAGGAGTCGGACATGACTGAGCGACTTCACTTTCACTTTTCACTTTCATGCATTGGAGAAGGAAATGGCAACCTACTCCAGTGTTCTTGCCTGGAGAATCCCAGGGACGGGGGAGCCTGGTGGGCTGCCGTCTCTGGGGTTGCACAGAGTTGGATACGACTGAAGCGACTTAGCAGCAGCAGCAGCAGTGATATTGTCTTTAAGTTACATTTCTTAGAGGCAGGAACTGGGCATTACATGTCATGAATCCTTGGAACCTACAACTCAGAAGGGCTTTTGTGTGATGAATGAGGGAAGAAAACAGATACCCTGAACAATGCTGGCGCCTGGGTGAGGCTGAGCAGAGGCCTCACCAAGTCCAGTGAGAGGTGCTCAGGACGGGGCTGCAACCAATAGTTTCTGGGTTGCTGGGTTCTGAACGCAGCTGCCTAGCAGCCCATCTTTGTGCAGGTTGAAACTCCTTTCCAGGCCCACCTTCTCTGCTCTTCTTTTACTCCAGAGTAGAGAAGAGCCCAAGGAGCACAGTAGAGTGAGCCCCACCCTGGCTTTGCACCTGCAAGAAAGAGGCTAAGATTTGGCTTCCCCAGGTGAGGCTGTGATGACCTGGCCCCTGCCCAGCCTGCATGGAGGCACCACGCTGGGTTCTGTGCCCCTGATGTCCTTTTCTACTTGTGCCCCCAACCAAGGGGCATTGGGGTGATGGGACGTGGAGGAGGGGTTCAGGCCAGAGGGGATAAAGCCCTTGGCTTTACAGGGGGTCCCGTGAGGAGCTGTGTCTCAGGGAAGGACAGTATCCTCTCCCAGATGGCTCAGAGCTGCTCTGCCCACAGACAGGGGGATGGACTACATGGCTCTCTAAGTCCTCTGTCACTTGGGAAGAGAGTCACCCCCTCCTCCAGCATTACCACATCTGGGCTGCAGTTTCCTTGGTGTTTTTTATGAGAAGAGGCTGTGTCTGCCTGAGACTAAGACCTTCAGATGCGAAGTGCAGACCTCAGGGGACATCATGAGTTGCAGAGCAACAGGACTGTGAAGGAGGAGTCTTAGCCTGGAGATACTGGCCTCCCTTTTCCCCTACACCCCGGGTTCCAGCTTCAAATACTGCTCCCCCAACAGATTTAACTCTTTCATTTCTGTTCACTTGACCCAGAATCCACCCAGCCTCCCAGACCCAACTCAGGTCCCCTCCTGCAGGAAGTCTACCGTGATTGCCGCATTTAGAGTGCTCGTGACTGCCTGTGAGATCTAGCACCCAGAGGGTGTACACCAGAATGTGCAGCTTGTGTCAGGGGTGAGGACATCGGGCTAGAGGAGTGCCTCCAGGGGCCCTACCTTGAGGATGTAGTTCCCGGGCTGTACGTCGGTGATGTCAATCCACTGGCAGTCAATGTCTGCGTTGTACGTGTCATAGCAGCCTGGGCTCAGGCCCTAGGAGAGGGGGCAGGAGCAGAGGTTGGGGTGCTGTGCACTCCTCAGAGAGCCGCCCCACGCCCACTGCAGCAGCCTGGGGCCTCCTTCCTCTGTGCTTTGTCCTGACCCTGCCCTCCCTCCCCCAAGTAGCTGCTCAGCATGGCTCTGCCCTGTACTAGGTTCACTGGGCAGATGGACCAGAGCAATGAGAGATGTAATAGCCAGAAGGAGGGGTGAAATGAAGGCGGGGGGATGCCTAGGAGAGATGCATGGATGAATGGACAGAGAGAGAGAGGCAGGATAGATGGACACTCTCTGGACAGAAAGATGGATTTGGGGGCCCAGCTAGGCAAATGGAACATTAAGCCATCCGGACTTCCTTGGAATGTTCCTTTTCTTTCCATAAGCGGACACCCCTAGAAATGGAGGTGCAGGGTAGGCCCTGAGGAGCCCTGTGGTGGCCTCAGGCCTGGCGAGAAGACCCGCACTCTGGAGGAGCCGAGTGGCCAGGCGCCTCAGCACTATGGGTGACCCAGCCTCCCGTCTCCAGGCAGCTCTGCCCTGTCCTCCGGAGCCCGGCCCCGCCTCTCCAGCCCGACCTGACCTGACCTGGGTGTGAGAGGTGCAGGCATAGCGCTTGAGGTTGCCGAAGTCACAGGTGCTGTCCTCCAGGCAGAAGCTGGCCTTGTGGCCCTCGGCCACCTTCTTGCCTGTGGCTGCGTCCAGCAGGTCGTAGTGGCTGAACTCGTCCATGCTGTGGTAGTGCCTGGGACGGGAGAGGAAGCAGGAGAGGAGGGCCTAGTTGGCCCTGCCCGCTCCCCTCCAGAGAAGGCCCAGGTGACCCTGCCTCCTGACTGGCCTGGGCTCCTGGGCCCTGTGTCCCACAGGTAGCATCTCTGGTGTCCCCACTGAGCCAGGCACCCCAGGAAGGCACCTCCTCAGGGCCCCTCACTCCTCCCTGGGCTCAGCTAAACTGGCCTCCCTTGGGCGATGCCCTGCATTCTAGACACTTCCATCCCTATCCAGACCGATCCTTGTGTGTCCCATCTTCCAGCCCAGCTTTTGCTAAGGCTCTGCTGAAAAGTCCTTGCCCCAGTGATGGATTCTTGGCAGAAAACACCTCCTGGGGCCCTCCCCCCAGCATCGCCCCTGCCAGAGGCTCGTGGGGCACAGGGTCCGGGCCCAGAAGGGGGTGGCCGCTCACTGGTGGCAGCTGTGCCACTCCCAGGCATGCCGCGGCCGGTTCGGGAGGAAGTCCGCTGTGCCCTGGTTCTTCACACGCTGGGGGAAACGCAGCAGCACACGCACGTCGTAGTCAGTGGCCTCGGGGGCGTAGGCTGTGCTGTGGGGACAGGTGGGGAGATCGGAGGGGGCTTAGGTACCAGCAAGAGACACCCCGCGCGGGCCGTCTTGTCCCTGGAGGTTCTCATAGCTGACCCCTGCGTTGCAGCCAAGGCTCAGGCCTCCGCTCCTCTCTGCTGGCCGCCCCCTCCCCTCTGCCGTGTGGCTGGAAGCTGCCGGTGGGGACACTCTAAAGCAGGGCCTGATAATGACCCTCTGAGGATCCCTGATGCCTGCTTATGACTCTAAGTTGGGGACAGTCCCTGAGCGTGGTGGCTCAGATGGTAAAGAATCTGCCTGTAATGCTGCAGACCTGGGTTTGATCCCTGGGTTGGTAAGATGCCCTGGAGAAGGGAATGGCTACCCACTCCAGTATTCTTGCCTGGAGAATCCCATGGACAGAGGAGCCTGGTAGATTACACTCTAAGGGGTCACAAAGAATAAGACATAACTGAGCATGGGGGCATATCAAAATCTTTGGAGGGCTTTTTAAAAAACAGCCTTGTCCAAGAGATTCTGACTTCCCCCCTCCCCCTACACCCAGGGTTCTAGCTTCAAATACTGCTTCCCAAACAGACTTAACTCTTTCACTGATCTGTCCTTTTGTCTGTTCTTGTCACTTGACCCAGAACCCAACCAGCCTCTTAGCCCCAACTCAGGTCCCCTCCTCCAGGAAGTCTGCTGGGATTGCCCCACTTAGAGGGATCTTGACTGCCTGGGAGATCTAACAGCACTGCCTCCAACATGCCCTGATACCACACACACCCCGAGCTAGGCCTGTGTGAGCAGGCCACCTCTCCCTGCGTGTGTGGCTTCAGGGCCAGCTACCTGGCCTGTTTCGCTGGGGGAGCTCTGCTTGCAAACTGCCTGCTCACAGTTCACTTGCTGTCTCCCGGTTGCCGACAGAGATGGGCCTTGTGAGGAGGGAAGGGCAAAGAGAGAAAATTGGGGGGCGGCAGTGGGGGGACACATATCCACACCCCCCACAGGTAGGAAAGAGGGCTGACTGCAGGCATCCCCCCTTCAGCCGACTGCGGACAGCTGTCTTGGCCAGCCTCAGGGGCACTTCCCTAGCAATCACTGAGGGTTGGGCCCTGAGGCCAGAGGCAGGAGGTGGCCAGCCATGAGGATTAGCTCTCCGTGAGAAGATGTCTGGACACCAGGCGCTGCAGCCTTCTGTCTGCCAGGACGTAAGTCCCTTGGCCTTGTCTGAGGGAGGCTTGGAATTTGTCTCTGTCTGCGCTGGAACAGAACATCCTCCTTCCCTCTGTACAGCTAAATCCTGCCCTTCTGTTGGGCTCGGCACACCGTGGGAACCCATTAGGGTCTGGGTTCTAGGCCCAGCTTGGCCACAAGCCCGCGGTGAGGCTTGGAGTGAGTCCCTTCCCTCGTCTGAGGCCCGCCTGCCGTCTGTGGGCTGGCACCGGTCTGCGGCCGCACTTTCGGCCATCTCCGCAGGCCCTGCCACTCCAGGCCGCTGGTGCTGCTGCATTTTCTAGGTCTGTATCCCACGCCCAGCCTCCGCGGACGCCTCAGCCCCTGCCAACCGCCCCCTCCTCTGGCCTCGTGCAGCTCCAGCCTGCCAACCACCCCTTCCAGCTCTCCTCCACTCCCTGACGCTTGGGTCTGGTAAGTGGCTACCTTCTCCAGCTCGATCAAAAGAGCCCTCGGACGGAGCCCTGGGTGCCTCCTCTCCAGCCCCCCTGGCGGCCCAGGTGTCGGGACACAGGATGGTCCATGAAGATGGAGTAACAGTTTGGTTTTGACTCAGACTCTTCAAAACTCAGCCTCAGTGGACAGCCATGGAGACCGAGCTCCTGTTCTCTGAAGGCGCTGCAGTAAGAGCAGTACTATGATGCTCTGTTCCCAGGTACGAGACCTGACTGGGCAGGCCCGCTGAGGGGACTCACATGTGGTCCCTGGACCTCTGCCAGCTCTCACACTGTCTGTGGCCAGTCTGTAAGGAGATAAGGAACTTCCACCAATATGTAAATTAGCTACATCACTGATCACACTAGTTCAGCTGATACTTCTTTTTTTTGAAGCAAGATTTTCTCGATGAAGGAAGTGGTGAATGGAGTGACAGTCACTGCAAGCACCCTCATCTTGTTACAGACAGATAACGGTCTGTGGTCAGCTACTCTGAATGGCAGTGAATGAGAGGTTCCATCAGTGAGAAAATGCTGAGATCCCTAAGTGCTTTCCAGATACTCAAAAGTGAAAGGAGAGTTCAACTGCTTTAAAAAAGCAAATAATTAAGGTGCTTTCAACATAGCACCTTATGCTTTCATAATAGGTGCTTTCAACATAGAGGGATGTAAGCAAAAGAAGTCAATGTAATCTTTAACTAGTTATTTTAGCACGGGGAAATGTCCTCAATGCATACACGTTTGACCAGAACATTCGCTGTCAAACTGAGAAGCAAGCTCTGCAAGAGGCAGAATCACCCAGGTGTAATGGAGGGTCAGCTGTGCTCACCTCCTGGGTTCAAGTAAACTGATGACCTTCCCCTCTCTCGGGTGCAACATGCAACGGAGGCCTCACTGCCACCTGTGCCCTTGGTCCCTTCTGGCCAGCCTCCACCTGTCCTCTGTGGAGATGGCTCCATAATCCTGCCCTCTGTCCTGATGGCAGCTAGAAGGCTTTCCTGGGACCTTCTCATGACACAGTTCAAGTCTGAGGGTTTCAGTTCCTCTCACTGCTCCTCAGTTACTGATGGGACGACACAGACCCTTTGGGGTTGGTGTGAAGTTGCGTGCTAAACTGCTCAGTCGTGTCTGACTCTGCAACCCCATGGACTGTAGCCCACCGGGCTCCTCTGTCCAAGGGAATCTCCAGGCAGGAATACTGGAGTGAGTTGCCATTTCCTTCTCCAGGAGATCTTCCCCATCCAGGGACAGAACCCTTATCTCATGTCTCCTGCATTGGCAGGCAGGTTCTTTATCACTAGCGGGTGTGAAGATGAAATGTCATTAAGTTCCTTGCAGGGTGATGTATACCTAAAAGCTGGATCTCCCCATTCCCTTCCCCACCTGAAACCCTGGGGGCAGACAAGGCCCACCAGTGAGAAGGCCAGGGTGAAGCAGCCTGCAGGCAGGTTCTGGGTGACTCCCAGCGACCGTCCACACTTATCTCCTTACCTGGCCAGGCACTTCTCCTCTGCAGCACAGCGCAGCGAGTACAGGTGGGCTCTCTGGACGTAAGTGGACGCTTGCACGTAGTTGGGGTCTGGGACCAAGTCAGGGAGACCTGGAGTGAGGAGTGGGAAAGAGAGAGAGGAGGGAGCAATAGCTTGGCATTAAGGAGGGTCAGGGTTAAATTTAAAGCCCAGAGACCTCCCCAGCCCCAAATGTCCTTGGTCGTCCTCAGTTCTCTACTTGGTCGTTCTCAGTTGGCTGTCACCTCCTCCTGGAAGCCTCCCAATATGTGTGTAAGCAAGGTGTGCGACATGAACCATTCTCTCTAGGCTCAGGTGTGGGGTCAGGGAGGTCAGGGAGGAGGGGCTCACCTCTGGAACCCCATGCTGTGGGGATCACTGAGCCTCCTGGGAGGCTGGGGGGATTTGGAGAACCAGAGAAGGCAAGAGAGCACTCTTGGCAGGGGGCGTAGCATGAACAGGGGCCTGGGGGCAGGACCGAGTGAGCCAAGCGATGTCTGGACACAGACACTCCTGTTGGTATCCTTATTTCCCAGGGCACCAGCCCCCAGACACTCTCTGCTCGTCTCTCCCTGCAGCTGGCATTCTTTGTGAACCGCCAAGAGCGAGCCCTAGGCTTCCAGCCCTCAGTGGGTACCAGAAGCTCCTGGGCAGAGCCAGGTGAATGGCGGTTGGCAGAAGTGAGGGTGGCCAGGAAGGGATGGGCTCACAGGAAAACACGTCCCTGGAGCAGGCTGCTGACAGCGCAGGATTCTCGGCTTGGGCGCTCAGCCCGCCTTGCTCAGGATTCCTTTCATCCTGTCATTGGCCCCCAGAGCGGACCACACCTTCCAGTCTGCAGCCTCTGGCCTCCGGTCTGAGGAGGGCCTGGGGCTCAGTGCCCAGGGGAAGTCTGGAGTCTGGTCCAGTCCCTGGATCACTTGTTCCTCCGGTCAGGCTGCAGCCAAGGGTCTGTCCATTCTGCTCCCCACCCCCACCCCCGTACATAACTTCATCCCAGTGAGTTATTAGGACTAAGCAGAAGCTGAACTCAGGTGTCCAGATCCTAGCCACATGGAATAAAGAAGGAAAGATCTTATGTTGGGTGTATGGAAGGGGTCGGGTGGGAGGTGGGCAGGGAGCCTCCAGAACCCTGGGCTCTATCCCAGCTCAGCCACCAGCTTAAAGGGGAACCGGCCTGGGCCTCCACGTCCCCTCCTCTCTCATGCTGCCGGGCTTTTGGCAGATAAATGATAAAATGAAGCTGTAAGCTCTTCTTAGCTTCTTTCAAGCCCTCTGTTTTTCGGGGGGCAGGCACAGTGAGGGGGCTTGAGTCATACAGACAGGCTTCTAGCCCCTTCTTCTTGCTGCCAAAACCCTCTTGTCAGCTTGCAGGTCCAGAAGACGAGACAGAAGAGGGGGATGCTGGCTTCTGAGCCTTTCCCAGAGGTTTCTGCCTGCCTGTCACCCCTCACAAATGCATCTCTGGGGCTCCCAGACCTCACCCCTGCCTGCCTAGGGCCCAGGCCTCAGGCGGGAGCAGCCAGTGTGATCTCACCTGCTTGGAATGAAGAGGAAGCATGGAGCACAAGGGTGGGTGAGGATGAGGTGGCTCCTGGCTGATGGGGGCTGTCTTGGCCAGCCTCGGCCCCGTTACTCAAGCCCCTAGGAATGCTTGCAGTCATTTCCCCAGGGAGCATCAGGCCCTGAAAGCAAGGGCCACCTCTGAATCAAGCTGTTTCTCACTCTGTGGTCCATAGACGCTTGTGGGTGGGGGAGAGGGGGGTGAATGGCCAGGAATGGCTCCCTTCCCATTATCAAAGAGCCTTTCCCTCAGCAACGTGTGGTGGTGGGTCAGCTGGGCCTGAAGCTGCATGAGACCCACATTTGGCACCAGGCAGCCTGCCACCCCCACCCCGGGCCCGGTTTCAATAAACACTGTACAGATGACTCTACAAAGCTTTCTGGCCTGCCCCTTCCTCTCAGTCCAGGGAAGCTGGAAGAGCCAGCTAAGGGGCTGGGGGTACTCGGGGCTGGTGCACTCCTGGCCTCTGACTATGCCTTGACTCTGATCACATACTGAATTCTGATCCTGCCCATACACTGAACCTTGCTCCTGGTCCTAGGCTGAGCCAAAGATGACCATTTTCCTCTTACTGTTGAGGGACCTCAGGTTCAGGCGGGTGCCTCCTGCTCCAGGAAGGCTTCCCTGATTGGCAGTGACATTCCAAGCTGCTCACACTTCTGCCTCACTACTAGATTTCCTCATATGTACCCGTGTCTGCTCCCCTCCAGTCTGTACTCCCTGAGGGCAGGGCTCAGGCCCCACTCACCCCCTCAGCGTGCTTCAGGGCTGACTGTTAAGCTCTCAGTCTCTGTCAGGCCAGTGTCTTTACTGATGCTGGCTTCACACGTGACTGTTCCACTCATCCACGAGCGTGCTCCTCACCCTCCCTCAGGAAACCACGGCACACGGTGATGCCAGAGGGAAGGAGGCTCAGAGACGGCAATGAATTTGCCCACAGCCACACAGCAAGTCAAGGAAGGCCCAGGACGAGCTTCCAGGTCCCAGCCTCTCCTTCTAGGACTTTATGTGTCATTTCTTCTTTTTATAAAAATGATTTTTTAAAAAAGTTATAATTTACACAGAGTCAAATGCACAGATTTTAGGCATACAGCTTGATAAGCTTTGACAAATGTACACAGGATGTTGAAGCCATCACAGTCACGCTACGGTCTGTTTCCATCATTCCTGAAAGTTTCTCCCTGGCCCTTCTCAGTAAATCTTCCCTGCCTCCTCCCCAGGTAACCACTGATCTGCTTTTTAATCCCTTTAGATCAGTTACGCCTTTTCTAGAACTTAAATGGAATCACCCTGATCATTACTTTATGTTCTTTGTTCTGCATCTCTGACCAGCACGGGGGTGCTGTGACCCCCCACCTTCACTGCCATGGGGGAAGCAACAGGAAAAGACAGAGTCTAGGCTGGGTCCCCTCAACCCCCCTTAAAATCCCCACTGAGGTCTCTGGGAACAGCAGGCCCCCTCCCGCAGCTGGTATGTTTTCCCAGGGAGGAACAATGCCTCCTTCTCTGCTGCTCTCCCAGGAGGCATTCCATCAGCAGCCGGGCCTGCAGGCTTGGGCTCTCAGCCTCTCCACAGGGGCCTGGGTGTGTGGGTGGGCTGTGTGATGTTGGAAGGGGGCTGAAGGAAGGCTTGAGTGGGCACTTGTGGATGTAGGGGTCAGGGTACCGGGTTGTTGCCTCTGGCCTGTGGGGGTGCATCCAGGCCCTCCGGACAGAGTGGCCAATGTGGGTTAAAGTTCACTTCCAACAAGACCTGTGCTCACCTCTCTTCCCCACCATCCCAAGAAATGTGCATTTTAAAAGGAAGATCCTAGTCATCAGGTCATCAGAAGGCAGGGAGAACCATCAGTCATGGGATGTAATTTTGTGGGGGGGCCGGGGCTGGGATCTCTTATGCAGAACGTATGGAGTCAGCCAGCTTGTGGACCTCACACTGGAGACATTCTAAAGTAGTGTAGTGGGAAGTTTTTCTGGAGACACTTGTTTTTATAAACGCAGAGAACTTTTATAAACTTTGATAAATGCAGAGAAATGAATTCTCATTTCAAAGCAACCACTATCGCTGGTTCTCATAATTAAGTTTTTTTAACCTTCATCCTTACCCTGACCCTTAGACACGTCTTTGAACATCTGTGTCTCTGTATAAAATTGGAAGTGGGTATGTATCCTCGCGGTATATGAATGATATTGTCTTATGGGTCTCATTCCGTTTCTTGACTTCCGGTCAATATTAACTTTTAAGATATGTCAAGTTCATTGGTTGTCATTGTGAGTATGATTCCACAGTTTATACCCTCCATGACCAATCCAGCCAGTCTCCTGGGGATGGGACTGACTCCTCAAAGGCTGGGTGATGGGCTTGCTCAGGCTACCCAGGGAGGCCTGGCCACCGTCAGCGTCCTGCCGTCCTTGCCCACGAGGCAGGCTGGAGCCTGACTTCTCACCCTACTGTCACAGGCCTTCTGCGAGGCCCTAGGTGGGTCTGGCCCGTCTATGCCTCACTGCTTCCATTAACACAGACTGACTGTCCTCCATCTCACTCAGGGCCGGGAGCCTGGGGCTGACTCCCTGTGGACACGCTGCCCCAGAGACAGTGTGCTGGCCACCGGGGTTCAGGCTGCACAGGCTGGACTAGGGTTGGGAGGACACTGAGTCAGAGGGCGAGGGCCCTGGTGATGACCGAAGCTAGGCTGCTCGGCTGGGGAGGGGCTGGGTGCGAGTGAACCCGGCCCCAAGGCCATTCGGCAGGCAGTCTCCGGTCTGCAGGAAGTCCCTCGGCCTTGGGGGCCCCGTTGGACCCTCCAGGGCTGGGAGGACACGGAGCGGAGGCCAAGTGCCAGCACTCAGCATTCCCACTCTGCCTCTGGGCTTCCCCTCCGTGGGACCCAGGGCCCCTGTACACTGCCTCCTGGGGGTCTGATGTCCTCCTGCCTTCCCCGGGCTGGGCCTGGAGCTGCTGGCTGGCCCCCATACCAGCCTGTGGAAGGCTGAGGATTGTCTTCCCGCTCCCTGGCAGGACGCAGCTGGGGCCTTCGGGTGGGAGAGAGTCTAGCAGGCGATATCTGCCATCTCGCCCTGCGCCTCGTGTTCCAGGTCCTGGCCCTTCTTTAGGCTCAGTTTCCCCACGTGGATGACGGGGAGATTACAGTAACAGTCCCTTGAGAGCAGGTTTGATGGCTCCATAAACACTTGGAGATTACAATATTTTTCAGGAGCTATTCAGGCCATTCCCCAGCTTTGGGCAAGAGCCCAGGACCTCTCACAACCTCTGCAGACGATACTCTAGCTGCCAGGAAATTCTCCCACCGTCTGACCTAAATCCTTCCTGCTTTAGGAGGAATCTGTTCCCTCCTGCTCAGCGGTTCCTGGCGGCTGCCCAGAGCGGAGGGTCTGAGGTTGCATTCCCTCCGCGTGCCTACACCTCACCTGTTTTCCTCTTGGCTTCCTCTTCCCTGTGAGTTCCATAAACCTCGTCTCCTTTGAAATCCTCCTCCCCAGCCTCCTGCTCACACGAAGCAGCTGAAGGCAAATGGAATGCCAAAGAGCCCTAATCTCTCGAGCCTGGGGCTGGAGGATAAACAATGTCCAGCAGGAACCGGTCAGTGGGTTGTGAAATATGTAGAGAGAGGGATGTTTTGGCCTGAGCGGCCTGACTCCAGAGCAGCCCCTCAGTGGGGAGAGCAGGAAGCTCAGAGAGCATGGCCTGGAATAAGGATGGGCCGGGAGAGCCTCCGGGGCGGGAGCTGGCAGCTCTGGGTCCTAGGAAATGATCGTCTAATAACCAGGACATTAAACTGTCGGCGCCACACCTGGGTGACCAGCAGGCAGGCAAGGTTCTGCAGGATCCACTGTGGCCCACCGTGAAGGGCAATACAGTCCAAGCAAAGGTGCTAGGATAGTCACTGAGCCTAGCCCAGAACCTTCCGTGGCTCCCCATCAGAAACAAGGTCAGATTTCTCAGGGTGGTGGCCAGGGCCTTCTGTGGGCTGACCTTAACCTGGCCTTCCAGAGCTCTCAACCCTAAGGATCAGGAGGCAGCTCCTAGCACAACTGACCTTTTCTGCCCCTGACCTCTGATCCCATAGCACCCTTGCTCTGGAATTCTCGCTACACAGACACACACACACACACATACCCTTATACGGGGTACAGTCCTGAGGCCCCAAAGCCGACCTCGCTAGCCCTCCTCTGACCCGCCCGGTGCCGCTCCTTCCTCCAGCACCCATCTGCTGCCCCCACCAGACTGGGAGAGGCAGTCCCAGGGCAGCGATGGCCTCGCTATTCTGGGTGACAGTTCCAGACTCAGAGGAGGGCAAGTGTGTTTGTTCAGTTGAGCAAACTACCCAGAAGTAGCTGGGGCGGAGCTGGAGGAGGCCGCCAGGGGAGGGGAGCTACCTTCTGCCTCCTGCCGCCTCCTCACACCCCTCGATCACTCACACTCTTCCCAGTGTGAGCACGCCCACCCACCCCACCCATGGGCCCCCTCTTGCAGGCCCTGCCCCCACCTCTAGGAGGCTCTGCAGATCCCGTGGTCTCCTGGGTTCCCTTGCTGCCCCTCAGACCCTTCTCAGTGACCTGAACTTTTTATCTTTCTTACAAAACTGCCCATCTCAGCTTATGGTGACTTCACCCTTTCAGCTGCACGGACATAGCCCTTTCCTATCATGCCTGACCCCTCTCCTTCTCTTACACCCCACATCCAATTCATCAGGAAAAGCTCATCAGCTCTATCTTCAAAATATATCCTGAAACTGACAGCCTCCCCCCACCCCACCTCGTTGTTATCCCCCTGGCCCGGCTGCTGATATCTCAGCCTCGATCCCTGTACCAGCCTCCTCTCAGACTCCCCCACTCTGCCTCCACACCAGTCCATTCCCAGCACAGCAGAGAGAGACCCTGCTTAAATGCCACTGTAGTGTCTCCCCCATGAGTGGAGAGTCAAAGTCCTCACAGTAGCCTGCAGGACCGCCATGGTCTGGAGCCCGTTACCTCTCTGACCTGTCTCCTATAAGGCCCCCACACCCACGCCATGCTGCTCCAACCACGCTGGAAGACACCTGAAAGCTCAGGGAATTCCGACCTCAGGGCCTTTGCACTGGTCGGCTCTTCTATCTGGAATGCTCTACTGGCAGACAGCTGCATGGCTCATTTACTTGACTCCTTTAAGTCTTTGCTCAAACGTCGCCTTCATGAAGCCCACTCTGACACCTTTGCAAGCTCTCCCAACACTTCGGAGCTCCCTGACTTCTCTCTGCTTTCTCCACAGTCCTTACCACCTTCTATTATTTACTTATCATGTTCACCCATGAAGATACAAAATCTACAAGGACAGGGATTTTGTCTCTTTTCTTAAACTCATGAATACCCAGCGCTAGACCAGCACAGAGAAAGGCACCCCATGAATATTTGTTGAATGGCTGCATTTCCTCATGAGATGGTATCTGCTCTCCTCAGCCAGCCTTCTGTGGTCTGGCCTTAACCTGGCCCTCCAGATTTCTTAACCCTAAGGAGCAGGAGGCAGCTCCTAGCACAACCGACCTTTTCTGCCACTGATCTCTGACCCCATGGTGCCCTTGCCCTGGAATTCCTTGCTATGCAGGCACACACACCCGCTTCATGGGGTACAGTCTTGTGAGCCCTCCTCTGCCACCGCCCGGTGCCCCTCCCTCTTCCCTCTTCCACCACCTGTCTGCCGCCACCCCGCAGTGGCTCAGGTCTGTGCACAGCGTGTTCTGAGAGCTGCTGAATTGGCAAGAGAAGGAAGTGGACCTGGACCATGGCATCCTGCCTGCCGGGGCGCGGCCCCAGCGAGAACAGGGATGGGCTCAGGGTGCCCCTCAATTCCCTGTACCCCAGCCCGGGGCTTGGCACCTGCATACTCTCGGCGAGCCTGAGGACAAACACTGGCAGCCCACCAAGGGTCTGCTGGCACTGCCCATGGGAGCACAGCCGTCATTATCACGTAGAGGCTGGGGCTGATTCCAGAAGCAATTTCTTTTCAGAAAGGATTAGCTTTGGGGCTGGAAAACCATGGTTCCCGTCGGCCCACGACAGGGAGGAAGGGTGGCTTGTCTCCTGAGACTCGGGTGGCTGATGCTCCTCAGGCCTCAACTTCCCCCCTGAGCATCTTCCTGCTCTGGTGTCCTGACGCCCTCACTCCATTTTCAGGTGATGCTGAGATGCCCAGTTTCTGGGTGCCCGTCAGTAAGGGGGAGAGGGGCCCAGGTGCAGCCTGGCCCTGCACTCCCAAATCCAGACAGCAAGGCCCTCTGGCTCCAGCCGCCTGTGGGGAGGAGGCTGTTAGGTCAGGGCAGGGGAGGGATGGGAGCAAGCCTCTCCTTCCGGCCTCCCTCCCTCCTGAGCGGGCTGCTGCTCCGCAGGAATGCCGGGTACAAAATTGGAAGCAGGTGTGGGCTGCTGGGGCCGACCAGCGGCTCCTCCCCCGCCCTTCCTCGCCTGCCTTTCCAGCCACTGCCCTGGGGAGTTTTCCATGTGTTCTTGGCTTGGACAGGAGTCGTGTGGACCTGGGCTGGCACTACTGGGGAGAAGTGCCCCTTCGGAGGTGAAATGCCCCTTCGGAGGGGGCATTGAGATAGGGGCACCTAGGGTGGGAGAGAGGAGGAGAGGGGGGCGAAAGGCCAGAACACCCTCTGCCCCCCCGCCCCAGCCAAGTGCGGCAGTAGACTGGTACCTATAAGGCCTGAAGCGCCTTGCTGGGCCACCACCCCAGCAGGCTTTGTGGGGCCTGGGAACTCAAGGCAAAAAAATCCAACTTTTTGAGTCTTAATGGGGTTTAGATCTGAGAGAAACAATGAAGGTGGAGACATACCCTTCCTTGAGGGGCAGGAGCAGAAGGGGAGGTTGAGGTTTGGTGAGGGGAGTCAGCCTGGATCTGAGCTTGGCTGCTGATGAATTCTGGGACCCTGGATGAGTTACCGAACTTCTCTAGCCTCAGCTGCCTCCTCTGTAAAATGGGGGTGATAATACCTCACAAGCTTGCCGGGAGGACTCAAGGAGGAAACAACAATAAAATGCTTGGCATAGTGTCTGGGGCATGGCATACTGTGCGCACTCAGTCGCTTCATTCATGTCTGACTCTTTTGTGACCCCATGGACTGTAAACTTCCAGGCTCCTCTGTGCATGGGATTCTCCAGGCAAGAATACTGGAGTGGGTTGCCATGCCCTCCTCCAGGGGATCTTCCCAACCCAGGGATCAACCCTGGGTCTCCTGCATTGCAGGAGGATTCTTTATTGTCCTAGCCACCAGGGAAGTCCGTGATACACATTAAGGGGTCAGTAATATCAGTTGCGATTATAATTATTTAAAACAGGAGCTGTCTCTTTCGGCAGGGATAGTCCAGTTTGAGAGCAGGGGGAGAGGATGTGGCCCTCAACTGGCAGATATGAGAGGAGACAGGAAGTCTGCCTGCAAGGAGGCTGTCCCCGACACAACTTGTTTGTTCTGACACCAGTGACCTCCGATTGCCAAACAGGGGAGCAGCAAGAGGACCCAGGCCCCTCTGTCTCCATAGCTGTCTGACCCTTTACCCCAACTTCCTCGGCCTGAGATTCCATTTCTTTCTGAAGGAGCAACTTGGGACAACTACAGGGAAGGAAGGAGTGCTGAACTGTGATTCTGCCTCCACCAGTCACCAGTTAGAGCAATGGGCAAGTTGCTTAACCTCCGAGGGCCTCAGTTTCCTCATCTGCAAAATGGGATTAATAGTAACAGCAAGGCTTGTTATGAGGATTGTATGTGTGCTTAGTCATGTCCTACTCTTTGCAACCCCATGGACTGTAGCCCGCCAACCTCCTCTGTCCATGGAATTCTCCAGGTGAGAATACTGGAGTGAGTTGCCACTTCCTACTCCAGGGGATCTTCCTGGCCCAGGGATCGAACCCATTTCTCTTACGGCTCTGCATTGGCAGGTGGATTCTTTACTACTAGTGCCACCTGGGAAGCCCGTTATGAGGATTAAACGACTCTAACTGTAAATTCCTAAGAACAGTGTCAGCTNTGAGAATACTGGAGTGAGTTGCCACTTCCTACTCCAGGGGATCTTCCTGGCCCAGGGATCGAACCCATTTCTCTTACGGCTCTGCATTGGCAGGTGGATTCTTTACTACTAGTGCCACCTGGGAAGCCCGTTATGAGGATTAAACGACTCTAACTGTAAATTCCTAAGAACAGTGTCAGCTGCTGTCCATGTGCTTGTTAAATATTCTGGACTCTAGAGTGGAAATGACAGGGCTTCATGCTAACAACACACTGGGAAGGTGTTCTTTGCTTCTAAATCTGTGCACATTCTGTTTCATCTCATTTTGTCACGACCAGTGCTCACTGCCTGGAACACAGCAGGAGTCAAGTATCTGCTAAATGACCAAATGGATGTGAGAGGTAAGCCTCCATACATGAACATTTAGGAAAAAAATAATGCATGGGGGTTAAGAACCCAGGATGGGGAGTCATACAGACCCAAATTCTGGTTTCTCTACTAACAGGTCATGTGACAATCAGCAAGTGAACCCGCCATCTTATCTATGAAATGNATGCATGGGGGTTAAGAACCCAGGATGGGGAGTCATACAGACCCAAATTCTGGTTTCTCTACTAACAGGTCATGTGACAATCAGCAAGTGAACCCGCCATCTTATCTATGAAATGGGATGGATTATCAGCATCTGGCTGGTGGGGTTGCTATGGGAATAGAGAGATGATGTATAAATACAAAGTGTCCAACATATGCTAGCAGAATTATTCCCCCTGGAGGTGGCTGGGGTAACTGGGGCCTGGCTCACAGGTGGCTTGAGGGTGGGGTACCCTCAGTGTCATGAGGACATGACAGGCTCAGTGTGAAGTCTTGGCTCCGCTGCATCCAGCTGTGAGACCTCCCCGGGTCTCAATTTTCTCATCTGTACCACTGGCCTGTAATCCCCACCTCTCTAGGAGGCTGTGGGGTGAATGAAATTGCACATCGAGGCCACTAAGCTCAGCAGGTGCTCCTCTGCAAATGGATGGAGTTGTGATCATCATTCCTGCCTGGGGGCTCTGACTCTGGATGTTTGCTGTGTGGAGGCCTGCTCTGTCTGCCCTTGCATCTCCTTCAAGCCTTATGGAGGTGGGTGTGTGACCTGAGTCAGGAAGGCAGGTCCTGGTGGGGAGAAGAGCAGCCTAGGCCGCTCTCAGGGACTAAGGGGTCCTGTCTGGACTCTTGGGCGCAGGAGGCTGGATGGAGAGGAGCGGACCCTAGAAACACCTAGGCCCACACCGTCCCCGGGGGCTGTGGAGGCCTGAGAGAGGGAGGAGGAGGGAACAGGAGGAGGTGCCTCAGGTTCTGGAGCAATAGGCTAAGGCATTTGCAATTTTGTCCTGAAGCCCTTGGGAGCCCCAGAACCTCATTGAGCAGGAGAGTAACGTGGTCAGCAATGCAAGGGTGTATCTGCCTCACACGTTGGACGGCCTGGAAGAAACCAGGGAGGGGGCAGTCATAGCTCCAACCGGCTGTGTGAGATAGGGCTGGAGGAACCGTGTCAGGCACAGCTGGCACAGCCATCAGAGGTGCCCTGGAAGGATGTCCTCCAACTGGCCATCCTCCCAGGGTGGCTGTTCCACCTTATTTTCACAGGGTGGCCAGAACCAGTGAAACAGGCCAGGGGTGTAAGGGGGAGCCCTGGGAGAAGAGGCATGGTTTTCCAGGGCCTGGAGTCATCTTAATCTGCACAAATATCACCAGATCAGAGGAGCTGAGGCTGTGGGGAGGCAGGAACAGGGACAAGAAGGCCAGGAGGAGAGAGCCTGGCCATGGGAGAGGGAGGGGAACAGCTCAGGGGTCTCAGCGGGGCCTGGGAAGCAGGCACCCCCACCCCCAGGCCTCTGCCTGGATTTGCTGGGACAGTCAGGCCAGGTAAGTGATCTGGGCCCTTTTCCTTGCCTTCCGTCCAGTTACACGTTTGAGAGACAACGGTATTGCAGGAACCCTTGGGTCCCCCTCTCCAGGGTGGGAGGGAAGCGGGTACAGGCACCCGAGGAAGAAACCAGGCTCCGGACAGACGCTTGGAAACCGCCCAAACGTGGAGGCCGTGGGCGGTGCGCACATGTGTTTGGTATTGTGAAGACATGTCCACACCCGTACACGCACGGGCTGCCAGCGCCCAGCCTCAGACCCCTGGGTGTGCGGCCAGGAGGAATGAGGTCAGCCTCGGAGAATCCGCCCTGGACTCCCACACCAGGCCTGGGGGTCTGATCTCAAGCACAAAGCTTGGCCTTCCCCGAGCCGGGATTTTCCACGGTCCCAGCCTAGCAGGGTGGGAAGGGGAACAAATGATGGGGGAGAAGGTACTGCTCCCTCTCTGGCCTCTCTGTGAGCCCGGATTTAGCCTACATGCCCCACCCACACACCATCCCCTCCAGGACTGGGGAAGGGGCACCTGGAGGGTGCTGACAGCTGCAGCAATACTTGGGCACCTACTCCTCCTAGAAGTCCTCCCTGGTTCCTAGTCCCTGACTGGGGAGGCCCCTCCTCTGGCTCCCCTACACCACCACCCTCTCCCCACTCGCCCAGTGCCTGCCCGATCACAGCCCTGAGATGCTCTCTCCTCTATGCCTCCCTCAAGGCAAGGCCTGGATTCAGTTTGGCATCTCCTTCAGGGGAGAAATGTCTTTAATCTCAAATGAACACTGGGGCTTAGGGGCAATGGCCAGAGGCCCTTCTGAGCACCAAGCACCTCCGCTCCAGACATGGCTTTGCCCTGGTCACTCTCCCTCTGAACCTTAAGACCTGACAGGCCACAGAAGGGCCTTAGAAAAACCCACTGGCTCGGGGCACAGACGTTGAGTCCAAGGCCTGGCTCTGCCAGCACTGCTATTTGAGGCCTGGGTTTTCTCCTCCGCCCAGAGGTGGAGCGCTTCTGGCTGAGCCCCACTCCGCGGTCTTGCATTCGAAGAACATTCACCACAACAGTTTAGCCTATAGGTAAAATGTGCTCTCCTCCACGGAGCTCTAGCAGGGGCTGATGCAGGGTGGTACCACACACCACTGCAGGGCTGCTGAGAGTCCTGCTGAGGATCAGATGCAGGTGAGGCCGCGAGATCCTTCATCACATCATAGAAGGGCCCTCCCTCTAGCTCCTGTCTTGAGCACCTGCAGGTTCTCAAAGTGGGATTCAGCATCCCAAGTTGAAGGCGATGCTTTGAATGTGAGGGAGAGCTGGAGCTAAGTCGCTTTAGTCGTGTCTGACTCTGTGATGCTATGGGCTGTAGCCCACCAGGTTCTGTGTCCATGGGATTCTCCAGGCAAGAATACTGGAGTGGGTTGCCATGCCCTCCTCCAGGGGACCTTCCCGACCCAAGGATTGAACCCATATCTCTTAACATCTACTGCATTGGCAGGCAGGTTCTTTACCACTAGTACCAACTGGGAAGCCCCTGAATGTGAGGGTGTGAGTACTACCATTGGGGACACTTCCCTCCCCTAGCCTTGGGCTCCAGCAGCCCATAGAGAGACAGGAGTCCTCACCCCTGCAACCCAGCAGCAGCTGCTCACCCAAGGTCAGTATGGCTGGAGACAAGGATGCATCCCCATGTGGACAGAGGCTGAGGAACAAAGGCTGGAGGTGCAGTATCTGTGCCCCTGAGCCCCTCAGTGCTTAGCCCTCACCTGGTGGGCCTGGCATAGCCACCCTGGTGTGGAGCAAAGAAGCAGAAGTAAAGATTCCGGACTATTAATTGCAACCTGAAAGAGGCAAGGCTGATGTGGAATGCACACACACTGGGTCTGAATGGAAAACCTTGACCAAAGCTGACTGTGGACGTGCAGAGACAGAAGCAGGAAAGGGAATTCTAGGAGGGCAGAGGTTAGGTCAGTGGCCATGCAGCCCTGGCCAGACCACTCGTGGGCCCTCGCCAAGGTAGCCTGCCTTAGAACAGCATGTGTGGGGCTGCTCCTCTGAAGAAGGAAGGCCGCCCCTTCCACTGTGCAGATAGCTTTCCCAAGACTAGGTCATATCTTCAACCTCCCCCCACCATCCCTGTCCACAACTGCCTCCAGGGATTCTTCCCAGCCTGGGGTGTAAAACTTAAGAGGGCATCTAAAATCTCAGTAACTAAGGGAAGTAATATTTGAGGCAATATTTTAAAAAATCAGCAGTACTGCAAAAAAAAAGAAATCTGATGAATAAAATATCAAAATTTCAAATAAAGACAGATTGCTATTGCTAATTTTCAGTTTTTCCCTGGCTTGAATACAGTTTGGCACGGCATCGTTACTGATGCTATTTCAACATTTGATATTTTGTTCATCTTTTTTTGGCATGATTTTTGATCTAAAAATTCACTGAAATACTACTTAAGTAGATTACTAAGTTTTCTGGCGCCCAGGCCAGTGCCTCACTTGCCTCTCCAGTCCAGGCCTGGCAGTGTCCCGTGAAGGAACCCCGGGAGGTCCAATCTGCTCTCCTGTCAGGCCAGACCCTCTCTTCTAACCTCCTGTTCATTTACGCCTAGCCCACCTATGCCCAGTGATCGGGAACTTGTCACACCTCCGGAGGTGTCCCCGAGGCCTTTCTGACCCGGATGCTCCGTGTGTCACCCTATGAGGCTGGCAGAGGGGCACCTCCAAGAGGGGAGGACGTGCCCCAGTGGGAACGAGGGAGAGGCGGGGAGAGGGGCTCCTTTATGTGTCCTCAGATGACCCAAGCGTCTCTTTCCAAAGCCTGTCCAGCCCCTCCATCCCCTATTCCCCAGGTCAGATCCTTGGCCTGCCTGGCCAAATCCTGGCGCCATGGGGATGTGTGGACGGTGGCGAAGGCCTGGGAAGTACTGGGGCTGCCGATGGGGGCCAGGGTGGGGGACCTGACTTAGCAGGCGGGGGAGGCCTTCTGTAAAGGATGGACGGAGCCCCGGGCGCCGGGACGGACTCACCTCGACCGTTCTGGTTGGGCCGGTACACACTGCCCACGCTCAGGCGGCCCTGCTGCGCGCCGTTGCGCTCGGAGCCCGGCGGGGGCGCGTCGGAGCTGCGCACGGGCAGGTAGGGAGGCTCCAGCACGCGGAAGGGGGGCTGCGGCTCCACGGCCCGCGGCGGGCTGTAGGCCTCGGGCGGCATGTTGCCGTAGGGCGGGTACCAGCCGAGGCGGGGGTCGCCGCCGCCGCCGCCGTACGTGCCGCCNGCGGAAGGGGGGCTGCGGCTCCACGGCCCGCGGCGGGCTGTAGGCCTCGGGCGGCATGTTGCCGTAGGGCGGGTACCAGCCGAGGCGGGGGTCGCCGCCGCCGCCGCCGTACGTGCCGCCGCCCCCGCCGCCGTTGGGCGGCGCGGCGTCGGGGCCCGGGTCGGGGTAGGCCGGCTCGAGGCCCGCGGGGCCCTCGTGGTACAGGCTGTGCGAGTAGCGCCGGTCCAGGCCGTCGGCGGGCTGCGGCGCGTACGGCCTCTCCGGGGCGGCGGGATAGAAGCCCTGCGGCGGGTACTCGGGCTGCTCCTCGCCGCCGCCGCCCCCGTACTCCTCGTAGCGCGCCCGCGGCTGGAAGGGGTAGACGACCCCCGCCGAGGCCGCGGCCGCCGCGCCCAGGCCGCCGCCCGCGCTGCGGTAGTACACGTAGCCCTGGTCGTAGGTCCGCGTCGCGGGGTCGTACGTCTCGTACTGGCTGACGAAGGGCGCCTGCGGGTAGGGGAACTGCTGCTGCGGGAAGGAGGACGGCTGGCGGTAGGTGCTGGCGAAGGCCGAGGCCGAGGCCGAGACCGAGGAGGCGGAGCCCCCGTGCCGCTGCTGGGAGACGGAGGTGCGGGCCCGGGCCATGCCCGTGCCGTCCCCGACGGCCACCTCGCGCCAGTTGTCGGGCACCTGGCCGAAGCCGAAGGGGTGCCGCGCTTGGCCGCGCACGGTGTCCGAGCCGACGCGCCCCGGNCGAGGCCGAGGCCGAGACCGAGGAGGCGGAGCCCCCGTGCCGCTGCTGGGAGACGGAGGTGCGGGCCCGGGCCATGCCCGTGCCGTCCCCGACGGCCACCTCGCGCCAGTTGTCGGGCACCTGGCCGAAGCCGAAGGGGTGCCGCGCTTGGCCGCGCACGGTGTCCGAGCCGACGCGCCCCGGCAGGGGCAGGGACGGGGCCTGCCGACGCCGGAGGCCCCCCTGGCTGCGCCGCGGAGGGGCCTGGGGCGCGCCCGCGAGCAGCACCCGGGAGTTAGCCTCGGAGCCCTGCGGCCCCGGCGGCACGTACTCCGCGCCCGAGTTGAGCAGGCTGTACACCTGCCCGTTGTTCTCCCACTGGATCAGCTGCCGCCAGCGCCCCGGGTCCGAGCCCTGCCCTGGCGGCGCCTGCTGCCCCTGCACCAGGACGCAGACGCAGGCGCCCCACACCAGCTGCCAGCCGGCTAGGGCCAGAGCCATGGTGGCCCCTCTGCGGAGGCCCGGTGGGCCGAGAGGCTCTCAGGAGTGGTCCCCCGTGCGTGCTTCTCTTCCCACGGCCTCGAGGACAGGACGGCTCCTTGCCCGCCCCAGCTCTAGCTTTGTCCATCCTGGCCTTGTCCCGAGCGGGACGGCTCCTCCGATGACAGCATTTCGAGGCCAAGGGGGTCAGGGCAGGGCCGGGGCGGTGCCCAGGGCTGCACGAGGCTCTCTGTAGGGCACCGGGCAGGCAGGGCCGCCTGGGGGCCTCACATAGCCAGCCCGGCTGTGGCTGGCCGCGCTGGGCTGGCGCTTTCCCACTCTGAATGAATAAGCAACAGGCTGGGAGCTTCGGGAGGTTTGTCGGGCAGCCTGGTCCGCCTGCTGGGGCCTCCTCCGCGGGGCCCTATGGCCCGCCGGGTTTTAGCTATGTGGTCTGTCCCACAGCTGCTGGCCCGCTCACTCAGTCCCTGGAGCTCCCAGCCAAGCCGCAGACCTGCCTCTGAGCACCGGAATGAAATAGGGNTGGGGCCTCCTCCGCGGGGCCCTATGGCCCGCCGGGTTTTAGCTATGTGGTCTGTCCCACAGCTGCTGGCCCGCTCACTCAGTCCCTGGAGCTCCCAGCCAAGCCGCAGACCTGCCTCTGAGCACCGGAATGAAATAGGGAGTAGGAAGGAGGCCTCTGGGGACTCAGGCCTGGTGAGCGGGGTCCTGGCAGGCATAACAGGGCAGAGGTGTCAGCTCCACTCTGGCCGTTTCTTTTTGCTTTGGACCCAGCATCCTGGTTTCTTAATGAGCCCCTGACTCCTGTCCACTCCAGCCTCTGCCCAGGACACCTGGGCTGCTAGTCTCCAAAGCAGGACAGAGACTTCCTCTTTGTTGGTGGGCCTTCTAGGGGGATATGCTGAATCCCACCCTCCTGTGGGGAGAGGCTGAACCACTCTCGTTCAGGTCATCAGGTGCATCTGCCTTCACTGGGCCAGAGCACAAAGAAGATGGAGCCTCAGCCTTTTCCCTCTTGGCACAGCCCTGGGCCTTACTCTCTTGGTCGGTAGAATGGAAGTTTGCCTTCCTGCTGAACAGAACTTGTGAAAACATGGGAGAGGTAAATTTCCTGCCCGTCCTGTTGTGTGTGGCTTCTGTCACGCATCTCTGAAGTCCATGTGGCCAAGAAATAGCCTGAGTGTACACCTGGAGAAAATGAAGTTCAGGGGCTGTCTTTGATGTGGGCTAGGAGTCACTGGGAGGCACGATGTGCTGTTTGCATGGAGCAGCAGCAAAGAGGATTTGAGAGAATGGGCCTACTCCAGTCGCTGTGGTTAAGTTGCTGGATGAACTTGGGCAAGTCTTTCCCCTGTTCTGATTCAGTCACCACATCCGATCAGTGGAGGATTAGACCAGATGGTCTCCAAGAGGGCTTTGGCAGGTTCTCTGTTCTCTCGGCAGAAATAGGAGGGGCNGCTGTGGTTAAGTTGCTGGATGAACTTGGGCAAGTCTTTCCCCTGTTCTGATTCAGTCACCACATCCGATCAGTGGAGGATTAGACCAGATGGTCTCCAAGAGGGCTTTGGCAGGTTCTCTGTTCTCTCGGCAGAAATAGGAGGGGCCTCAGAAGTTTGAGCACTTTGGAGTCTAAGAAATGTCTCTGAATGCCTCCCCCAGGCTGCCTTCTCCAACCTTGGTCGTGGGAACTGGAGGGCAGAAATCCCCCTCTTGGGCCTATACATCCAGGAGGAAGAACCTGCCCTTAACTTGGTCTCTCCAGATTCCCCTCCTACTTTGGAAACGCCTGGAGACCACTTTGGGAGGAGACAGCCCGAATGAGACCCTGGGCCCCTGCTTCCTCATCCAGCCTGCATGTGTTTCCCCATCACACCGTGCTTCAAGATGAGGCTTGGTTCTGGAGACTCAGGGCATCCGTCTACCCTCCTAGTCCAGCCAGCGACCGCTCAACACCAGCCCCTCTGCTCCCTCATGTAGGGTTTGATCTCAGACTCTAAACAGGACTCCCGCAAAGGGCAACCCATTTGGTGCAGGACCGCGAGCCAGATGCTGAGGGCCGGGATCGGCAGGGTTAAGCCTTCCTTCCCTGCAGCCTGCCCCCCTGCAGTGCTGGCCTCAGCTGCTTGGAATCCCTGGGGTCCTGTAGGGCCCTCCCGACAGCCAGATGGGCAGCAGCGCCAGGAGAGGAGGAGGAGCAGTGGAAACAGGCCCCCGAGTACCCCCCGGCAAGGAGGAGAAGGGAAGAGAGGAACAGAGGGAGGAGAAAGGAGCCCCACTGGCAGAGTGGAGAAGGCCGGACCCTTCTTGAGCTGGGCAGGGGGACAGGGCTGCCTTGGGGCTTTGGAGCTGTGGGGAGTTCAGGGCACAGGCCATTGTGCTCAGCCGGCCTCCGCCTGGGAGCCAGCTCTTGGCGTGAAACCCTACCCAGTGCTGGCTCTTGCTCCTCTTTCTTTTTTCTTAATAAGGTCGAATCAGAGTGAGTCAGAGGAGCCAAGTTTCCTGTTAGGCTCTGTTTGAATAAACTCTGCTCTGAACATAGCTTGGGCCTCTGCACAAGCTCCTGGGGCCAGGATTGTAGCCCTGCCAGCCATCTCTGCTGAGACTGGAGACCTGGGGTCCTGGCCTGGCCCCCAGACGGTCCCCAGGGAAGCGGGTTAAGCTCTCAGAGCTTCAAAGTCTTCAGCTATAACTTGAGAGTAATAATACCTTTCTCATGGTATATTTGGGAGGATGAAATAAGAGGATTATGAAGAGTGCCCAGCACAGTGCCAGGCATGTGGCCACTATTCATTTTTTCCTTTGGACTGATGAGAGAAGGGAGGGCTTCATACCCCAGGGTGTTCCCCCCTTCCCCATTTTCTCTGTCCCTTTCATCTTTTTCATCTGTCTTTTGCATCCTTTTCTTGTACCCAGCCCTGGGCACACTCCTGGGGCCGGTCCTCTCCTCCTCTCCACTCCCTTCCTTGCCCTCCTTCTCTCTTTCCAATCTGGGTCTCCCAAAGTGGCTGATAAAACCCTCTTGGATCTCTGAGCCCAGAGGAGCCTAGCTGGTTCCCCCTCTGCACACACAGGACAAGGCCTTGCCTGAGTAGCTGGAGGTGTCCTGACATCCTTTGAATGGAAGCGCCAGAGCTGGGGTCTGAGAGAGACCCCGGGCAGCCAGCAAAGGATGCAAAGCTGGGGTCAAATGAGGGCTTCGAGTCACCAGGCTGGGCCTGAGCCGTCTGGAGGTGAGGGGCGGGTGGCAGACAGCTCCTCACCAGGCCCTGTTCCTAGGGGCTGGGTTCACACCCACAGTTTTAAGACCTAGCCCTGTGGTTGAGGCTTGTTGCCAGTTCCTGGCACTAGGAACCAGGCACAAGTGTTCTTGGAAGGCTGGGGTATAGGGCTGCGAGAGCTTGTTGGTAGTGTGTGACTTTGTTAAGAATCTAATGTTCCGGACGGGGCTGCTCCTCCCCTGGGCTTCCCATGGGACACAGCCAGTGTCTTTTGATCCTGTGCTGGAACTCCAGGCTCTGGAAAATCTGGAGGGAGTGAGGAGGCCTCAGACCCAACCAGCAGAGGTTTTGGGAAGCCGAGAAAGGATATGAGCCGTGGGATGCCTTACTGCTTTGCAGAGGAAAGGACCAGGAGGCCCACTGTGGGTCAGAATGTTTCTATGGTTGTGGGGAAAGGATGAGGCAAACTCCAGGTGTCCCTGCCCTCTGTCCCCCACCTGGAGTGGGGCTGGACCTTATCCACCCACTGAGATCCCTGGCTGCTGAGCTTAGGCCCCTGGCAAAGGCTCCTGATGGGGTTTGTGCAGACCTGGGGGTGGAAGCCCCAGCCCAGCTGGCGGTGAACTGTGCAGGTCCCTGCTGCTGCTTCTAGAAATTGGGCCGAGGAAGTGCTGAGTGAGGAGGCCTGGCAAGCTGGCATAGAATGTGCTGACTCTGCAGCATGAGGAGCACCAAGTGACCACTGCCAGCTGGGCCCTGCCCCCACTCCCCCCCTGCAGCCACATCTGGTACAGTGGTGGGGGAGGAGGGAGGCTTCGGAGGTCCCCAGAGCCAAGGTAGCCGTGGAGGGGCCCGCGAAGGGGCCGGGGCCTTTTGGTTTGGAAGTGCCTCTCTTCGTTGCTGGAACTCTGGAGAAGCCCGGAAATGGGGGAGGTGAGGTCAGAGCCTTTTGGAAGGACAAATGGGGAGGTGGGGGAGAAGGGAAGGAACCCACCCTTCTCCAGGACCCAGGGGAATTCAGTGGCTCTGGCCACCTCCCACTCTGCTTTTCCTCCTAGCTCTCTGGGGCTCCAGCCTTCGTGCTTCCCATGGGAATTGGAAATACCAGCGCTGATACATGGGTCTGGTCATCCAGGCAAAGCTCTGTGAGGCAGGAAGCCTCCTCGATCCCTGGATCCCCTCGGCCCCCTGCCCAGCCAGCTTCTCCACTTCCAGACTTTCTCCCTGTCCTGAGCGGTGAGCAGGGCTCTGGGTCTGAATGGTAACATTCCCTGTCCACGTCCCACCCTCAGCCCGCACTCCCAGGGTCCAGAGCTGGCATGGTCAGGGAACATCATGATTACAGGGATGGAGAAGGGGTCTCCTCCCAGAGGCCTTCCTTGGGTGGAAGGATTTTGCTGAAGTTGTTGGGTGGGGCCTGCTGGGTAGGACAGCCCCTGGCATCAAGATTCGCGTTGGGCTAGGTCTCAGCCAGCATGCGGTGGGGAGGAGGTCACAGAATCCCCTGCCCAAAGGCCAGAACTGGCAAGACCAAGCAGGAGGCCAGTCCCTTGGGCTGCAGCCTGGCAAACCCTGGAGAACTGGCAGGGAAACTGAGGCAGGAACCCAGGGGTTCTAATAGCAGCCTGGCAAGGCTAAGGGAAGATCCTCCTGGAGTAGGAAATGACAACCCACTCCAGTGTTCTTGCTGGGAAATCTCATGGACAGAGGAGCCTGGTGCTACAGTCCGTGGAGTCCCAAAGAGTCGAACATGACAACTAAACAAGGCTAAGAGAAAGCTCTTTTCTCTCTGTCTCTCTCTCTGCTTTTGTTTTCCTACCTCTATCTTTAACTTCCATTTGGGTCTTTCTGCATTTCTTTACCTTTTTTTTCCCTTTTTTCAGAATATGCCTTTTTTCATTCATTCATTCATTTTCTCTCTCCCTGCATTTCAGTGGCTTGCAATCTCTACTCATTGTTTGTATTCTTTTATATCTCCCTTACTCCACCTCACCTATTTCTCTGAATTATTCCCTCGTGTGTCCACTCATTCAGTCAACATGTTCCCTGGGTGCCTGCTGAGTGGAAGCCTTGTGTTGGCTGGGGGATCCCCAAAGAGCTCAGTTCAGTTCAGTCGCTCAGTCGTGTCTGACTCTTTGCGACCCCATGAATTGCAGCACGCCAGGCCTCGCTGTTCATCACCAACTCCCGGAGGTCACTCAGACTCACATCCATTGAGTCCGTGATGCCATCCAGCCATCTCATCCTCGTCGTCCCCTTCTCCTCCCACCCCCAATCCCTCCCAGCATCAGAGTCTTTTCCAATGAGTCAACTCTTCGCATGAGGTGGCCAAAGTACTGGAGTTTCAGCTTTAGCATCATTCCTTCCAAAGAAATCCCAGGG
>SJYS01017597.1:71584-85330 GCA_006410695.1 Philantomba maxwellii
GCCAAAGTACTGGAGTTTCAGCTTTAGCATCATTCCTTCCAAAGAAATCCCAGGGTTGATCTCCTTCAGAATGGACTGGTTGGATCTCCTTGCAGTCCAAGGGACTCTCAAGAGTCTTCTCCAACACCACAGTTCAAAAGCATCAATTCTTCGGCAATCAGCCTTCTTCACAGTCCAACTCTCACATCCATACATGACCACAGGAAAAACCATAGCCTTGACTAGACAGACCTTAGTCGGTTGCTTTTGAAAATGCTATCTAGGTTGGACATAATTTTTCTTCCAAGGAGTAAGCGTCTTCTAATTTCATGGCTGCAGTCACCATCTGCAGTGATTTTGGAGCCTAAAAAAATAAAGTCTGGCACTGTTTCCACTGTTTCCCCATCTATTTCCCATGAAGTGATGGGACCAGATGCCATGTACCTCATTCCTTTTATAACTGAATAATACTTTACTGTATAAATACATCACAATTTGTGTATCCATTCATCTATTCATGGTCATTTTGGTGGTTTCTATTTTTTGTTTCTTCTTTTAAAATAAAAATTAAATATATTTAGGTGTAATATATGTTTTGATATAAAGATATATAGTGAAATGTTTACTATGGTCAAGTTAATTAACATATACATCTCTTCACAGAATTACCTTTGTTTTTTCTTGTGGCATAAATTTATAAGGAAAAAGGAAAAGTCAATGCTTTAGGTTTCCTCATTGAATTTGGGATAGGAACAAATACACTGGGGCAGAGTGATCATAGAAAAACTATCCATGGAAGAAATATTTTCTGTTTCTTTCCTTGTTTTTCAGAAATTTCCTTCTTCACTGGCAGTTTTAGGACAGGGGGCAAAAGGACTTGGCTGACTCAAAAATCAGTTCATTCTAGTTGCTATTGTCTTAGGAGGTTAAAAATATTTCTTTAAAAACCTATTTTTAAACAATTTAAATCTATTAAACTTTTCCTGACCTAGTAGAAATGGATTGCAAAATCAATTTCTTTTAGAAAATGTACTTTATAGATAAATAAAACATTTTCAGATGACCCTTTCTAACTCATTCGTGTTGCAAACCGAAAATGAATTCTTACTTGAAAGCATCTGCTCTATCGTCTTGCTTCAGGCCTACTAACCTCCAAATTTCCATAGGGATTATCATCTGTCCACAGACTTTCTAGAAGAAGCCTTTTATTTGTACTAACTTTAACTTTCCCCCCTTATGTTTGTTTTTCTTACATTTTAAGCCACGTGTTCTTTCTGATTCTTCTGATGTTAGAGAAATAAAAGCTACATGCAAGAGGATAAGCAGAGTTTTATAACGCAGACTCCAGCAGAACAGAAACTGAGATTAGGAAGGTAGGAGCATGGACACACACTGTTGCTTGGGGCCAATAAATTATGACCACAACTGCAGCCAGTATCATTTAAGTACTTTTTAGTTTCTGATGATAAAGCACTGGCTTATCACCATGCTGACAACTGCAATCCTCCGTGGCCCTGGGCTTCTATCTTTTCTATTTGTTACCTAGTCAGTCACATGGAATTTAACAGCGCACACACTAAAGTATCTTTCTAAGTAGACCTCAGTAAAAGACATGGAGCAAAGTTAATAAGAGCTTATATCTTGTCAGGTGAAGAAATTGTTTCTTCCACTTAAGTACCACCACCCAATTGCAGAGAGGAAACACAGACATGAAATTACTACATTGTCAGTGAATCTCTCTGTTTTATCATCAGTTGTTTTAGTGAAGGAAGAAGAAAATATTTTTGTTGATTAGCGAAAAGTACAAGATTCCATAGTCAGTTTATAATTTTAGAGTGATTATATATTTTTGCATCCTGATTGTCATTTCTACTTGGAAAAAAATTCTTTATATCTGTAAGACAAAGACTTTTTTCTTTTTTTGCAAATGTTGTTTTTCACTTAAAATAATAGTGCTTAAAATTAAATATGTAGTTCCTTTTTAACTATGGATTTGACAATCAAATTAAGAATTATTGGAAAATGAGGATAGCAATAGATTAAAACAGAAGTGCTGATGTTCAATTAAACTTCCTCATTTTGCCAGGTTTAAAATATTTATCTGTTGCTCCCAGAGATCAATAAAATTATCATCATGAATCAAAATATTAGTTGAAACCTCTGCTTTGCTTTGGAATATGGGCAAAAGGACAAAATATTTTTTAAATAGAAATAAAATATTACCCTTGTTATAGGAATGTAATTTCCCCAAAATTTATGAGCTATCAACCTGATGATGTAATATATGCCATACCGCAATTTTAAGTAGACATTATTTATAATTTTGTTAAAAAAGCATTTGAACTTCACACTAGCTTATTAATTTCCTCCAGTATTTATAAAAATAATTTATTTGATAAAATATTTACCTTAATAATTACCTTTTCATCCTTTTCTATACTTGACCTATCACTATCTAAAAGCATGTATAATAGCATAAGACATCATTTTTCTTTCACTGGTTTCATGTCAGCATTTTTTTTTTTTCAGCTCTTGCCATTGGCATCAGGCAAGGGAAACTGACATTAAAAGTGAAACAGATTTTGACATGTTTTCATGAAACTAGATTTTAATAACTTCATTCCTTTGAGTGTTTCATTTATTAAAGTAGTAGTAAACGAGTCTAAAAACTTTTAAAATAAGTCAAAATATGTTCTAGTACTTAAACTAGAATATAGCAAAAGTAGAAAAATGTGTAGTTAAATCACATATATTCACCTAAAAATTTCTTAGACAAAAGCAAGTGATGTTAGCAATATTTCCTCAGTTTTCCATTTCCCTCTCTGATCATTTCTCTCAAATGATGTAACTTGGCCTCACTTAAACAGTAGCTCATTTTCTTTTTTTCCCTGTTCTGCAGAATAATATCCAAGAATCTGAACATAGGCTAGGTATCCTACACATCAATTGTAAATTTGTTCAGAAAGAGGAGATCTGCAGAAAGCAACCAATTTTGATTATTTTCATTACATATTCAAGTATCTATTGAAAGTCTTCTCACCTAAACCTGGATATTCAACCTACATTACCTAGAGTATTGTTAGGCAAAAAAATAGACATTAAGAAGCACTATTATGAAAATTTCAGTGAGATATTTCAAAGAAATATAACAAATAATGTTAAAATTTGGNATATTCAACCTACATTACCTAGAGTATTGTTAGGCAAAAAAATAGACATTAAGAAGCACTATTATGAAAATTTCAGTGAGATATTTCAAAGAAATATAACAAATAATGTTAAAATTTGGATGAAAGCATAAAAACTCTGAAGCCAAAGCAATCTTGAAAATAAAGAACAAAGCTGGAAGCATGATGCTCCCTGATTTCAAACTAGACTACAAAGTTATAGTAATTAAAGCAATATTATATGAGCATAAAAACATATAGAACAATGCAACAGAGAGACCAGGAGCAAACTCACACATACATGATGAATTAATTTAAGACAAAGGAGACAATATTATACAATGGGAGAGGGAGATTCTTTTCCATAAATTGTGTTAAAAATTTGGACAGCCATATGCAAGGGAGTGAAATGGTGCCCCTTTCTTACACCATACACTAAAATTAACTCAAAATGAATAAAAGACTTGAAATTAAGTCCTGAAACCATAAAATTCCTAGAAGCAAACATAAATGGCAAGTTGCTTGACAGAGGGATGATATATTTTTGTTTTTAATCTGATAGCAAAAACAAAAGCGACAAAAACAAGTGGGGCTGCATCACACTAAATACTTCTGCAAAAAAAAAAAATCAACACAATGAAAAGGCAACCAATTGAATGGGTGAAATATTTTCAAATCATATATCTGATAAGAGGTTAATAATCCAAAATATGTAAAGAACTCATACAACTAGATAGCAAAAAAGAAAAAGTAATTAAAAATCTGATAGAAAATCTGAAGAAACATTTTCCCAATGGCATGCAGATGGCCAACAGGCACATGAAAAGATCCTCAACATCATTAATCATCAGGGAAATGCAAATCAAAACCACAACAAGATATTACCTCACCCATGTAAACATGGCTATTATCAAAAAGAAAAGGGATAATAAGTATTGGCAAGAATGTGGAGAAAAGGCGACACTTAATTGTATAAAACTGATGGGAATGTAAACTGATTCAGCCATTATGGAAAATACTGTGGAGTTTCCTCAAAAAAATAAGAATAGAACTACCATATGATCCAGCTATTCCACCTCAGGTCACTTATTTAAAGAAAATGAAAACTTCCACTAAAAAGCTATATGCACCCTCATGTTCATTATAGCATTGTTCATAAAAAACAATATGGGAACAAACTAACTGCCCACTGATGAATGAAGAAAGTATAAGATATAGATAGATAAACACATAAAGATAGACCACAATGAACTATTTTTCAGCCATTAAAAAAGAATAGTCTTGCCATTTGTGACAAATATAGATGGACATTGAAAGCATTATGCTAAGTGAAATAAGTCAGAGTAAGACAGATACTATATAATTTTCTTATATGTGGTATCCAAAACAAACAAAAAACAAGTTCATAGATACAGAAACAGATTGGTAGGTATCACAAATGGAGACTGGAGGTGGGATAAATGGGTCAACGGGGTCAAAAGTAAAAAGATAAAGAAAACATGCCTTGTTTGAAATCTGAGAGGCAGAATCAAGATCAGTGAGCAATACTCTGAAAAAAAAACTTTCTTTTAATGGAAATTATCCAGTTATAAATAAATCAGTCATTTACCACTTAGCATCTCTTAATCTTAGTAGCTATCACTCACACCTGCTTTCAAATACAAACTACAAAAAACCTTCCCTTATATATACCTAGCACTCTAGCCTCTCAGAAAGAAAGAATGAAGCTTTACTGGTATGGAGGATATAAATAAGATAAGAGGCCAGGAGGGATTAGATTTAAGGAGATATTTAATGCCACATCTGGTATGTGATTTTTCTGCAGTATGATAGATTTTTTAACAATGCAAAAGAATTTGGATGTCCAGATGTCTTATGTTCTTTTTCACCTGGATGAACTTAACCTGAAAATCAGATTGTTGTCTCTTTAGTTTTCAATAACTGAATATCTTCAGGAGATACACAGGGGAAAATGGATCAATAATTAAAATAAAAGGTACAAAGGTGTTATTAGTTGAAAATCTGCTTTAGTATGTAATCCTATGAGCATGAGTTTAGTACAGGAAATAAAACACTGAATTGCTTTCACTGCTTACATGAATGTTCCCTAGATTTTTACATTTTCTAAATATAAATGCTTGGGGGATGGCAAGAAACATAATTAAAGAGGAACATGTCTAATGATAAATCTGGCAACCCTCTAGGAAAATCAAATGAGGCTCTTTTGTCCATGGGTTTTCCCAGGTAAGAACACTGGAGTGGGTAGCCATTTCCTTCTCCAGGGGATCTTCCTAACCCAGGGATTGAACTCCAGTCTCCTGCATTGCANGAGTTCACGGTTCACGTATTGCTGAAAAGAGCTCACGCTCGAGTAAACACGAGAACAGAGTGGCTAGTCCTGAGGAGAGGTGCATCTTTAGGCTGACTCTGTGACCTTTGAGTCACCCAATAAATATTAGTTGAACAAATGAATGGATGGTGAATTTCTATATTCTTTGACTATTTTCTGTTGTAACATTCATCTGCTTAGTATTGATTTACAAGATGTAGTATATTTAGCATCTTTTCTTATATCACTCTTTTTGTCATATAGTGTGCAAGTAATTTTTGAAGTTTGTCATTTGCATCTGTAGTTTTTACACTTTCCTGATATATTGAAGTGCTTCAGTTTTAAGCTGTCAAATTATTTGATTTTTCTGTTATGATCTCAGACTTTATTGTTGTATGACCTTTGCCTTCACCAAGAATGCATACATTTTCAATTAAATTTCAAGATTTTATAATTTAATTTCACCTTTATATTTAACTCTATTTTATTTTTGTATCTAATGAGAGGTAAGGAAACAACTTTAAAACAAATCAAGTCACTGTCCCAATATGAATGGTAAATTAATCCATAAATGAATTCCTAGTGATCTGAAAGGCCATTTTATCCTATACTGAATAGTTTTCTGTTTGATTGTGCTTTCTATTCTGTACCATTGACTTATCAGGTCATTTTTACATTGAGATTACCTTATTTTAATAGTTGTAACTTTTAAATAATGGTTATTAACTGAGAATACAGATCTCATTTATTTATTTGTTGGCCGTTATGACCAACCTAGATAGCATATTCAAAAGCAGAGACATTACTTTGTCGACTAAGGTCCGTCTAGTCAAGGCTATGGTTTTTCCAGTGGTCATGTATGGATGTGAGAGTTGGACTGTGAAGAAGGCTGAGCGCCAAAGAATTGATGCTTTTGAACTGTGGTGTTGGAGAAGACTCTTGAGAGTCCCTTGGACTGCAAGGAGATCCAACCAGTCCATTCTGAAGGAGATCAGCCCTGGGATTTCTTTGGAAGGAATGATGCTAAAGCTGAAACTCCAGTGCTTTGGCCACCTCATGTGAAGAGTTGACTCATTGGAAAAGACTTTGATGCTGTGAGGGATTGGGGGCGGGAGGAGAAGGGGACGACGAGGATGAGATGGCTGGATGGCATCACCGACTCGATGTACATGAATCTGAGTGAACTCCGGGAGTTGGTGATGGACAGCGAGGCCTGGTGTGCTGCGATTCATGGGGTCGCAAAGAGTTGGACATGACTGAGCAACTGAACTGAACTGAACACGGCTTTTAGAGGGCAGTATCTTAGTTTCCTGACCAGGGATTGAACCATATCCCCTGTAATGGAAGCATGGGTATTTTAACCACTGGACTGCCCAAAATTATTCTTAGTGCTTGTCATTGAGGTGAACTCTAGATTTTTTTGTCCAAGTTAAATATAAAACAAAATGTTCCTCTAGGAATTGGAATTTGATTAAATTTATAGATTAATGTAATGGTAAATAACTTCTTTGCAACACTGAGTGTTTCCATTCAGGAAGATGGTGTATCTTTTTATTATTAAGGTCTTTTAAAATTGTTGTTCTACAATAAAGTTTTATAGATGACTAGATGTGTCTGATGCATCTTTTATGAAACATGGCAATGACATCTGTAGTTGGCAGCTTCTGAAGTGGTTCTCAATGATCCCTGGTAGTCACTCCCTTGTATGATCCCCACCCTTTATGTGTGGATTGGACCTAATNCTCTAGGTTCCTCCCTCGTCCCAGATGTGTATAAGAGACAGCTACAATAAAGTTTTATAGATGACTAGATGTGTCTGATGCATCTTTTATGAAACATGGCAATGACATCTGTAGTTGGCAGCTTCTGAAGTGGTTCTCAATGATCCCCGGTAGTCACTCCCTTGTATGATCCCCACCCTTTATGTGTGGATTGGACCTAATGACTTGCTTCTAGTGACTAGAATGTGGAAAAAAGTGATGGGATGTTACTTCTGAGATTAAGTTGTGAAAAATTGTGACTTCTGTCTTGCTGGAGCTCTCTTTCCCTCTTAGGCTCTCTCACTTGCCTTCTCTAATAAAACCAGCTGCCGTGTTTCAAGCTGCCTTATGGGAAGCCCATGTGGCAAGGGACTGAGACCCTCAGCCCAACAGCCACGTGAGTGAGCATACCTACTTGAACCTTCAGATGAGACCACAGCCTTGGCTAACTACTTGATTATAGCTTTGTGAGGGGCTCAGAGGCAGAGAACTCAGCTCAGCCACCCACAGATTCCTGGCCCACAGAAACTTGAGATAATAAATTCTGTTGTTTTAAACCACTATGCTTTGGGTGTAATTTGTCATGCAGCAATGGATAACTAATGCAGCATCTTTATTTATTTAATTTTTGCTTAATGTTTTCCAGTAAGTTATCAGGAAGTAGAGAAGATATTTACTTTTCTGTAGTTATTTTATAACTGGCTACTTTACTAAACTCTTCTATTCTGATAATTTTGTATTCCTTTTCCTAGTTTTTCTGAGTACTATTTGCAGATAATTGTAATTTAATCTTCTTATTTTTTTCAAATTGCAGTAGCTAGAATTTTTATAATATTTAGTGTTGAATAACAAGACAGTAGAAATCTTTATCTTGTTCACATATTTGATGAGAATGCTTTTTGTATTTCACTGATTTGGCGTTGGCTGTGGGTTTGAGAGCTAGTATTTTTTACCATGTGAAACAAATATACTTCCATCTCTAGTTCACTAGAATTTTTTGAAAGAAAATCAGGAATGGATATTGAAATTTACCAAGTATCTATTCAGCGTGTAAAATGATTTTTTTTCCTCCTTTGACCTATCGCTGTAGTTAATCAGTTTCCTGCAGTTTTGATATAGCATTATCCATGCATTCCAGGGGTGCTTGCTTATGGTGTATTCTTTTCATAGTTCTAGATACTTTCACTGTAAGTATGTTTGCCCAGACATCTTTGACACAAACATTTACATCACATTAACTAGCTGGCCATAAGACAATTTTGCCATAAAAGTTTAAGAGGAACATTAAGAAGGACAGAAGCATGAAGAATGAATAATGAAATCTAAAAGACTTTATTTTAAAATGCAAAATATTTGAATACATTTAAAATGTGTATAGATTCATAGAAATGCTACACAAAGAACTGATTTTATTTTGTGGATCAGACCTATTTGTAGCTGTCTTCCAGGTCTTCCATTCATAGTATTTTATGCGTTTACTTGTTGACTTGTCTTCTCACTCTTTTTCTTTCGGGCTAAAGTTTCTTCCTTCGCTAGAGGAGGCATCTGGTTCCCAGTCCTGGGGTGTGTATTTGTGCCCGCGCTCTGTAGTGAGCTGTGAAGGCCTCTGCGCTGTCATTAGCTCTTGGTGTAACGTCACCTGCCCATTGATTGTCACTCCAGACGTGTGTGGGAAGAGTGGGCTCAACTGTGCCTGGAAGGCCTCTTTCTCCTCCAGTGTAGTGTGTTTCAAAATAAGAAACCAGCTCTTGGGGCAAATCATTGTCTTCTGTCAGTTCCACAAAGCCATCAATAACTGCTAACTGCTAATCGCTAACTGGAAGAAATGCTCACACACTTCAACCAGCGGAAACCAAGCTGTCAAACCCCGAACTGTCAACCAGCTATTTGATCTTTCTCACAAAATTGCCTCACAGCCCTTTAGTTACAGGGCAAAAAGGTTTGCAGCAGAAAACGCTTTCGGCAAAGATTTCTGTGGCAAAGATGCTTACGGTGAAAACACTGGACACATTCTTTCGATATGTTGTTGGACTGGGTTTGGACTTTTCTGATTAAATTTTTATTAGGATTTTACATCTCTATGAAAGAGACTAGTGAATGACTCATTCGTTCGTTGTGTTTTTCTTTGTGCCATTGGTCAGGTTTTAGTGTTAGGGTTATTCCAGCTTTATAAAAAGAGTTGGGTGTGTGTGAGTCAGGGTCCTGGCAAGAAACATTCTCCCCACTGCCAAATTGTTTAAACAGAGAGTCTTTATTATTATTATTATTTTGACTTTAAAAATATTTATTTATTTGTCTGCCCAGGTCTTAGTTGTGACCCCCAGGATCTTCGACCCTCGTTGCAGCGTGTGTTAGTTGCAGCTTGTAAGATCTAGTTCCCCCAACCAGGGGTCAAACCTGGGCCCCCTGAATCGGGAATGCAGAGTCAGAGCTCCTGGACCACCGGAGAAGTCCCTAAATAGACTTTAATGAAGAGAGTCCCTGTAGAAGTGTGGATAAGGTGAAGGGGACAAATGAGGGACAGTGAGGCACCCAGAGACTAGTACTGATGCGGAGACACCACCAGTCCCAGGGCTGCAGGGACGAGGGAGGAACCTAGAGCTGACACCCGGGAAAAGAGGTCCAGGCAAGCGCTGAGGCTGGAGACACTGCTGCCGCCGGAGCAGTTTGTGGGGTCAGCCCTCTGGGGCTTGGGACCAGACAGGCAAGGATGTGGTTTCTGCTGCGGTTTCTGTCTCGTGACCAGACTGACGGAGACTAGCATAATCATATGCCTGACAGGGTTTTAATATTCACGTCCACATCTATGCAACAACTTCCTAGTACTGATTTTTATTGTTTGGTATGATCTTGCTTATTTTGATTCGTCCTCGCCTGCTAAGAGTGCATCCCTGAATATTTTCCCCCATGAAACATTGCACATGGCACATATCCTAAGTTCTGGAGTACAGGAAAGTTTCTTTCTGTTGTCTTCATGCATGAGCGCCCCCGGCAGATGGTGGGAATGTTAGGTCACAGCTGCAATTTCGTGAAATTCTGTAGAAGCGTGGTTTCCAAAATGTGTTCCATGGAGCACCTGTCTTTCCACGCAGTCAGTGGAAAAGAGTTTCATTGCTAAATAAACTTGGAAAACTGTGGTCGCTAATATTACTGATTTCACAAATGCTTTCCAAGCCCCGAGAAAGCCTCAGTATAGGATCTTGCCACACTTCATTCTGCATCTCCCAAGTCAGTTTTATGACAGAAGCTTTTCTCTCCAGCATAACTGGAGACCCTTTGCTGGACACGGGACCCTTTGCTGCAATGCTTCAGTGCTTGCACCTGGACACACCTCTCCCCAAGCAACACAATATGGAGCAACTGTATGGGACTAAGAATAGCTGCATGCATATGCGGTTGGGACAAATGCTGGGCAAAAGATACAAAGAGACCAAAAACCCAACTGCCCTTTTTTGAAGAACGTGGAGCAAAAACAGTGTGGCAGGAGGAAAAATAGGGGTACTGCGCATGCCCACTGCACTCAACATCATCAAAGGAGGGGGTAAAACGCCCAAGCCGCGCCTCTGGCCTGACCCCTGGACACACCCCTACCCTCATTCTGCATAAGGAACAAATCGGCACCCTGCTTTATGGAGCAAGTGAAAAGGGAAACTTGTTTGTTCTTGATCTCACTTGTTGCAGCCAGGGCCCCAAAAAAGCTTTGTCTGAATTTCTTGTCTGGCCTCTAGTCGATTCTGTTGATTGGGGAAGGCCAAGAACCCTGGTTAGTAACATAAGTACTTCTCAACATTCTGTGGAATGGAATTTCTCTTCCAATTAAACATGTTTCCAGAATGTTACAGATGTGTCTCCTTTATTCCCTCTCTGTATGGGTGCTTATAAGATTGCTTTGTTGTTCTTGTTCAGTTGCTAAGTTGTGTCCAACTCTTTGGACTGTAGCCTGCCAGGCTCCATGACGTTGTCCAGGCAAGAACCCTGAAGTTGGTTGCCATTTCCTTCCCTGGGGGTTCTTCTTGACCCAGGGATCGAATCTGTGTCTTGTTGAACCGCGTCACCTGCATTGACAGGCAGATTTCTTTATTGCTGAGCCACCAGGAAATCCCTATAGAATCATTTCTTTACCCTTAAATGGACACAATCTTGCATGGTATTTCTAAGTTGTTTTTTTTTTTTAATTATTTGACTTATATCAAAAAGAATCTTTTAAATGTTTAAGCTCAGGCTTCCCATCAGGAGTATCATCTTCTTTTTTGATTCTTGCTTTTGTTTCATTTGCTCAGTTTCTTCTTTGGACCTCTATGTCTACTGTGGTCTCCCCTTTTGTTTTTATTCCTTTGGGCTTTTTCTCAGCCTTCTCAGAGGACTTAGGTCTGTCTCTGCATTTATAGATTCAATCTTCTGTAGTTTCGATTCTGTCCATTACCATCATAATGCAATTTTAAATCTGCTGCTGCCTTTGTAGTTTCTTTACGGCCTTTCCTTTTCTTTCTGTCTCTCTCCTATATGGTTTGCCTATGACTTCCACCTGCCTCTCAGCCAGCAGCCATCTCATTTCATCCTTTCTTAGAGTTTGTGTTTTGATTACATGAAGTGCATACAAAGCAGATGTGGTCTGAAAGTTATTTGTATATCTGCGATAAATCATCTTCAAAGGAATGGTTTTTCTCTGCCCTTTGAAGGACTTGTTCTTTCCCTTCATGATACAGAATCTTTTCAAAGACTCTGTGTGTTTGCATGCGTATGTGTGTGCGTGTGGGTGTGTGCGTGTGGGTGTGTGTTTACTTTTACTCCTCCTTAAAAAATCAGTGTTTTGTTAAATCTTATTATTTTCCCCCAAACAAGAGGGGAAGAATTGGATTCTTTTTAGCTCACCATATTCACCTGGATATTTTTCCAGGTCCTGTCATCTTTTAGGCTGAAGGACTGGTTAATGCCAACTCATGTCACCAACTGGCTGTGAACAAATTATCTTTGTCATTATGTGTCCCCGCTTATCTCCAGAGTTGACTTGCAGGTCTCACTGGCTGTAGGGTGTGTGTGTATGTGTCTGTGTGTGTGTATCTGTGTATTTGTCCTGTTCTTTCTTTACTCAAGTAGAGCCTTCCAAAGGCCATTACCAGCTCAGGGATCTAGTTAGGGGGAAGGAATGGGAATTGGCAGTGACCCAGTGGGGAATCTTCTGTTCTGCACCAGGGGCCAGCGATATGCCAGGCTCCTCCACTAGGTAATTGATGCAGCCTTGGCAAGACTTGAGCTCACCCTGTTAAGGAAGAGGAAACGTGGTATCAGGGTGAAACTGATTCAGGGAGGAGCTTCCTCCCAGTTATATACTTGGCCTAGCAACCACATGCACCCCAAAGCCTTCCAGTCAGCTCTTCCCAAACGCTATTGATCCATAGCCCCGAAAGAGCTTCTGAATGACATATTCTTGGCAAGCCCCGCGTCCCACCATCTGCTCTCCAATTCAGGGGCAGTTGACAAACACTGCCAGGATCTCATCTACTTATTTCTCTTGAAGGAAGTTTACCTTTCTTAGAAACTGGTGTTGTGAACCAGCCCTTGAGGGGTCTCACTTCAATCCTGATGGTGTGTGTTTTCCGCAGATCCCCAGCATTCCTGCCATGGAAATGTGCTTCCTCTGGCTTCCAGGCTGACTCAGGGCTTGCCCTTATTTTATTTTATTTTTTTAATAAAGGGGACTTCCCTGGTGGTCCAGTGGTTAAGAATCTGCCTTCCAGATGGTGAGGAGATTCCTTTAAAACTAGGAATAAAACCACCATATGACCCAGCAATCCCACTCCTAGGTATGTACCCTGAGGAAACCAAAATGGAAAAAGATACATGTACCCCAATGTTCATTGCAGCCCTATTTACAATAGGTAGAGCATGGAAGAAACCTAGATGTCCATCGACAGATGAATAGCTAAAGAAGATGTGGTACATATACACAATGGACTCAACCATTAAAAGAAATGCATTTGAGTCAGTTCTAATGAGGTGGATGAACCTAGAGCCTATTATACAGAGTGAAGTAAGTCAGAAAGAGAAAGATAAAAATTATATACTAACGCATATATACGAAATCTAGAAAGATGGTACCGAAGAATTTATTTGCAGGGCAGTAGTGGAGAAACAGACGTAGAGAACAGAATTATGGACACGAGGAGAGGGTGAGACATATGGAGAGAGTAACATGGAAACTTGCATTCCCATATGGAAAATAGATAGTCAACAGGAATTTGCTGTATGTCTCAGGGAACTCAAACGGGCTCTGTATCAACCTAGAGGTGTGGGATGGGGAGGGAGATGGGAGGAGGTTCAAGAGGAAGGGGATATATGTATACCTACAGCTGATTCAGGGCTTCCCTTGTCGCTCAGCTGATAAAGCGTCTGCCTGCAATGCAGGAGAATTGGGTTCGATCCCTGGGTTGGGAAGATCCTCTGGAAAAGGAAATGGCAACCCACTCCAGTATTCTTGCTTGGAGAATCCCATGGACAGAGGAGCCTGGCA
>SJYS01017597.1:85373-95563 GCA_006410695.1 Philantomba maxwellii
TCCCTGGGTTGGGAAGATCCTCTGGAAAAGGAAATGGCAACCCACTCCAGTATTCTTGCTTGGAGAATCCCATGGACAGAGGAGCCTGGCAGGCTGCAGTCCATGGGTTTGCAAGAGTCGGGCACAACTTAGCTGACTAAAGTGCCACCATAGCTGATTCATGTTGAGGTTTGACAGAAAACAACAACATTCTGTAAAGCAATTATCCTTCAATTAAAAAATAAATAAATTTTAAAAAAAAGAAGACGCTGCCTTCCAGTGCAGGGGACACGGGTTCAATCCTTGCTAAGGGAACTAAAATCTCACATGCGGTGGGGCAGCTCAGCCCATGCACTACAAGTAGAGAGAGGCCCAGGCATACAAGGAAGGATCCCACAGGCCACAGCCAAGACCCAACGCAACCAAAAATAAAAAAATAAATACAATATTAAAAAATTTTTTAATATGTTTATTTATTGAGCTTTCCCTTCTATATATATCCAAGAGCTGGGCTCTTGGAGGAAGGAGAGCCCTGCGCCAGCATACCTGGATGCTGTGTGGGACTTGTCCTGTCCTGGATGCAGCTAAGACCCAAAACTGAATATGAAAGACACCAGGAACCCATGTGCCTACATTCACAGAGCCTCCAGTGAGCGGCCAGGAGCTCGCAGCATCTCCCCTCCGCAGGGCTTGCAAGGGGGCTGGACTGGCTCTTCTCTCGTCAGCACCACGGCTGCCCACAGTGACTGGAAGAGGAGCTGGCATGGGGGAGAGCCATTTGCCACGTGGGGAGTGCACTGCATGTGGCAGAGGGTCCGCTCCTCCCTCTTGTGGGGGAGATGGGGAGGGGTGCTTTTCCTTCCCAGGGCCACAGGAAATCTCCTAGTAAGGCGAGACCAGCATGTCATTCCCCAGGTGGGTGCCTGCTTTGTCATGGGCTCTGTGATGAACCTCCGGCCGCCTGAGGAGGGGAAGGGGAAATAAGAGACAGATGGCGGGGTGGGGAGAGAGCACAGAGGGAGGCAGCTGAGCTCAAACTGAGCGCTTCTGCTGCCCTCGCCCAGGAGGGCCTCGCTCCCAGGCTTCGAGGAATGCACAGGCCTTCCAGAGGGACTCGGCTTTCTTTGAACAGAGGATGGGTCGAGTAGCCAGAGAAGCAGTGACAATCCAGCCAGGAGAGGACAGGCTTGTGAGACTTGCTTCCACACCCCTCTCCTAGCCTCCCAGTCTCAGAGATCTCCAGAAGAGGGAGGAGGAGGCTGGGTGCAGGGCCAGATTCCTCTTCACCCTGGGCCATGCAGCTGGGGTCTCAACTCTGCTGGAGGAGGCGAAGAGGTCTGAGTGTTGACTGCAGAAACGAGACTGTTCCAATAGACGAACATGGTCGGGGAGCAGGGTGGTGCAGCCGAGATGTCATTAAGAGCCCTGCCACCCAGTGGGACATGGACTTTCGACAGGACACAGCTGGATGAGGGGTGGGGGGGTTGGTTGTTAGAAGACCATTTCATGTTTATGCTCCAACAGATTGAGACTCTGCTACACTTGAAAACCCCTTTCTTAAAGCAAAAGGGGGGAAAAACAGCTTTGGAACATTTTGGGGGTAGGGAATGTATAGAGGTGGGGCATGGGAGCTTCTGTGAGTGCAGATGAAGAGGGAAGGCTATTGGCAGGGGACCGAGGGGGGTCAAGGAGCAGGTCTTTGTCCTTTTGCTTTCAGGGGACAGAAAGTCCAACTCATGCTCACTTCTGCAGAAGTGAGGCTTNGTATAGAGGTGGGGCATGGGAGCTTCTGTGAGTGCAGATGAAGAGGGAAGGCTATTGGCAGGGGACCGAGGGGGGTCAAGGAGCAGGTCTTTGTCCTTTTGCTTTCAGGGGACAGAAAGTCCAACTCATGCTCACTTCTGCAGAAGTGAGGCTTTATAGGGGGGATCCTGGAGCATCTCATGGAGTCCAACAGTTGAGCTGGGGGAGGGGAGGTGACATAGGTGGGCATGAGTGACAGCCAAAATCAGCCCTCTCCCAGTTCTCATTTTTTGCTTCCTGCTGTAAGTCAGCCCCTTTCTTTCCTCTCGCTGTACATAGGTTTGGTCCAAAAGACAGAAAATATGGCCACTCACAGCTTCCAAGCATTGTAACATGGAGACTCTGCCCAGAGAACTGACTCTCGGTGGCCCCGAATCTAAAATCCCAGAGGATGACCTCACTGGCTAGGTCAGGACAGTGGACAGTCAGTCTGGCTGGGAGGGCAGCTCCACAGAGGAGCAGGGAAGGGCCCTCCTGGGAGAAAGGATTGGTGCCTCAGGCAGTCACAACTGGTGTTCCTGGTGGAAATCAGACTGACAACATGTCCTCTGTAAGGAAGGGGTTCTGAAGACCCCACCATCCCTCCACCTGCCAGGGTGCCATGCGAGCTGCAGAGGTTCTGATGGTAGTGTGGCCTTCAGCCCTCATGAAACCCTTGGCAAGGGAAGCAACCTCAAAAATCATAATGCTGCTGCTGCTGTTGAGTTGCTTCAGTCGTGTCCGATCAGTGCCACCCCGTAGACGGCAGCCCACCAGGCTCCACCATCCCTGGGACTCTCCAGGCAAGAACAATGGAGTGGGTTGCCATTTCCTTCTCCAATGCATGAAAGTGAAAAGTGAAAGTGAAGTCGCTCAGTCATGTCCGACTCTTTGCGACCCCATGGACTGCAGCCTACCAGGCTCCTCCATCCATGGGATTTTCCAGGCAAGAGTACTGGAGTGGGTTGCCATTGCCTTCTCCACAGAAATCCTAATAGCTAGCATTTATTGCCTACTTACTATGTGCCAGGCCCTGGGCTGTGCTCTGTATGGATTTTCAATGAATCCTCAGAGCAGCTGTATTATTTCCATCCATATTGAGGTTGAGGAGGCAGAGGTTAAGTTGGAAAGGTTAGGAACCCAGGGCCCGTGGCTAGTGGAGGCCAATCCTGGCCCTCCGCCCAGGTCTGTCTGGCTTCCAAGTCCACAAATTTTTACCATTCAGCTCTCCTGCCTCTAAGATGGAAGGTCTGGGATGTGGCATTTCCAGAGAAAGTAGAAAAGTCTTCCAGGTCTGGGATATCATTCTGTCGTGTAAGCATCATTCTGCCTTCAGGCATCACAACCTGGGCGTGAGAAGCGTCCTGGGCACCGGTTGTGCCACCACGAGGCCTCCAGGAGGACATGATGAGCATCTGAAGAGGGGACGGCTGTGAGCAGCTGCTGTGGTTGATGGAGGGGCTACAGAGCTGGATCCTCCATCCTGATGGTTTTGAGGACAGAATGGAACCAGGCTCCATTCCTCCCTTCTTATTTTGTCCCTCATCTCCTTTCTCTTCCTTTGCATTTTTCCCTGTTCCTGTTCTAGAGGGAGGGGAGTTTCCCCGGGCACCCAGGGCTTATTACTCAGGCTCTAGTCGCTGACTCCCTGGAAAAGACCCTCTTGCTGGGAAAGATTGAAGGCGGGAGGAGAAAGGGGGTGACAGAGGATGAGATGGTTGGATGGCATCACCGACTCGATGGGCATGAATTTCAGTAAACTTCCGGAATTGGTGATGGACAGGGAAGCCTGGCGTGCTGCAGTCCATGGGGTCGCAAAGAGTCTGAAACGACTGAGCAAGCTGAAGTGAACTGAGCTAGATGTAGGCTGCAGGCATCGCTGTTGTCAGCAGAGGGCGCCAAAGCCTCTTCACACGTCCAAGGCCCAGGCCTGGCCCAGGAAGGGAGAGCAGAGAGGCAGGTTGGTTCCTCTTGCCTCCGTCAGCCTGTCGTCTGTGTGCCTCTATGCAGAGCTGACAAATGTGCACATGGCTTCCTGTGCGTGTGTGTGTGCACGTGTGCATGTGCACATCTGGTTCTCCCTGTGTCCAAGAGGAAGTCCAAGGTCAGGGCATAGGGACAGATACTCTGTCCATAGCAAGTCACTGATTTTACAGATTTCAGTAACATCATTTTCTGGGCAGTCTTTTATAATTCTTGTTTCTGTCCTATCATGGGACAGGCTAAGAATGACTGCATGAAGGGAGGGGAAAGAACAGTTATCCAGCTCTCTGTCTGTACCAGGTCTTGGCTAGAAGCTCTGCACCTATTATCCTGGTTGGCCAGTCCCAACAGTCATGTAAACCAGGCGATATTAGTCTCATGATAACAGATGAGGCTGAGGCAGCTCAGGGAGGTTAAGTAACTTGCCTGAGGTCACACAGCTAGGAAGTGGTGAAGGTAAGATTTGAACCCTTGTCTCTCTGATTCCAAAGTCCATGTCAGTTTTGCACCTAAAGCTGCCCTCTCAAACTTGTGGTTTCCTTACATGCAGACGTCCCCCTGGCTTCTACCTCCCCACTACCCCAGCAAAATAAAACAAAACAAAAAAACGGGCTTGAGAGCAGTCAGTGAAATTCCAGGAGCAGCAGCTGGCTTGTGGCTGGAATGACTGAAAAATGAATGTTGATAGATAGAGTGGTGGCTTCTGGGATCCAAGGAATAAGGGGCTTTATTTAGCTGTTAGCTGATGGGGAGTGAGGAACAAGATTGGCTTCGAGGAGAGAGAGAGAGAGAGAATGGATGGGAGTGAGGTGCCAGCTGCCTGGCCTGGCTCCTCGCCCTCAGAGTTGGGTCTCTGTGGCCAGCTTTGTATGGAACCATAGCTGGTTGGGGTCTTTTCGTGAAGGGAAGCCCCAACTTTATCAGGGCTGGTGGGACAGAAAACAGGGCTTGCCAAGGAGGATCTGCCAGGCCTTTTGAATTGTCTTCTCCACGTACGTGATATTGGTCCATGAGCCATTCTAGCTAGGGGGTGTGGGCGTCCATAGACTAACATCAGCGCAGCTCAGCTCCAAAGCACTGAAACACCCCCTGGACGGGTTGGGGTTAGGTCTGTCTCTTAGAGTCATGTGACCTCAGGTGCCCCCTCGCGGGCCAGGACATCCCTCTCCTTTCTCACAAGGGGACATCAAGGCACTTGCTGTGGTGTGCCTTGGGTTTGGTTTTCCCAGTCTGCTTCCCAGAGGAGCAGAGAGAGAAGTTCCTGCCTTCTCCTCACCTGTCTGAGGCTCTGTCCCCCTCTGCCCTCCTCCTCAACCCACTTTGTCCCCTCCTTGTGTAACCGATGGGGCTGGTCCCCACCCTTCTCCTCAAATTGCTCCGCCCCAGACTCCTCCCTCAGATTTCACTCACTCAAAGAGCAAGGACGATTTGAGTGGTAGACCTCAAAGAGGGTCTCATACCCCCACTTGAGATGCATTTCTCTCCACCCTTCTCCCCCCTTAGGTCCCCATTTGCAAACCCAGATCCTTCAAGGTGGGCAGCACAGAGGCCCACCAGGCACCAGGGCACAGCTTCCCGAGGAGGCCGTGGAGAGTTATAAATAAANAGTAATATATATATATATATATATATATATATGGTTAGTTCAACATATATGTAAAATATACATGATTAATTTAAAAACTATAATTATAGGGGTACTAATTTTATTTATACTGAGATAGCATCGAAGAATTGATGCTTTTGAAATATGGTTTGGAGAAGACTCTTGAGAGTCTGTTGAACTGCAAGGAGATCTAAGCTGTCCATTCCAAAAAGATCAGCCCTGAGTGTTCATTGGAAAGACTGATGCTGAAGCTGAAGCTCCAATAGTTTGGCCACCTCATGCGAAGAGTTGACTCATTGGAAAAGACTCTGATGCTGGGAGGGATTGGGGGCAGGAGGAAAAGGGGACAAGAGAGGATGAGATGNAAATATGGTTTGGAGAAGACTCTTGAGAGTCTGTTGAACTGCAAGGAGATCTAAGCTGTCCATTCCAAAAAGATCAGCCCTGAGTGTTCATTGGAAAGACTGATGCTGAAGCTGAAGCTCCAATAGTTTGGCCACCTCATGCGAAGAGTTGACTCATTGGAAAAGACTCTGATGCTGGGAGGGATTGGGGGCAGGAGGAAAAGGGGACAAGAGAGGATGAGATGGCTGGATGGCATCACCGACTCAATGAACATGAGTTTGAGTAAACTCTGGGAGTTGGTGATGGACAGGGAGGCCTGGCGTACTGTGGTTCATGGGGTCGCAAAGAGTCGGACACGACTGAGTGACTGAACTGAACTGAACTTCAAAATAACCCTGGGAAGAATTTATTGACTACTGAATACGTGCCCATGTAAGAACGGACTCTTCCTAAGAGAGTTAAACATTTTTTTTTTTTAATTATTAACTGGTTATAATGGAAAGGATAACTAACCAAATATGAACTGAATAGTGATGAAGAGATGAGTATGTTAAAAAAAAACACATAAATTATTTATGACATAAGGATAAACAATATATTTAGCATAGATTGTATTTTCAGGTACAAAAAGGAAAAAAAGCATTTAAGAACTCTGCCTATATGTTCTGTTAGCTCAAAGCTACAAATTCAGCTTTCTGGAACTGTTCAATGCCCACTGTTCTTTTTGTCTCTCCACTACTATATTTATCTTGAAGAAAGTAGGACCAAGGAAAATAAGTACTCCCTGCCCATCCATCTTGATAACTTAATGCTTCTCTCTGCCTGCAGCATTGTACATTAATGTTTTGAGCAAAATCTATAGGTCAATCAATCTCCTGCTTGAACCAAAGTGCCAATCTGTCATGTACTGTAATGCTCTCTCTCTCTTCTAACCAAATTTTTAGACTCTGAATTCATTTTTCTAGATGATTCTGTCAATGTGCTACATGATAGAAAACAAGTCATATGTTAGCCAGGCTCGCACACTACCTGATAAGCATCACCATGAACTACTGCTTGATAGATGGCCATATTAATGTAAATATATCTTTATTATAAATCTCTGAACCATAGGATCTTTCCCTCAGAGAAGAATCCTAATATCATGCTAGTCACGAAAGGAAAATAAAAGGAAAACTTTTTGACATTCTAAAATATTTTCCCACCATTTCACAAGGATACTACATAAAACAGGCTATCTAATTAGAGAGAATTATCTCATACAAGCCATTGAAAATTATAACCATAAACAGTTGCATTTGTAGTATACCCTAAGGGAAAGTTACTTGGACTTTTTGAGTTTCAATTTCTTCTCTTGCAGATGTACTTACAATACATGCTAAGACCAAAGAAATTCATAGATAAATATTTGTTTTCATGCATCAAATATTATGCTTAGCACTAGAGAGACACTGTGTCAATTAATTTAAACTTGTGTCTTAGTCACTCAGCCGTGTCCGACGCTCTATATAGCCCATCAGGCTTCTCTGTCCATGGGATTCTCCAAGGAAGAATACTGGAATGGGTTCCAGGTGATTCCAGATTCCCTTCTCCAGGTGATCTTCCTGACTCAGGAATCAAATTCAGGTCTCCTGCATTGCAGGCAGATTCTTTACCATCAGAGCCACCAGTGAAGCCCAAATTCACAAGTATATATATATTAAGTAACAAAGTATATGGAAACACTTTAGTGAGATTCAAATAGATAGATGATAAATGTCAGACTCTGTTTTACTACATGTGTTTGGTAATGTGACAAAACCTTGGCATATCTCATTTACTGATGCTGATGTCACCAATTTACTCACAAGACTGCAAGTCATCTTAGTCACTACTTCTGGCAGGCACCTTGGGAACCCTTTGTAGGATTCTTGAGAAAAGAAACCATATCACACAAATCAAAAGTACATGCCACATGGGCAAACAGAGAAAGTTTATTATAAGAATGCTTAGTAATTTATCTTCGTAGCCCTGTAATTGTTCTGCTCATATAACAGTGAAATATAACCACCAAAGTTGATATAACTTTTGGCTGCCTTACAACTTTTAGATGGATACTCAGATCTTATGGTCCAATATATTGACCTGAAATATTAAATCTGCCAAAACATACTAACTGAACTCAACTGAATTGATATGCTCCTTTAGTTCATGCTACTCAGTATAACAGTAAACTTTATCATTTGCAATTTTCCATTCCTGTAAGCCCTTTAATCCTCACCCCACATTTAATCTTTCTCTTTCTTTACTCCTTTCTTTTCCTTCTTTCTTTCCTCCCATCAATCCTTAAAGCAAAATAAAGTAAAAATAAAAATTAAAAAAATCAATAAATATAATTCAACTTAAAAAAAAAATCCTTTTCTGGCCTTTCTGTCTTAAAAAACAAAAACAATGATGGAGGGAAAAAAGCTATTTCTGTTACTTATCTCAAGTCACACCAAACTCTAAAAGCAAATTTCCCTTCATTAATAATATTTACAAAGTTTCTGTGAGTCAATTTGTCCACAAATGTATTGACTTGCTGTGAGAGTTACTATGAAAAAGCATAGCCAGACAAGTTCATATCAAAAGCCTCAAATACAGTAATGGAGCCATGAGTGGACCTCCCCATGGCCTAAGATGTCTACCCTAAGAGAAATAAAGGGAGTCAGAATAAATGTCACCTTGCAGTAAATATCTTCCACATACACTGTTGGGAAAGGTGGGGTTGAGATCTACTCAGAAATAGAAAACAAACAGACAGCCTAAAAGCAGAGAACTAAAACAGTGGTTAAAATACAAATATTATCAAATAATCCTAAGGTGATCTATACTTCAGTTCAGTTCAGTAGAGTCACTCAGTGGTGTCCGATTCTTTGCAACCCCATGGACTGCAGCACACCAGGCCTCCCTGTCCATCAACAACTCCCAGATTTTATCCAAGCTCGTCCATTGAGTCAGTGATGCCATCCAATCATCTCATCCTCTGTCAGGCCCTTCTCCTCCTCCTCCAATCTTCCCCAGCATCAGGATCTTTTCCAGTGAGGCAGTTCTTTGCGTCAGGTGGCCAAAGTATCAGTTTCAGCTTCAGCATCAGTCCTTCCAATGAATATTCAGGACTGACTTCCTTCAGGATGGACTGGTTGGATCTCCTTGCTGTCCAAGGGACTCTCAAGAGTCTTCAGCACCAGAGTTCAAAAGCATCAATTCTTCAATGCTCAGCTTTCTTTATAGTCCAACTCTCACATCTCTCACATCCATACATGACTACTGGAGAAACCATAATCTTGACTAGACAGATCTTTGTTGGCAAAATGATGTCTCTGCTTTTTAAAATGCTGTCTAGATTGGTCATAACATTTTTCCAAGGAGCAAGCACCTTTGATGCCTGCTCTCACCATCCTCACTGATTTTGGAGCCCCCCAAAATAAAATCTGTCATTGTTTTCACTGTTTCCCCATCTATTTACCATGAAGTGATGGGACTAGGTGCCTTGATCAAGTTTTCTGAATGTTGAGTTTTAAGCCAACTTTTTGGCTTTCCTCTTTCACTTTCATCAAGAGGCTCTTTAGTTCTTTTTCACTTTCTGCCATAAGAGTGGTTTCATCTGCATATCTGAGGTTATTGATATTTTTTCCAGCAATCTTGATTCCAGTTTGTGCTTCATCCAGTCCAGCATTTCTCATGATGTACTCTGCATATAAGTTAAAGAAGTAAGGTAACAATGTACAGCCTTGACATACTCCTTTCTCATTTTGGAACCAGTCTGTTGCTCCATGTCCGGTTCTAACTGTTTCTTCCTGACCTGCATACAGATTTCTCAGGAGTCAGGNTTCATCCAGTCCAGCATTTCTCATGATGTACTCTGCATATAAGTTAAAGAAGTAAGGTAACAATGTACAGCCTTGACATACTCCTTTCTCATTTTGGAACCAGTCTGTTGCTCCATGTCCGGTTCTAACTGTTTCTTCCTGACCTGCATACAGATTTCTCAAGAGGCAGGTCAGGTGGTCTGATATTCCCATCTCTTGAAGAATTTTCCACAGTTTATTGTGATCTACACAGTCAAAGGCTTTGGCATAGTCAATAAAGCTGAAAGAGTTCTTCTGGAACTCTCTTGCTTTTGTGATGATCCAACTATGTTTGCAATTTGATCTATGGTTCCTTTGCCTTTTCTAAATCCATTGAACAACTGGAAGTTCATGTTTCACATACTGTTGAAGCCTGTCTTGGAGAATTTTGAGCATTACTCTACTAGCGTGTGAGATGAGTGCAATTGTGGTAGTTTGAGCATTCTTGCATTGCCTTTCTTTCAGATTGGAATGAAAACTGACCTTTTCCAGTCCCATGACCAATACTGAATGCAGCACTTTCACAGCATCATCTCTGAGGACTTGAAATAGCTCACCTGGAATTTCATCACCTCCACTAACTTTGTTCGTAGTGATGCTTCCTAAGGCCCACTTGACTTCACATT
>SJYS01017599.1:2588-22512 GCA_006410695.1 Philantomba maxwellii
AATGGCAACCCACTCCAGTGTTCTTGCCTGGAGAATCCCAGGGATGGTGGAGCCTAGTAGGTTACAGTCCATGGGGTCACAAAGAGTCAGACACGACTGAGTGACTTCACCTCACCTCACCTCACCATTATCTTATCCTACTTACCTGGAGAACAGAAGAGACGTTTCCACTCATATCAAATCAAGTCAAATAAATGAAAACTAGAAATCATAAGAGTTTCCCACTGTCTCTTGACCATTTTTGTAATTCAACATTGTAAACTGGAGTAAAAGTTCTCTCACCAGTGCCTCTCCTGCATAGGGCCCAGGTAAACAGCAGCTGGAGACAAAATCCCCAGGCTTTGCAGTGGATAACTGATAACTGAGTGACTCAATATATTTTCTTGTTAAAAAGCTGAGATAAGCCATTTTGAGACACTGTGAGACAAAGAGTAAAGGCAAAGGAAGGAGGGGTAGCATGATGGAGGGCAAGAGAATGAGAAAGGGTGAAAGAGAGCTAGCACCGAGAACATCTGGCTCTAAGGGGCAGAATGATCTGTCCAGGACATTAGCCATTGATAACCAGTAGGAAATGGCAACCCACTCCAATGTTCTTGCCTGGAGAATCCCAGGGACGGGGGAGCCTGGTGGGCTGCCATCTATGGGGTCGCACAGAGTCGGACACGACTGAAGCGACTTAGCAGCAGCAGTGTAACTTTGTAGGCAAATTCTTGGAAAACTCCATACTATCAGTTCAGTTGAATGATGTCAGTATGTATCAAAATTAAATGTATAGAAATTTTGTAATGTGGTGTTAATCTGAAATGTTTATTGTGCTTTGTTTAGTCTAATGGAGAGCTTTCCACCTATTTTCACATCAAGACACGCTTAGGAAATGGTTCCCTGATGGCTCAGATGGTGGGCAATCCACCTGCAGTGTGGGAGATCTGGTTTTGATCCCTGGGTTGGAAAGATCCCCTGGAGGGGGGAACTCCAGTATTCTGGCCTGGAGAATTCCATGGACAGAGGAGCCTGGCAGGGTACAGTCCATGGGATTGCAAAGGGTCAGACACCACTGAGGAGAAGGCAATGGCAACCCACTCCAGTACTCTTGCCTAGAAAATCCCATGGATGGAGGAGCCTGGTAGGTGCAGTCCAGGGGGTCGCGAAGAGTTGGACACGACTGAGCAACTTCACTTTCAATTTTCACTTTCATTCATTGGAAAAGGCAATGGCAACCCACTCCAGTGTTCTTGCCTGGAGAATCTCAGGGACAGGGGAGCCTGGTGTGTTGCCATCTATGGGGTCGCACAGAGTCGGACACGACTGAAGCGACTTAGCAGCAGCAGCAGCTGCAATGTCAAGTCACTTCATTCCAGTGAAGGAATACACTGTTGATTCTTATATCTGGCTTTTCACGCAGTCTAGCAAAGCCCACTTTGTTTTGAAAGCCTCTCACAACAATAAACAGGGGCTTCCCAGGTACTCAGTGGTAAAGAATTTGCCTGCCAGTGAAGGAGCTGCAGGAGACGTGAGTTTGATCCCTGGGTGGGGAAGATCCTCTAGAGGAGGAAATGGCAACCCACTCCAGCATTCTTGCTTGAAGAATCCCTTGGACAGAGGAGCCTGGCGGGCTACAGTCCATAGTGTCCCAAAGAGCTGGACACAACTGAGCACACACACACAACTTTCTAAATGATGCCAGTTTCAGGGTGGTTTCAATTTTCATTTCTCTGGTTACCTATGACTTCACACTTCTCTTTTATTAAAAAAATATATATATTTATTTAGGTTGCTCTGAGTCTTCCTGGTGTGGGCTTCTCACTGCAGTGGCTTCTCACTGTGGAGGACAGGCTCTATGCACAGAGGCTCGGTAGTTGCAGTGTGCAGAATCACCTGCCTCAAAGCATGTGGAATCATCCCAGACCAGGGATTGAACCTGTGTGCCCTAAATTGGCAGGCAGATTCTCAATCACTGGACCACCAGGGAAGTCCTCTCAAACTTCTCTTTATTTATCTGTAAGACTTTAAGCTTTCCTCAGATGGTGATTGCAGCCATGAAATTAAAAGACGCTTTCTCCTTGGAAGAAAAGTTATGACCAACCTAGATAGCATATTCAAAAGCAGAGACATTACTTTGCCAACTAAGGTCCATCTAGTCAAGGCTATGGTTTTTCCTGTGGTCATGTATGGATGTGAGAGCTGGATTGTGAAGAAGGCTGAATGCCGAAGAATTGATGTTTTTGAACTATGGTGTTGGAGAAGACTCTTGAGAGTCCCTGGGACTGCAAGGAGATCCAACCAGTCCATTCTGAAGGAGATCAGTCCTGGGATTTCTTTGGAAGAAATGATGCTAAAGCTGAAACTCCAGTACTTTGGCCACCTCATGCGAAGAGTTGACTCATTGGAAAAGACTCTAATGCTGGGAGGGATTGGGGGCAGGAGGAGAAGGGGACGACCGAGGATGAGATGGCTGGATGGCATCACAGACTCGATGGACGTGAGTCTGAGTGAACTCCGGGAGTTGGTGATGGACAGGGAGGCCTGGCGTGNTTTGGCCACCTCATGCGAAGAGTTGACTCATTGGAAAAGACTCTAATGCTGGGAGGGATTGGGGGCAGGAGGAGAAGGGGACGACAGAGGATGAGATGTCTGGATGGCATCACTGACTCGATGGACGTGAGTCTGAGTGAACTCCGGGAGATGGTGATGAACAGGGAGGCCTGGCGAGTCGGACACGACTGAGCGACTGAACTGAACTGTACATTCTGCTTGATGTTGACCATGTACATTTGCTATCACTCTTCTATCACTGTCCACAGATAGCATTGTGTCTGACTCTGCCATGGATGTTTTTAAGTTATTAAAACTGTGGGCTCTTGCTTATGTTTTTGGCTATTTGAAAACCTAAGAAACATTCTCAAGTTGTTTACTGAAAAATTACTTACCATTGGCTTATCTCCTTACCATGGGATACACGCAAGGAGTTTAGTGCATTTACCTTCTCCCTCTGATTGCCTCTTGCCATCTGTGGTGCAACCAAGAGGACCAGAGAGGCCTGCTTCTGTAACGATTGTACTTTAATATTTTGGATGCTCTATAGATACTCTCTAAAGATTTGGGAGGGACCCAAAGCCTAGGGAAATATAGGGCTGAACTCAGCTCAGTTACCTTCCTTTAGATGACCTGCCTGAAGAAGAACACTCTGAAGTTTGCAAATTGGTACCTGACATCTTTTAAAATAGCTTTAGATGTGCAGCCGGCTCTGTTCAAAAAATGGAACGTCAAAGGTGACTCAGCCCAGCTGAAGCAGAGAAAGTTTAATTCAGAACATAATTTGCTTTCCTTTATTTGCACACTGCAGTTCTGGGGGAATAAAAGCCATTATGGAATCAAAGGACAATTTGCTTTTTTGTTTTGTTGTTGTTCTGCACTGAATTTTTAAAGGCTTTTTTTTAAAAAAGAACATAAACAAATGAATGATACTAGACTCAGTGCAGCTTAAAACTAAGTACCTTGAGCTCTTTTCCATGATAAACAGAAACCAATCCTGGCTCTCTGCCCCCAAGCACAGTTCTGTGTGTTCTCAGTCAGAGGGATTAGATCTTTTCCTGGTCTGGGGGAAGGGAGTCCAGGCAGATTGGGTAGTCATACTTAGAGAGATGGGAATTTTAAAAGATATTTAATGACAAATGTTGCCCTTTCCTCACAAAATGAAGTCCCTCACTGCCTTTTTGGTCTCTCCATTTCCAAACACTGAAGGGAAATTTTGAACCTTTCTGAGAAGTCTCTGGGCCTTTCTATGCATCATGTGAAAATGCAAGTCACTCAGTCGTGTCCAACTCCTTGCAATCCCATGGACTATACAGTCCTTGGAATTCTCCAGGCCAGAATACTGGAGTAGGGAGCTGTTCCCTTCTCCAGGGGATCTTCCCAACCCAGAGACTGAACCCAAGTCTCTCACATTACAGGTGGATTCTTTACCAGCTGAGCCACCAGGGAAACCCATGCATCATGTGGGGGAGGGGAAATATCACTGGGGTGGAGACAGCAGGAAAAACTACACTCTAAAAACACACTAAAAAATAAATGAAAGAGAAAGTCTGATAGAGTGAGGAAGACAGTCAAGATTCCAGGAGACAAACAGCATGTGCTTCTATAACGGATTTGGTAGGATGTGGATTATATGGTGTGGACACTAAGGTTTTGGGGGCAGAGTGTGAAGATATTGACATGAATTATGCACTAAACCCCTTGGACCTTCTTCAAGAAATATCAGTAAAAGGTGAGATTGCTTTTAATTACTTTTTGATGCCTGAACTATTTCTCTGAATGTGACAATGCACAAAAAATAGACAATGTCAGGGCCCAGCTTATAATAGGAATTAAAGAAGAAACTAAATCTAAATTCAGGAGGGAGAAAATGAGTTCTGTCTCCATGCTGCTAAGTCACTTCAGTCGTGTCCGACTCTGTGAGACCCCATAGACGGCAGCCCACCAGGCTCCCTCGTCCCTGGGATTCTTTAGGCAAGAACACCGGAGTGGGTTGCCATTTCCTTCTCCAGCGCATGAAAGTGAAAAGTGAAAGTAAAGTCACTCAGTCGTGTCCGACTCTTAGCGACCCCATGGACTGCAGCCTACCAGGCTCCTCCGCCCATGGGAATGGGAACCCTGCATGTGGCCTTAGGTTCTCCGTGAAGTCTTGTACATAATGTTCCCAGAAAGAATGACCCAGAGCATGATGAACACCTCCAGAAAATTCTCTGTGCAAACATTTATTCTGCAGTGTAGGACAGGACTTCACTGCTGGCCATGGGATAGCAGGACTAGGATTACCATTTGGAGATCGCCTACTGAAGTTAAGGACAAAGGATAATAACAATTAATGATGTGTCAAGGATCTGCCAAGGGCTCAGGACTGGAGTGAACTAAGAAAAGTGTGAAGCACAGCTACAACCACCCAAGGGGCTTATCGTCAGGGTAGGGAATTATGATCACACACAGATTACAACTAGAGACTAAATGGAATTGGAAGAGTTGGAAAGGGTACATTCAGTGGCAGCTCAATAGACCTTTCTCAAGCACTCCTGATCCAGGTATGAAGTGTGTCCCAGCACAGAGGTGGCAATCCCATGGCAGATGGGGAGTGGAGTTCACCCATTGCCATCAGTTGAGGTGATGGTCCCATCAGAATGCGAGACTGACTTTTCAACCATTGGTAAGGGTCCCACAGGTTCACACTGCACAGGACACCAAAAATTATGTAGTTGATCCTGAAGATAAATAGTGTTCATATTGTAGAAATATGGAAGAAAGGAACGGATTTCAGGAAGGGAGAGTGGAACTGGAATGGCAGAAAGAGATATTTCTTCTTCTGTATTTACGAAGAATCCAAAGTTCTTTCTCAGCTCCAGACAAGAGAGACTGCAAAAAGTATATATAACTGTCTACCATATAATCATACTCTTTGTTAAGTCTCCAGAGCCCATTTGTGATTATATTAACCCTTGCATTAATCTACTAATAAGGCCAGGAAGTTAAAATATTCAGCCTCTCATTCCATTTTGCTGCCAGAGGCAGGCTTATGACACAGTTCTGGCCAATAAGATGTCATCAGATTTTCTTTCTAAAATCAAAAGGCAAAATCTAATGAAGCTTAGGCTTCACCCTTCTGCTGGCCAGAAATGCCAACATAAAGTGAAAATTCCATTTTTCAGCCTTGAGATAGGAAATATAAGGATTAATAAGTACATAATGACAGAGGGGCTGAGGATCAAAACAGCTTTAGTTCCTAATGATACCACTGAACTATCATGGCAGTCATGAATTTCTCACTTTTAACTTCCTGCTTCATGAGACAAAGAAAACCTATTTAGGCCATGGTAATAGAATTATCTATTATTTACTGTCAAATGGGTTCATAACTAATATACCTTTCAATTCAATAGGAATGCCACTTATTCCCTTGCTCATGTCACTGACATCTTTCCACGGGGGCAAATATAGCTTATGTTTCCTTCAGAAACCCACAATGTCTTTTTGAATTTGCAGCAAAATCTTCATTTTTCAGAGGAGATACATTAACTCCCAAAGTCTTGTATTGATTTACAGATACTTCCAAAAGTTATGCCCCATTGCCTCCAAAACTATAAAACCATATTTAGCTCCAAGTAGTACTAGACCCTTGCAAAGTCAAGCTTGTATGCTAGGTAAATTTTAAAATAATTACTATGTATTTTGTATTTTCACATTAAAAGTGGTGATAAGCCATGAGTAGAATGTTTCAATTTATGACTGATTCTGTGCAGTTTTAAAATAGCTGATTGACACATAAATATTCAAGCTACTTCTTTGAGTCAATATAAGTAAAATCCAAGTTAATTATTTCCTAATATTCCCCCCACTTTTGTTGCTGTTGTTGTTCAGTAGCTAAGTTGTGTCTGACTCTTTGTGATCCCATGGATTGCAGCACTCCAGGCCTCCCTGTCCCTCACTGTCTCCTGGAGTTTGCCCAAGTTCATGGCCACTGATTGTTTTCCTTATGTATATCACATATTTTTGAAACATGTTGTACTATGAAATGTTATGAAGTGAAGTTGCTCAGTCGTGTCCGACTCTTTGTGACCCCATGGACTGTAGCCTACCAGGCTCCTCCCTCCATGGGATTCTCCAGGCAAGAGTACTGGAGTGGGTTTCCATTTCCTTCTCCAGGGGATCTTCCCGACCCAGGGATTGAACCTGGGTCTCCAGCATTCCAGGCAGATGCTTTAACCTCTGAGCCACCAGGGAAGCCCCTGAAACAAATATTATAACATTTCATTTCATATAACATGAAATGTTATAATATTTGTTTATGAGTTCTTTTGACCCAAGTGATCTCAGTTAGGATGCATTCAACGACTAGAACAAAATACCTAAATTATAGTGTTTTGAACCACTGTTTAAGATTATGCATTCTTTACTTACTAAGAATTCTGAAGGCTGGCAGTTGTAGGGTAGTTCTGGGAGTTTAATGATGGGACAAAGGACACTGGCTTTTTCCATTGCTCCAATCCTCCGTTCTCCATGTGTTTGTTTTCACCTCATGTTTGTCACCTCATGGTCCACATTATGGCTGCCATAATTCCAGTCATGTCATCTTCACCCAGGGGCATCCAAGATGGAAGACAGGGAGAGGAAGGCTAAAAAAGATATTTTCACTATGCAACTCTCTTTCATTAGGAAGGAAATTAATTCCAAGATGTCCTCTGCAAACTTTTCCTTTGGGAAATCATCCCAGAACAGAGTCTGTAAGGGGTAAGAGAAGAAAAGCAGTGCCATTACTGGCCTAGACTAATCATGACACATTCCTTAGGGTGAGGTGTATTGCTATATGGATTCTGTTAACAAAAGAAACATTCTCAAGGCAAGTAGCCAGTAACAAAGCCACAGAACCAGCTGCAAACGCACATCCCTGATCACAAATGTCATAATGAATGTCATTCATTATCCTCCAGCATATTCTTATATCCTCACTGCAAGTTAAAAATCAACAATAAATTAACTGCCAGAGAAGCCTATAATCCTTTTTTTTTTTTAAGTAATAGATACATCATTCACTGTAGCCATGGCAACTCTGGGGCTTCCCAAGTGATGCAGTGGTAAGGAATCTGCCTGTCAATGCAGGAGATGCAAGAGATGGGGATTCGATTTCTGGGTTGGGAAGATCAATTGCAGAAGAAAATGGCAACCTACTTCAATATTCTTGCATAGAAATCCCCACAGACAGAGGAACCTGGCATGATATATTCCATAGGGTTGTAAAGAGTCAGTCATGACTGAATGAGTGAGCACAACAATGATGGCAACTCTTTAAGATTTTGGATGGTTATGCATTGCAAAGCCATACAGAAAACTATTTTCTCTCATTCATTCGTTCATCCAATAAAATTTTACTTACTAGCTACTATGTGACAATCTCCATACTAGGTACTTATATTTATCAGGGAAAAAACAAACACAGCAGATAAAGAACCCTGGCCTTGAGGTACTAGTGGGAGGCGCACACAATAAATAATAAACATCGACTAGTATTAAGCCCCCTTCTGTGGAGGATTTTACTTCCTACATTGTTGACCTTAGGCTTGGCCATATTGCTTGTTTCAGGTAATGAAATGTCAGTGGGAGGGATGGGTGTTATTTCTAAGCAGAAGCTTCTGCTGTCTCTCCTCCTTGTACCAGAAGAAAGGCAATTCAGCATGATATTTTCAGAATGAAGAAGACACGCAGCAGAGCCTCAGTCAAGCCAGGCAAATACAAGGTTGATATTGTAAGTCATTGTAGTCTTTCTGTTTTACCACAGTATGACAGAATTATGATAGGCTAAGCTGATCAGTAATATAGTTAATATAGCATTGTTTAGTCGCTCAGTCGGGTCCAACTCTTTGTGACCCCATGGACTGTAGCCTGCCAGGCTCATTAGTCCATGAGAATCCCCAGGTAAGAATGCTGGAGTGGTATCAACCCTGATAAGCACTATGGGGAAAAGGGGAAAAGTAGAACAGAGTCAGAGGGTCAACAGTAAGATATGGTGTGTTCAGATGACAGTGAAAAGGAGGATAGTCAGATAAGCCCCACTGAGGAGATGAGATGTGAATCTGCCTTCTGGATTAAAGTGAGAGAATTTTGCCAAGAGGACATCTGGGGAAGGAGTACTCCAGATAGTAGCACCAGCTAGGGGAAAAGGCCTCAGGGGAGAAGATGTTTAGACTATTCCGGGACCTCTGTGGCTGGAGCAAAGAAGAAAGGGAGAGAGTAGCAGATGAGTTCAGAGGGGTATGGGGCCAAATGGAGGGGGATTTTAGACATTGAATAAGGATTTTGACTATTACTCTGTGTTAATTAGGAAGTCACTGCAGGGTCTCCAACACAATTAAGAAGGGTGATAACTTCAATTTTTAAAATATCAGTTGGCTGCTCTATGAGCATAGACTGTTGAAGGACAAAGGTAGAGCATGGAGACTAGTTAAGAGTCTGTTGCAGGAATCCAGGTGGATATGATGGTTCCTTGAAGCACAGAGATAGCCAATGAAGTTGTGGATATGTTAAGATTCTCAATAAATTTTGAAGGTAGGGAAAATAGGATGTAGTAAAGAACTGGTGTGGGGTGAAAAGAAGACCCTGCGCTCCTTTGACAAAGTGAAGTATGCTCCCTTACAAATGGTAACTCTCATGTTCCCTACAAGACAGGCCATTCAGCACTGTCATTCTTGCTAACTATTCATGTGTGTGTGTGTGTGTGTNGTTGGTGATGGACAGGGAGGCCTGGCGTGATGCAATTCATGGGGTCGCAAAGAGTCAGACACGACTGAGTGACTGAACTGAACTGAACTGATTCTATATACTGTCTGTTCGTATCATTGGCCCATTTTAAAAGTGAGATTTATTGTTACTATTCTGGTTGTTTTACAGAAGCTCCTTGTACAATCAAAGCACTCCTCAATTTGGGGCATCACTCTCTTCTCCTATGTGTAACCTATTTGGCCATTTTAGCACCTCACTGAACAGAAGTATTTAAATTTGAGGTTCCCCAATTCATCAGGGCTTTTTATCATTATTTTTTAATTTTTAATTAAAGGATAACTGCTTACAATGTCGTATTGGTTTCTGCCATACAACATCACAAGTCAGTCATAATTATATATTTAATATATGTATTAAATAAATATATTTTGTATTATAAAATTATCCATTTATAATATAAATAAATAATATATATGTATATAAAATTTATTTTATATATGTATCTTCCATTTTGAGCCTCCCTCATACCCACTCCACCCCTCATCCTATCATTTTAGGTCATCTTCCTCAGGTTTTTTGCTTCATGATATTTGTTTTTGAGATTTTGGTTATTCTATCCACCCACCCACAGGTAGCAAAGATATTCTCTTGTGTTTAATTAACTTGATAATTTTACTTTTACTCTTACCTCATTACTATTTCACATATTGATCATAAACTAATACTCTGAAGAAAGCATATTCTGTCAAAAAGAAAGTCAGAGCATGTCATTTCTCTCTTCAAAATCTGGTGATGGGGAATTCCCTGATTGTCCAGTGTTTAGGACCCAGAGCTTTCACTGCTGAGGGCCTGGGTTCAATCTCTGGTCAGGGAACTAAGATCCCATAAGCCANTATTCTGTCAAAAAGAAAGTCAGAGCATGTCATTTCTCTCTTCAAAATCTGGTGATGGGGAATTCCCTGATTGTCCAGTGTTTAGGACCCAGAGCTTTCACTGCTGAGGGCCTGGGTTCAATCTCTGGTCAGGGAACTAAGATCCTACAAGCCATGCAATGAAGTAAAAAACAAGCAAAAACAAGAAAGAAAGAAAAAACAAAAACAAAAGAAACCTGGTGGTGGCTCCCCACTTTAGAGTGAAAGCCAAAGCCCAGTTAAGAGTTTAAAATGTTCTTTATGACTGCTGCTTCCTCGCACTGGCCTTCTCTATGATGTCAGGTGCATACACATATTTTTTTCTACTCCTGGAATGCTCTTCACATATGTATCTGCATAGAAAACCTCTTTATCCCCTTCAAGTGTTTGCTCAAAAGTCATTCTCTGAGAACATCTGTCCATCCCCACCACTTCTGATCTCTCTTGCCCTGACTTACATCTTTCCCTATTCATTCCCTATTTCCATACTATTCATCATTTCTTTTTTTTTTAATTTTATTTTTACTTTATTTTACTTTACAATACCATATTGGTTTTGCCATACATTGACATAAATCCACCATGGATGTATATGAGATCCCAATCCTGAATCCCCCTCCCACATCCCACCCCATATCCTCTCTCTGGATCATCCCTGTGTACCAGCCCCAAGCATCCTGTATCCTGTATCGAACATAGGCTGGTGCTTCGTTCTTACATGATAGTATACATGTTTCAATGCCATTCTCCCAAATCATCCCACCCTCTCCCTCTCCCACAGAGTCCAATAGTCCATTCCATACATCTGTGTCTCTTTTGCTGTCTCGCATACAGGGTCATCATTGCCATCTTTCTAAATTCCATATATATGTGTCAGTATACTGTATTGGTGTTTTTCTTTCCATACACCTGTGTCTCTTTTGCTGTCTCACATACAGGGTCATCATTGCCATCTTTCTAAATTCCATATATATGTGACAGTATACTGTATTGGTGTTTTTCTTTCTGACTTGTAAGAAAAACAAGTCTCCCACTATTATTGTGTCTCCCACTATTATTGTGTTATAAAGTCTCCCACTATTATTGTGTTATTGTTAAGATAACAAGATCCTATTATCACTCTGTATAATAGGTTCCAGTTTCATCCATCTCATTAGAACAGATTCAAATGAATTCTTTTTGATGGCTGAGTAATACTCCATTGTGTATATGTACCACAGCTTTCTTATCCATTCATCTGCTGATGGACATCTAGGTTGTTTCCATGTCCTGGCTATTATAAACAGTGCTGCAATGAACATTGGGGTACATGTGTCTCTTTCAATTCTGGTTTCCTTGGTGTGTATGCCCAGCAGTGGGATTGCTGGGTCATAAGGCAGTTCTATTTGCAGTTTATTAAGGAATCTCCATGCTGTTCTCCATAGTGGCTGTACTACTTTGTGTTCCCACCAGCACTGTAAGAGGGTTCCCTTTTCTCCACACCCTCTCCAGCATTTATTGCTTGTAGACTTTTGGATCGCAGCCATTCTGACTGGTGTGAAATGGTATCTCATTGTGGTCTTGATTTGCATTTCTCTGATAATGAGTGATGTTGAGCATCTTTTCATGTGTTTGTTAGCCATCCGTATGTCTTCTCTGGAGAAATGTCTGTTTAGTTCTTTGGCCCATTTTTTGATTGGGTCGTTTATTTCTCTGGAATTGAGCTGCATGAGTTGCTTGTATATTTTTGAGATTAGTTGTTTGTCAGTTGCTTCGTTTGCTATTATTTTCTCCCATTCAGAAGGCTGTCTTTTTACCTTGCTTATAGTTTCCTTTGTTGTGCAGAAGCTTTTAATTTTAACTAGATCCCATTTGTTTATTTTTGCTTTTATTTCAAGTATTCTGGGAGGTGGATCATAGAGGATCCTGCTGTGATTTATGTCGGAAAGTGTTTTGCCTATATTCTCTTCTAGGAGTTTTATAGTTTCTGGTCTTACGTTTAGATCTTTAATCCATTTTGAGTTTATTTTTGTGAGTGGTGTTAGAGAGTGATCTAGTTTCATTCTTCTACAAGTGGTTGACCAGTTTTCCCAGCACCACTTGTTAAAGAGATTGTCTTTACTCCATTGTATATTCTTGCCTCCTTTGTCGAAGATAAGGTGTCCATAGGTGTGTGGATTTATCTCTGGGCTTTCTATTTTGTTCCATTGATCTATATTTCTGTTTTGTGCCTGTACCATACTTTCTTGATGACTGTGGCTTTGTAGTAGAGCCTGAAGTCAGGCAGGTTGATTCCTCCAGTTCCATTCTTCTTTCTCAAGATTGCTTTGGCTATTCGAGGTTTTTTGCATTTCCATACAAATCTTGAAATTATTTGTTCTAGTTCTGTGAAAAATACCGCTGGCAGCTTGATAGGGATTGCATTGAATTTATAGATTGCTTTGGGTAGTATACTCATTTTCACTATATTGATTCTTCCAATCCATGAACACAGTATATTTCTCCATCTATTAGTGTCCTCTTTGATTTCTTTCATCAGTGTTTTATAGTTTTCCATATATAGTTCTTCAGTTTCTTTAGGTAGATATATTCCTATTTTATTCTTTTCATTGCAATGGTGAATGGAATTATTTCCTTAATTTCTTTTTCTACTTTCTCATTATTAGTGTATAGGAATGCAAGGGATTTCTGTGTGTTGATTTTATATCCTGCAACTTTACTATATTCGTTGATTAGCTCTAGTAATTTTCTGGTAGAGTCTTTAGGATTTTCAGTGTAGAGGATCATGTCATCTGCAAACAGTGAGAGTTTTATTTCTTCTTTTCCAGTTTGGATTCCTTTTATTTCTTTTTCTGCCCTGATTGCTGTGGCCAAAACTTCAAGAACTATGTTGAATAGTAGCGGTGAAAGTGGGCACCCTTGTCTTGCTCCTGACTTTAGGGGAAATGCTTTCAGTTTTTCACCATTGAGGATAATGTTTGCTGTGTGTTTGTCATATATAGCTTTTATTCTGTTGAGGTATGTTCCTTCTATTCCTATTTTCTGGAGAGTTTTTATCATAAATGGATGTTGAATTTTGTCAAAGGCCTTCTCTGCATCTACTGAGATAATCATATGGATTTTATTTTTCAGTTTGTTAATGTGGTGAATTGCATTGATTGATCTGCGGATATTGAAGAATCCTTGCATCCCTGGGATAAAGCCCACTTGGTCATGGTGTATGATATTTTTAATGTGTTGTTGGATTCTGATTGGTAGAAGTTTGTTAAGGATTTTTGCATCTATGTTCATCAGTGATATTGGCCTGTAGTTTTCTTTTTTGGTGACTTCTTTGTCAGGTTTTGGTATTAGGGTGATGGTGGCCTCATAGAATGAGTTTGGAAGTTTCCCTTCCTCTGAAATTTTCTGGAAGAGTCTCAGTAGGATAGGTGTTAGCTCTTCTCGAAAATTTTGGTAGAATTCAGCTGTGAAGCCGTCTGGACCTGGGCTTTTGTTTGCTGGAAGATTTCTGATTACAGTTTCAATTTCCGTGCTTGTGATGGGTGTGTTAAGGTTTTCTATTTCTTCTTGGTTCAGTTTTGGAAAGTTGTACTTTTCTAAGAATTTGTCCATTTCTTCCACGGTGTCCATTTTATTGGCATATAATTGCTGATAGTAGTCTCTTATGATCCTTTGTATTTCTGAGTTGTCTGTTGTGATCTCTCCATTTTCATTTCTAATTTTATTGATTTGATTTTTCTCTCTTTGTTTCTTGATGAGTCTGGCTAATGGTTTGTCAATTTTATTTATCCTTTCAAAGAAGCAGCTTTTTGCTTTGTTGATTTTTGCTATGGTCTCTTTCGTTTCTTTTGCATTTATTTCTGCCCTAATTTTTAAGATTTCTTTCCTTCTACTAACTCTGGGGTTCTCCATTTCTTCCTTTTCTAGTTGCTTTAGGTGTAGAGTTAGGTTATTTATTTGACTTTTTTCTTGTTTCTTGAGGTATGCCTGTATTGATATGAACTTTCCTCTTAAGACTGCTTTGATAGTGTCCCACAGGTTTTGGGTTGTTGTGTTTTCATTTTCATTCGTTTCTATGCATATTTTGATTTCTTTTTTGATTTCTTCTGTGATTTGTTGGTTATTCAGAAGCGTGTTGTTCAGCCTCCATATGTTGGAATTTTTAATAGTTTTTCTCTTGTAATTGAGATCTAATCTTAATGCATTACGGTCAGAAAAGATACTTGGAATGATTTCAATTTTTTTGAATTTCTCAAGGTTAGATTTATGGCCCAGGATGTGATCTATCCTGGAGAAGGTTCCATGAGCACTTGAGAAAAAGGTGAAATTCATTGTTTTGGGGTGAAATGTCCTATAGATATCAATTAGGTCTAATTGGTCTATTGTATCGTTTAAAGTTTGCGTTTCTTTGTTAATTTTCTGTTTAGTTGATCTGTCCATAGATGTGAGTGGGGTATTAAAGTCTCCCACTATTATTGTGTTATTGTTAATTTCCCCTTTCATACTTGTTAGCATTTGTCTTACATATTGTGGTGCTCCTATGTTGGGTGCATATATATTTATAATTGTTATATCTTCTTCTTGGATTGATCCTTTGATCATTATGTAGTGGCCTTCTTTGTCTCTTTTCACAGTCTTCGTTTTAAAGTCTATTTTATCGGATATGAGTATAGCTACTCTTGCTTTCTTTTGGTCTCTATTTGCATGGAATATCTTTTTCCAGCCCTTCACTTTCAGTCTGTATGTGTCCCTTGTTTTGAGGTGGGTCTCTTGTAGGCAGCATCTATAGGGGTCTTGTTTTTGTATCCATTCAGCCAGTCTTTGCCTTTTGCTTGGGGCATTCAACCCATTTACGTTTAAGGTAATTATTGATAAGTATGATCCTGTTGCCATTTACTTTATTGTTTTGGGTTCGGGTTTATATGCCCTTTTTATGTTTCCTGTCTAAAGAATATCCTTTAGCATTTGTTGGAGAGCTGGTTTGGTGGTGCTGAATTCTCTCAGTTTTTGCTTTTCTGTAAAGCTTTTTATTTCTCCTTCATATTTGAATGAGATCCTTGCTGGGTACAGTAATCTGGGCTGTAGGTTATTTTCTTTCATCACTTTAAGTATGTCTTGCCATTCCCTCCTGGCCTGAAGAGTTTCTATTGAAAGATCTGCAGTTATCCTTATGGGAATCCCCTTGTGTGTTATTTGTTGTTTTTCCCTTGCTGCTTTTAATATTTGTTCTTTGTGTTTGGTCTTTGTTAATTTGATTAATATATGTCTTGGGGTGTTTCGCCTTGGGTTTATCCTGTTTGGAACTCTCTGGGTTTCTTGGACTTGGGTGATTATTTCCTTCCCCATTTTAGGGAAGTTTTCAACTATTATCTCCTCTAGTATTTTCTCATGGTCTTTCTTTTTGTCTTCCTCTTCTGGGATTCCTATTATTCGAATGTTGGAGCGTTTCATATTGTCCTGGAGGTCTCTGAGATTGCCCTCATTTCTTTTAATTCGTTTTTCTTTTTCCCTCTCTGATTCATTTATTTCTACCATTCTATCTTCTATTTCACTAATCCTATCTTCTGCCTCCGATATTCTACTATTTGTTGCCTCCAGAGTGTTTCTGATCTCTTTTATTGCATTATTCATTGTATATTGACTCTTTTTTATTTCTTCTAGGTCCTTGTTAAACCTTTCTTGCATCTTCTCAATCCTTGTCTCCAGGCTAGTTATCTGTGATTCCATTTTGATTACAAGATTTTGGATCATTTTCACTATCAATATTCGGAATTCTTTCTCAGGTAGATTCCCTATCTCTTCCTCTTTTGTTTGGTTTGGTGGGGTTTTCTCTTGTTCCTTTACCTGCTGGGTATTCCTCTGTCTCTTCATCTTGGTTATATTGCTCATCATTTCTTAACATAGTATATAATTTACTCATTTTTAATGTGTATATTTTACTATCTATTTCCTTCCACTAGAATGTAAGCTCCCTAGAAGCTGAAGAGTTTTTGAACCAACTATAACCTGGGCACTAGGGGCTTCCAAGGTGGCGCTAGTGGCAATGAGCCCACCTGCCAATGCAGGAGACTTAAGAGACGTGGATTCGATCCCTGGGTCAGAAAGATCCCCTGGATGAGGGCATGGCAACCCACTAAGCTATTCATTCCTGGGGAATCTCATGGACAGAGGAGCCTGGTGGGCTATGGTCCACAGGGTCACGAAGAGTCAGACACGACTAAAGCAACTGAGCACACACACACATAACCTGAGCCCTATATCACTTTGTGTCTGGCCCAGATAAACTCTGTGTCATCATTTGCTAAATGATGAATCTTGTGACTCTTTCCCAGTGAGTGCTGGCAGTAGCAGTGGCCCCCGTTTCCTCTCTCCTAGTGTCAGCTTCCAGCAGCATGGCCAGTATGGTGCCACGTAGAGCATGATTTGGGACATGATCTTCGATTATGAGGCTTCTGAGTCCATGTGGAGGCAAGCTCTACAATATCCTGTTTCATAAATCCCTTAATTTAACTGAACTTTGTTGGTATAGCTTATACTACATATGAAGGGATACAAATGAACATCTGAAATAAATCAGAAAGAAAATATAATTTAACTCATGTTTTCTCAAAAACTCTAATTCATTAAACTCAAAATGAAGAATGGTCCAATTTCCTCCAAAGTGGACAGTGTCTTGGAGTGGTATGATAGCAATGTCAAAGATAGTCTCAGTGCATCCTTTTATGATCTTCTGCAATGTAAAATCTCCACTCCTCCTAACAAGGGATGAAGTGTTTTCCCCACCTCCTGAAGTCTGGACTGACCTCTTGACTTGCTTTAACTAACAGATGCAATGGAAGTGACTCTGTGCCTGTAGTAGGTTTAGGCTTAAAGATCTTGTAGGTTCCACAATTATTCTCTCAGAATGTTTCAAAGAGACTATCACATAGGGAAGCTGATCTATTCTATTAATATTTGAGGATGAGAATCAAGGTGCCCTAACTGATAACCAGAACTAGCTGCTGGATGTATCAGAGGAGATGCTTGCATCCCAGCCAGTGGTCCAGGTGACAGCAGTTGCAAGAGCGAGCTTAAGTGAAACCCACAGGAGAATTGCCCTGCAAACCCACAGAATAGTGAATTATTTGCTATCTAAAATCACTAAATTTGGGGATGGTTTGTTATCGAAGGGGATAATACCACTCCAAAATATGCTACTTTGACATAAGGATTATTTTGACTTACAGGTAATTGAGAATCAACAGACGCAGAAAGAAGCTTTCTCAGGGCTTTCCTTACTAACCTAAAAGCAAAAGCCTTCTCAAAGTGCTCAGTTCTTCTCAATTCCCTGCCCAGAAGCAGGAGACAAGAAGTCAGCACCACACCCAAACAGACATTGTCACAAGACTATCATATTCTCCTAAGGGCCCATTTGTCTTTCAGAAAAGTCATTAATTTTCCCCTAAGTGCATTTTCTTCCCCTCCCTTTTCACCTACTAAGATGGTTCATAAACTCCAATTCTAACTATTCTTTGAGTTACATATCACTGTACTGTGTGTAGGCAATGTGGCATATGTAAATATACTTCATTTTCTCTTGCTACTCTATCGTTAGTTTAATTCACAGGTGCCAAGTACTGAACCTGAGAGGATTGGAGAAGGTTATTTACCCCTACACTACACAACTGACTCCCTCATTGGAAAAGACCCTAATGTTGGGAAAGATTGAAGGCAGGAGGAGAAGGGGACGACAGAGGATGAGATCACTGGATGGCATCACCGACTTGATGGACATGAATTTGAGCAAGCTCCAGAAGTTGGTGATGGACAGGGAAGCCTGGTGTGTTGCAGTCCGTAGGGCTGCTTACAGTCGGACAGGACTGAGCAACTGAACTGAACTGACATTACACAGCAATAGATAAGTGATATAACTGGAAATACTACTTACCACAGCCAGAGCCAGTGTATCTTTTCTTTCCCAGTATTTTTGAGATGAACTGGTATAAGGTGTACTTGTTCAGGAGCATCATATGGCATTGGCAGGCAGAATGAGCTGAAATTCTGCAAACCTAATAATATTGATATAGTTGTTCAGTAGGGGCAAATTATCTACTTTATTATCTAAATTTTAAAACTTTTACTATGCCTCCCAAGAAGACAGCTGGTTGAGTAGGAAAGAAAAAAAATCACAAGAAAAAAACTAACAGAAAGTGAGAGCATCTCCCCAAAAAGTGATTTTTCTCAACAAGAAAGAAAGAAAAATAGAACATACATATTGAACAAGACACTTTAAATTAAACCATGAGGAGGTGACATTTGACATAGACTTGAAGGTAGTAGGGCTTCCCTGTTGGCTCAGATGGTAAAAAATCTGCCGACAATGTGGGAAACCTGGGTTTGATCCCTGGGTTGGGAAGACCCCCTGNTGATATAAGTTTGCTTCCTATGTCTATAAGTATTTCTGTTTTGTAAATAAGTTCATTTGTATCATTTTTGCTAACTTTCAGATATAAGTGTAGGGCTTCCCTGTTGGCTCAGATGGTAAAAAATCTGCCGACAATGTGGGAAACCTGGGTTTGATCCCTGGGTTGGGAAGACCCCCTGGAGAAGGGAATGGCTACCCACTCCACTATTCTGGCCTGGAGAATTCCATGGACAGAGGAAACTGGCAGGCTCCATGGGGTCACAAAGAGTCGGACACGACTGGGCGACTTTCACTTTCACTTCACTGAAGGCAGTAGAAGATTTAGATGGAGTTATCTGGGGGAAGAACATTCCAGATGAAGGGGTTAACCAGTGCAAAAGTCCCAAAGCGTGAATGCACTACTTATATCCTTAGCGTGATTGGTTTATGATGTCCATTTATGGTAAGGACAGTGTGGAATAACAAAATTAAAGACCAGGTAAACTTTAATTAGGGCTTTCCCTGTTGGCTCAGATGGTAAAAAATCTGCCGACAATGTGGGAAACCTGGGTTTGATCCCTGGGTTGGGAAGACCCCCTGAAGGAGGGCAGGGCAACCCATTCCAGTGTTCTTGCCTGGAGAATCCCATAGACAGAGGAGCCTGGTGGGCTGCAGTCCATGGGGTTGCAAGGAGTTGGACACAACTTAGTGACTGAACAACAATCACAACAAAGCTCATTAAAATTTTTTTGTTACTGTATTCTTCATCTCTGCTTTTGCTTTATGTTTCCTCTTTTTAAAAAGCTTATAACTTCTCACTCGGTTCACCCACTCTTCTCCCAAGTTCTTTGATCTTTACAATCATTACCTTGAACTCTTTGTTGGGTGGGTTGTNTGACTGAACAACAATCACAAAACTTTAATAAATTCCTTATTTTCATAAAAATTGATAAAAATTTGACTTATAGACAAGCAGCTTCTCTCTTACTTCCAATAAGCAAGTGTTAAATATTTAAAGGGCTTTCCTCCTAGCTCAGCTAGTAAAGAATCTGCCTGCACTGCAGGAGACCCCGGGTTGATTCCTGGGTTGGGAAGATCCCTTGGAGAAGGGATCGGCCACTCACTCCAGTATTCTGGCCTGGAGATTTCCATGGACTCTATAGCCATAGCAGTGTCAGACACAACTGAGTGACTTTCACTTTCACTTTCTAAATACTTATAAGACAACAGTTTAAGTATTTGTTTGCCCAGGAACTGGTTTTAACCTGTTTTTAACTCTAATTGCCATCTCAAAGACCAAGCTCGTCTCTGAAGGTCTTGCCTACATCTATTGTTCTGAGCCCATGTGTGTTTGAAAGCAGGTCAAACTAGTCAACATCACAACAACTGG
>SJYS01017599.1:97360-107445 GCA_006410695.1 Philantomba maxwellii
CAGGACCACTCTTTGAGGGTCAAGGAAAGAAAGAAAAGCCATCTGTACTATTTCAAGCCCAGAATTCCATAAGATTGGAAAATCACCATGATCTATCTTGGTTCCCTTTCTCCTGAGAGCCATTCCCATATCTTGGAGGAAATTGCAGTCTCGGGTAGGAAAGCAATTAAGTTTTAGCCAATTCGCTTATCCTCTGTCTGTCTAGCTCAAACAGCCCCATTTGTTACCATCACTGCCCTTTCACACAGGAGAAATCAGGTGTTGGGGAAACAGGATGAGAATAAGGTAGTCCCAGGGTGACTTCAGTGAACTGCAGAGGAGTGCTCATCACAATTCTCTCAGATTCCTTGGAGGAAATCTTTCCAGATACATGAGGAGAGGGAGAAACCTGCCTAGTTAAAGCCTTACATAACCTCAGTGCAGAAACCAGCTGGGTCCTAGTAAATGCAATATAGTCATCTCATTTAAGGCCAGTGCATTTACCAGAGGCTACATTATTAATGATCTGAGAAAGAGTGCAAACTGTAATTTGAAGAAGATGAGCAAGAAAGAAGCAACAGCCATTTAGATCAAAGGTAGCAAAACATTCAACACAAGCCATCTATGACTTTCTGACCAAAAATAACTTATTCACAATAGGGGGTTTTGGCTTTTAGAGAACTGAGCCTGGATGTATGTTTTCTGTGGTCACTTGTTTTATAGCCCAGGTTAAACTCTGGGGAAAGGATGTTAGGGAGCCGAGTCTTCTTACACATTCTTAATGATTGTAAAGTGTCTGGATTTACTGCATGAAAAACACAGACTGTAAAAGCAGAGTGGTGCATACTATATAAAAATTGCTGTTTGTTCCTCTTTCATAGAATACAGTCAAATTGTGGCAATGTTTAGTCAAAAGTTGCAGTTGGAAAGCAAAAATAAAATATCCCTTAATAATGCAGTCAAACAGGAGACATCCAATCATTAAAGTTTTGCTTAAGTATACTGCCAGCTATGACTTGGAGCAAACCAAACACACCAAACACCATGTAAATGATAATTCTCAGAGATTCAGGAGCTCCCCACTGTTGACATGAATAATTCTGACAACCTTGCAAGTACTAATAGTTAAGACATCAAAATAAAACACAGCGTCAAGGAGAACCTTAATAGAACCAGTTCTGCTTATGCTGAGAAGTGCAGGAATCCATGAAGCAGCCATCTTTTTTTCTTCCTGTCTCTTGACTGAACATCCTTGACTGCATAGATTCTGAAAACTCAGCAAAATATTGGGAAATGCTGTTACTAGCAGCTTCCCAGCTCTCTGAACCAGACTATGGGAGTATATATTGATAAGCTTATACCAATTTACTGTGGCCGATAAATATCATTTCTCTTTGCAGCGCCATTTTCTGAAGTGTGCATTCTGTTTCTATAGCAACTTTCATTTTGTTAACCTGTTACTCACATTAAAAGTCTGTTATTTTTAGCATAACATTTCCAGAAGTCTTTGACAAAGAAAAATGGGAAAAGATTGCAGCTTAAAGATGAATGGGATGTCCAATGTGAATTCTAATATGTAGCATGTTTGGTCAGTATATCATCTGTTGTGAAGTTGCAGAAATATAGATTTTTTTTCAATTGTATGTTTATGGACTTTGTAGAAAGAAACCATACTCCTTATCTTTTTTTGGAGCAAGTTACCATATAAATAAATAGCAATATCCAAATGGATTTATTTTCTACAAATTTTCACTTATATAAAATCCAAAGAGAGAAATTATTGCTGAAGATTTTTTTGTGCATGGTAGAGTCAAGGCTTTTGCTGTTGGATTGCAATTTTAAAGATACTGCTATAATGCTAGGACATGTAGGGCTAAAGGGATGAATTACGGCTATGGAAATGTCATGTAGTAAGAAATCAAGTTGGGGGGAGCAGCTCTGTAGATAGCTGACACTCATGATAAATTGTGACACAGCCTACTTTTTGACCTTCCCAAACAAATTACTCCCTCTTTTTCCAAAATATTGTGTTTTTTTTTTTTTTTTTCACTTCCCCTGTCAGAAATAAAGTTCCATGTAGTTTGATACAACATGGCTGGGAATGAGCAACTTTATAAACACTGAATGGTTTCCCCCTTTGGATTTGGGTTGGAAAGACTTTGACCTTCATTTATTATAAGTCATCCTGGAAATTAAATTTGACTTGATTTCTAGACAGGAACAATTATTTTCTAATGATACAAATAATATTCTGTAATTATTAGAAAGGCGGGGGAATGCAGTGGATAAGGGTCTGGCTTCTGGAACCAGACTGCCTGGGTTTGAATCCCAGCCTCACCAGTCACTAACTGTGTGACCTTTGGCAATTTATCTATCTGTGCCACATCTCAGTTTCCTCATTTGTAGGACAGGGGTGATAATAGTACCTATTACAGGGTTGTTAGGAGAGTTAAATAATTTGTACATGTAATAAGCTTAAAAGAGCACTCAGTCCATAGTCAGCTTTATCAGTAGAATCATTATGTTTACCCCTTAGCCTCAAGCTGTATAGCTTTCTTTTACTGCCTTAATTACAACACACACAAACACATACACACACACACACACACACACACACACACATGCACAGAGAGTTACTTATCCTTTTACAGGCTGGTGATACAGCTGAGTATAAACTAATATGCTGTTTTCTAATAAAGAAATTGCCAAAGGTCACGCAGTTGCTAAGGTCACACAGTTACCTCAGACTACCTGAGATTCATAACAGGTAGTCTGGTTTCAGAAGTCAAGCCCTTATCCACTCCACTGCCTTTCTAATAATTAGAGAATTTTAGTCAGAACTTTAGAAAAGAATTGTTTTCATCTAGAATTCAAGTCATAGATGCACTGTATCCCCTAGCCCCTGCCTTCAGTGAAATACACATTATCCTAAATATTGCATCCCTGTATGAGTTCTCAGTAGATTCATAGACTCATGCTGATGGGAACTAAAGGACACTGGCCAGGCCCTAGAACTCAGTCTTTCTCTACCCCAAGTTTATTGAGGTATAATTTACATAGAATAAATGTCATCTCTTTAGTGTACAGTTCTACACCCTTTGACAAGTGCATATAGTAACCACCATTATATTATAAAACATTTTCATTTCCCTAAAATCTCTCCTATCCCTTTGGAGTCAATCCCTTTTCTCCCATTCTTAGCCCCTAGCAACTGCTGGTCTATTTTCTGTCCGTATGGTTTTGCCTTTTTCAGAATGCTATATAAATGGAATCATACAGTATATAGCCTTTTAAGTCTGGCTTCTTTCATTGAAATAATTCCTTTGAGATTTATTCATGTTGGATGTGTCAGTAATTCATTGTTATTACTACTGAATAGTATTCCATTGTATAAATGTCCACAGTTTTAGATCTCAGTCTTAAGGACCTGGCCTTTTTTTCCTGCTCCAAAAGTATACAATTCTAAACCAGATAAAGATTACATAAGGACTTTTGAACATAGTGGAAATAACTGATGTTACTTGATATAAGAGAATTCCAGGAGCTTGAGTGATTAGAACCTCTGAAATAGTTACTTTTAAGTATAAAATAGTTGATTTGTGAAATCTCTCATCTATGGCTCCAGAGTGCGTGTGTTTTGTTGTGTCCAACTCTTTGTGACCCTATGCACTGTAGCCTGCCAGGCTCCTCTGCCCATGGAGTTTTCCAGGCAAGAATACTGGATATTGGAGTGGGTTGCCATATCCTCCTCCAGGGATCTTCTCGACCCAAGGATCAAACCTGTGTTTCTTGCATCTCCTGCATTGGAAGGCAAATTCTTTACCACTGTGCCACCTGGGAAGCCATAGGGGAGGGCAGAAAAGGGGAGAATTTAAAAAAAAATTAGCTGAGACACAAATCTTATCTCTGGAGAGATTGTTAATTAGTAGAGAAGAACAAATGCAATAAAGTACAAAAGGTAGACAGATCCATCTTAATCAGTTATAATCATAAAAATGGTACTTTTCTCCTTCCTATCAATGTCCTTTACCAAACAAGCAGCAAAGGAGAAACATGAGGTATATGAAATGTGTCAAGTATAGGTACACCTGGGGTGAAACTCACGTCATTCACCTTTACCATTTTTCCTTTGGGTACATGGGCTTCCCTGGTGGCTTAGAGGTTAAAGCATCTGCCTCCAATGCGGGAGACCTGGGTTCGATCCCTGGGTCGGGAAGATCCTCTGGAGAAGGAAATGGCAATCCACTCCAGTATTCTTGCCTGGAGAATCCCATGGACAGAGAAGCCTAGTAGGTTACAGTCCATGGGGTCACAAAGAATCGGACACGACTGAGTGACTTCACCTCACCTCACATGGTATATGGTAATTGGGAGGTGCTCTTAAAACATTTGCTCAATAAATGAAAAATTTGTTCTTTTCCAAGAATGTTACCAAATAAGGTGTTGTAAATTGGGCCCATGACCTCTTAAAACTCATATCTTTTCATGGCTGATCTAGGCTCTAATACAAAAATTTCTGGTAGTGATCTTTCGGTTGCACCATACCACTTTCCTAAGACTTCCCAACTCAATCGTAATTCTTCTAGGGTGTTCACAGACAAATGACTTGATTTCCTCTGTTGCCAGGAAGGAGGATGGGGAAAGAAGCACTTTTTGATCACTGCCTTCCATGATTCACCCCAAGTATTTGAGAATTCATTATCTGTCTGTCTGAAGGAATGCTTATTACTGATTTNTTTTGCCTTTTTCAGAATGCTATATAAATGGAATCATACAGTATATAGCCTTTTAAGTCTGGCTTCTTTCATTGAAATAATTCCTTTGAGATTTATTCATGTTGGATGTGTCAGTAATTCATTGTTATTACTACTGAATAGTATTCCATTGTATAAATGTCCACAGTTTTAGATCTCAGTCTTAAGGACCTGGCCTTTTTTTCCTGCTCCAAAAGTATACAATTCTAAACCAGATAAAGATTACATAAGGACTTTTGAACATAGTGGAAATAACTGATGTTACTTGATATAAGAGAATTCCAGGAGCTTGAGTGATTAGAACCTCTGAAATAGTTACTTTTAAGTATAAAATAGTTGATTTGTGAAATCTCTCATCTATGGCTCCAGAGTGCGTGTGTTTTGTTGTGTCCAACTCTTTGTGACCCTATGCACTGTAGCCTGCCAGGCTCCTCTGCCCATGGAGTTTTCCAGGCAAGAATACTGGATATTGGAGTGGGTTGCCATATCCTCCTCCAGGGATCTTCTCGACCCAAGGATCAAACCTGTGTTTCTTGCATCTCCTGCATTGGAAGGCAAATTCTTTACCACTGTGCCACCTGGGAAGCCATAGGGGAGGGCAGAAAAGGGGAGAATTTAAAAAAAAATTAGCTGAGACACAAATCTTATCTCTGGAGAGATTGTTAATTAGTAGAGAAGAACAAATGCAATAAAGTACAAAAGGTAGACAGATCCATCTTAATCAGTTATAATCATAAAAATGGTACTTTTCTCCTTCCTATCAATGTCCTTTACCAAACAAGCAGCAAAGGAGAAACATGAGGTATATGAAATGTGTCAAGTATAGGTACACCTGGGGTGAAACTCACGTCATTCACCTTTACCATTTTTCCTTTGGGTACATGGGCTTCCCTGGTGGCTTAGAGGTTAAAGCATCTGCCTCCAATGCGGGAGACCTGGGTTCGATCCCTGGGTCGGGAAGATCCTCTGGAGAAGGAAATGGCAATCCACTCCAGTATTCTTGCCTGGAGAATCCCATGGACAGAGAAGCCTAGTAGGTTACAGTCCATGGGGTCACAAAGAATCGGACACGACTGAGTGACTTCACCTCACCTCACATGGTATATGGTAATTGGGAGGTGCTCTTAAAACATTTGCTCAATAAATGAAAAATTTGTTCTTTTCCAAGAATGTTACCAAATAAGGTGTTGTAAATTGGGCCCATGACCTCTTAAAACTCATATCTTTTCATGGCTGATCTAGGCTCTAATACAAAAATTTCTGGTAGTGATCTTTCGGTTGCACCATACCACTTTCCTAAGACTTCCCAACTCAATCGTAATTCTTCTAGGGTGTTCACAGACAAATGACTTGATTTCCTCTGTTGCCAGGAAGGAGGATGGGGAAAGAAGCACTTTTTGATCACTGCCTTCCATGATTCACCCCAAGTATTTGAGAATTCATTATCTGTCTGTCTGAAGGAATGCTTATTACTGATTTTTAGTTATTACCTATTTTGAAAGCAAGACTGAATATTATCAGTCATTTTACCCTCAAGTCATGGTCACATAAAAAAGTTAACCTTTTCCCCATTAGGATATTTTCCAATGTAGTATATTCTTACGTAAATGATAAGAGTAAGTAGGAAGAAAAATTGTTTGATAATCTCTGGGTAAAGGCTAATTACTCCCATGAGCGAGACTAGAATTTTAAGTATAAAATTTTGATATTTGTTAAATTTTTCAGGGCTTAATTTCCTTGACCAGTGAGTGCCTGCATACTCACGTTTACCAGCGTGAATTACAACATGTGCAGAAAGGAACATCTCTGGTTCCATTCACTTGTGGAGGGGTTGCTTACCTTGTCTGCACATTCTGTACAGCTAAACTGAAATTATCATCTGGATTCAAGTTCAAGTACTTACATAGAAGCAGATTTTGAGGGGACCTTTAGTTAAAGCTCTAAAACTTAATAAAGATGAACTGAGAAAAACTGAATGTACACCATGGGGAGAAAACCATATTCAATTAACTTTAACATGATCATATACAAAAAATATAAATAATTAGAATTATAATTCTGGAACTTCAGTGTAGATTCTTTCTTTCCACTTTATTCCAAGATGGATTTACCATATTAGTCACAGGAGATGAAAAGATATATATACAGAATTCTGAATGTCTACATTCTCAACCAACTATTGGTGTCATGAGAGTCAGATCGATGTGAGGACTTTGATCTCTCTGCTAGAGTGAAATACAAGCTGCTCTTTGTGCTTCTGTATGTGGTCCACACTTGGAAGAGACTGGATGGCCTCCAGGGTCCCTTGCTCCTAGTTCACTTGCTAATCTTCAGCCTCAGTATTTTTCCAGTTGATTGCAAGTAAATTTAAGGAAGTATTAATCCAAGGCAAAGAATATAAAAAGAAATACCTAGTCCCTCCACAGACAATAGCACAGCTCTCCAGTGTAGGGTGTGCATGCGCATGCTCGGTCGCTTCAGTTGTGTCTGACTCTTTGCGGCCCCATGGACTGTAGCCTGCCAGGCTTCCTCTGTCCATGGGATTCTCCAGGCAAGAATACTGGAGTGGGTTGCCAAGCCCTCCTCCAGGGGATCTTCCCGACCCAGGGATTGAACCCAGATCTCCTGCATTGCAGGCGGATTCTTTACCACTGAGCCACTGGGGAAGACCACCCATATACTCGGGAAAGAAACATCCTCAGAGAGACAATTCAAAAGGGATCTAAAACCTAAAGCCAAAGAAAAGATGACTAGGAACTTCTTCTAACCAATATGAAGTAACAGGGATTAGATTTATCTCCTTATCTGGAAAAATAATACTAGATAAAATGTATGAAACAGTGGTTTTTAAGTCATTGGACACCAGTCTATGAAGGATACTATCCCTGAGAGATGGGAACCTACTATCATCCCAGCTTACTGTTTTGAGACAGTTTCCAGGCTGTGGTGTATTGAAGGCACATCCAGGTGGAATGAATCAAACTCCTCGATTTGAGGAGATATTGCTAAGAGGCCCGGGAGCACAAAATATGGACAGTTAACATAGCACTGGAGAGAAGAAAGATGCAGAGAGAGAACTTCTGTAGATTTCTAGAAGGTCTCAAGTGTTCAGCAAAATACCCCTCAGCATGTGTATATAAGGATGTAAGGAGACAACCCAAGGTCAAGGAAAAACATCATCCCAAATGATTAGTGGGAACAATACTTGGTAATAACACAGGGTTGTTAACAGTGTCTGTTCTTACCAGCCAGGCTGATAATTTTCATAATTCATGGAGTGTTGGGTAGAGTCAGATGAATTTTACCTTGGTAATGAAGACCGATTAGCCCAAGACGAAATGTTCCTCCATTCTTCACAAACAGGTGTGAAAAGCAAGACCCAAAAAGATCAGTGTAACTTAATCTCACAAGATCAAGAATATTTAGAGGAATACAAAAATATCCAGCATCCAAAAAAGTAAAAGTAAGATTCACAATGTCTGACAGTCTATTAAAGATTATCAGTCAAGCAAGGAAGCAGGAAAGCAGAACTCATAATGAGAATAATGAATCAATGAAAACAGACCCAGAACTGGCACAGATATTTGAAGTGGTAGACAATGACATTAATAGCTTCTAACATAACTCTTCCCTTGTAGCTCAGTTGGTAAAGAATCTGCCTGCAATGCAGGAGAGCCAGGTTCAATTCCTGGGTCGGGAAGATCCCCTAGAGAAGGGAATGGCAAACCACTTCAGTATTCTTGCCTGAAGAATCCCATGGACAGAGGAGCCTGGAAGGCTACAGTCCATGAGGTCACAAGAGTTGGACATGACTTAGCAACTAAACCACTATCCATATAACTTTATTACATATGTTCAAAGAGTTAAAGACTGTACATGTTAACTAGAAACATTGAAGAAATACTTTTTAAAACCCCTAAATCAAAATTGTAAAGATTAAAAACAACAATGTGTGATATGAAAATATATACTAGCTGGGATGGAAGGGAGATTTGATGTTGCAGAATAAATGATTAGTGACCTCAAAGACATAGTATTAGGAACTATCAGTAACACAGACACTAAAATACAGAAAAGGAAGAAGGTTTACAAAATAAACAGATCACCAAAGAGCTATAGGACAACTTCATACACCTAGTGTACATGTAATTGATATACCTAAAGGAGAAGAAAGATAGATGGGAATAGAAAAAAGTATTTGAAGAATAATAGCACACCAAATTTCAAATTTGGCACAAACTAAAATCCTAGAGATCCAAGAGGATCAATGAACCTGAAGCACACACACACAAAGAAATAAAGAAAGAAAACCAGACAAAGGCATGCCACAATCAAATTCTCAAAGCCAATCCTAGAGAGAAAATCTTAAAAGCAGTCAGAAAAAAAAGGTATGTTGGATGACAGCATCTTTCTTAACAGAAATAATGCAAAAGGACAGTAGATCAACATCTTTAAAGTACTAAAAGAAGCAAATTGTCAACCTAGAATTCTCTAGTTAGCAAAAGTAGCATTCAAAAATGAAGGTGAAATAAAGACATTTTCAAACACAAATGTGTTGAAAGAATTAATCACCAGAAGACTCATATTATAAGAAATGTTAAAGGAACTTGATTAAGCAAAAAGAAAACCATACCAATGAAAATCTGAATATACTAAAGGAATTGAACACATCAGAATGGTAGCTACTTGTGTAAATATATGAGATAACTTTGCTATTTAAATCTCTTTGAAAGATAATTGAATGCTCAAACAAAGGTAAAAATAATGTAGCATGGGATTCACATGACATGTAATAGTAAAACATATAATAACAAAAGCACAAAGCCAGGAAGAAACAAATGGAAATATATGGTTTAAAGTTCTTATACTTCATGTACAGTGATGTACTATCAAATGAAGATAGAATTTGACCAATTTAAAATGTATACTAATACATAATAAAGTAACCATGAAAAGAGCAAGNGCACAAAGCCAGGAAGAAACAAATGGAAATATATGGTTTAAAGTTCTTATACTTCATGTACAGTGATGTACTATCAAATGAAGATAGAATTTGACCAATTTAAAATGTATACTAATACATAATAAAGTAACCATGAAAAGAGCAAGGCAAAGAATTCTTGCCAATAAGTCAACAAACGGATGAAATGGAATTATTAAAAAAAAAATAAATCTAAAAGAAAGCAGAAAAAGAAGACCAAACAACACATGCAATAAATAGAAAACAAATAGCATGATGGTAAATGTAAATATGAATACACTAACTGCATTAATGTAAATAGTCTAAACAACCCATTAAAAGGCAGAGATTGTCAGATTGGATAAAAAGCAAGATCCCATTGTATGCTTCCT
>SJYS01017599.1:134021-144217 GCA_006410695.1 Philantomba maxwellii
CTCCGGAAGTTGGTAATGGACAGGGAAGCCTGGCATGCTGCAGTCTATGGGGTTGCAAAGAGTCGGACATGACTGAGCGACTGAACTGAACTGAACTGATATTATGCCATATTATAAGATACACAATTAAGCATTTATTTAGCAATTCTTATGAAACAATTTAGCAATTATTATTTTTATATTTTTAACATATTTTAATGAATTTAATTTTGAAAAAGTCATTTGAGGTAGTGTTATTATTGCCATAATATTCAGAGGAAGAAATGAGCACTAAAAGTTTCAGTAGCTTGTCTATACAAGTACATATTACACAGTACGTAAGTGGCAGACCCAGAATTTGAGCCAGGATAGTTCTTCACATGATGTATACCTCAAACCAAAGGCCAGCATCATATTTAATAGTGAGAAAATCAACAAATTCCTATTAAAGCAAGAACAAGGCAAAAATATCCATTATCATCAGAAATTATTATGTTCTGCTTGCCAAGGTGTTGCCGCTGCTAAGTCACTTCAGCCGTGTCCGACTCTGTGCGACCCCATAGATGGCAGCCCACCAGGCTCCCCTGTCCCTGGCATTCTCCAGGCAAGAACACTGGAGTGGGTTGCCATTTCCTTCTCCAATGCATGAAACTGACAAGTGAAAGCGAAGTCGCTCAGTCGTGTCCGACTCTTAGCGACCCCATGGACTGCAGCCTACCAGGCTCCTCCATCCATGAGATTTTCCAAGCAAGAGTACTGGAGTGGTGTGCCATTGCCAAGATGTTAAGTTGCTTCAATCATGTCCTACTATTTGAAACCTTATGGACCGTTGCCCTTCAGATTCCTCTGTCCATGGGATTTCCCAGGCAAGAATACTGGAGTGCGTTGCCATTTCCTCCTCCAGTGGATCTTCCTGACCCAGAGATCAAACCCATGTCTCTTGTGTCTTCTGCATTGGCAGGCGGGTTCTTTACCACTAGTGCCACCTGGGAAGCCCATAATGTTCTGGAAATACTAGTAATATAAATAGACGAGAAAAAGAACTCAGAGGAATAAATGTTGGAAGAGAGAAGGTGAATTTTTTCACAGCTTTTCTTTTTGGCTATGCCACATTTTTTTCTTTTTTTTCGCAGGATCTTGTGCAGCATACAGGATCTTAGTTCCACAACCAGGGATCGAATCCATGCCACCTTCATTGATAGCACACAGTCTTAACTACTGGATCACTAAGGAAGTCCCCGAAGGTGTGTGGTTTTAAGTCACTAAGTTGGTGGCAATTTGTTACTACAGCAGTAAGAAACGAACACAGAGTCCAATAAGAGAGTTCCTAAAATGAATGCGTAGCCAACAGTGTCACGTGAGGCTAAAACAGCAAGTCTGAAGTCTTTGCATTTAGCAACATGGATATTACTGTTGTCCTTAGTGAGAGCCTTGTTGAGTGATGGGACTGAAAGCCAGATGGAAGCAGATGGAGAGAGGAGTGGGAGGCAAGGAAAGTTCTACATTCCGGAATCACAACTGGAAAGAAGTGAGCATCTGAGGAGGCAAGGAGAGTTATTTTTCATTCGTAACACTCTGTATTAGAAAAAAGAATAATTCTTGTCTTCGGTTTAAAAAATAGTGAAAAATGTCTAGTTTTATATGGTATAAATAAAAAATTATTTAAATAGGAAATGAACAATAGAGTGGATAGGAAAATTTGAAAGCATAGGGATCAACTAGGAGGTTCAAACAATAGTGTAAGTGAGCAGTTATGACTTCAGTTGAGCTAATAGCACTGACGGAAGAAAGGAAGAATAAATATAAGAGATATTAAAGATGATCTTCTTTTCCCCATAAAGTTACAAATTCATGAAGGTAGGGATGTTTCATTTATATTTTCTCTACCTTCCTTTGCCCCAGTGGGAACCAGGATCTACAGACAAGCTCCTCTTTTTTAACCCAGACATTTGTTCAGCAGGAATTTCTGTGTGTTCCATCCCATGAGAGATATAGTGCAGGGTGCAGGATTAATAGAATGTTGTCCATATCTGTGGATCTGTGGAACTGAGGTCTAACCAGAGCTGCTGTGGTACTTTAGAAGTATTAGATAGTGAAAAAGGAGACTAAGCTAGGACAGGAAAGTCTAGGAAAATTAGAGGTTTGCCTTAGCAAGGATGGCTAGACTGAGAAATTGACGGTCCTAAGGGTGTTGCATGTTTAGACTACAGGGGAGCAAAACTTGCCACTCCAAAATATCTCTTTGCCATGAGGAATATTTCAAGCTGAAAATAATCAAAGCTCCCCAAGCTCAGGAAGAAAGTTTGATCTTCCCCCTAACTGCCTAAAAAGAATGAAGATAGAAGGCTTGGTCCTAGAACAGAGCTATCATTTCTGCAGAGAATATGGTCTAGGTGCAGTAGGAGAAACTCTGCTGCAGCTGCTGCTAAGTCACTTCAGTCGTGTCTGACTCTGTGCGACCCCATAGATGGCAACCCACCAGGCTCCCCCATCCCAGGGATTTTCCAGGCAAGAACACTGGAGTGGGTTGCCATTTCCGTCTCCAACGCATGACAGTGAAAAATGAAAGTGAAGTCACTCAGTCGTGTCCGACTCTTAGCGACCCCATGGACTGCAGCCTACCAGCCTCCTCCATCCATGGGATTTTCCAGGCAAGAGTACTGGAGTGGGGTGCCATTGCCTTCTCCGAGGGGAAACTCTAGGCAGGGCCTAAAAATCAGAGTCCTCTCTATGTCCCATTGTACCTCTGCAAGGCCCAGCTAATGCTTACTTATCAAACTTTTGCTTTTCAACCTCCAAGCAAATTGCCTTTCTCTCGTTTGAAGTCCCAAACCACTAACACCCAACATCCTCTTTTGTCTTTAGCTGAAGATGATATTTAAGATAAGAGTGTTAACCATTTTGGTGAGTTACTCAGTTTTCCTGGGTCTCTTCCACGTATCTTCTTCTTGTTCTTTAGTCTCTAAGTCATGTCTGATTCTTCAACTCCATGGACTGTAGTACATCAGACTACTCCATGCCTGGGATTTCCCAGGCAAGAATACTGGAGTGGGTTGTCATTTCCTTCTCCAGGGGATCTTTCCGACCCTGAGATCGAACCAGTGTCTTCTGCACTGCAGACAAATTCTTTACCACTGAGTCACCTGGGAAGCCCTCTCTCATGTATAAAGTGAGGTGAAGTCGCTCAGTCTTGTCTGACTCTTTGCGGCCCCATGAACTGTAGCGTACCGGGCTCCTCCATCCATGGGATTCTCTAGGCAAGAATACTGGAGTGGATTGCAATTTTCTTCTCCAGGGGATCTTCCCGACCAAGGGATCGAACTCCAGTCTCCCACATTGCGGGCAGATGCTTTAACCTCTGAGCCACCAGGGAAGCCCCTCTCTCATGTATACATGTTATTAAACTTCTGTGTGATTTTCTCCTGTCAATCTGTCTCATGTCAATTTAATTTTTAGACCAGCCAGAAGAGCCTAGAAGGGTAGAAGAAAATTTCTTCCTCACTGACAAAGCATTCTAACTTTGGAGACCTGGGTGGTGGGGTTAGCTAGATGAAATTTAATGACATCATGTTTCTGAACACTATCCACTCAATCTCAGGCCTCAGGTAGTGGTGGAGGATACAGGAAGTGAGGTTCATTAACTTCAGAGAAGAATTTGCCAAGAGTTTAGCAGGAACTTAACCGAGTTAAGTGATAGATTCAGGGGGAGATGGTGGGACTATTTTGGCCAAGTTATTGTAAAGGAAATCAAACCTTAATATTCTTTGGAAGAACTGATGCTAAAGTTGAAGTTCCAATACTTTGGCCATCTGATGTGAAGAGCTGACTCATTGGAAAAGACCTTGATCCTGGGAAAGATTGAAGGCAGGAGGAGAAGCGGGCAACAGGGGATGAGATGGTTAGATAGCATCACCAACTTAATGGACATGAATCTGAGCAAACTCCAGGAGATAGTGAAGGACAGGGAAGCCTGGTGTGCTGCAGTCCATGGGGTTGCAGAGTCAGACAGCAATGTGACTGAATGACAACAACAATTGTGTAGGAATTGGGGGAAAGCATACATCCCTAGCATACCTGACCCTTAGTGTATTGATTCAAAACTGAATTCTAAGTTCTTCTTGTTGATGAGCTGGAGCTTCAGATACTTATGGCATCTGGAATTCCCTCAGGGCCTAAGACATGACCTCACAGGTAGTCACCAATTTCTGCCACAATGCATTCCTGCATTTCTAGGAGCAGAGCATACAGTCTTGAAACAGGTCACGTTTATCCTTAAGGAACAATGTAATCATTGGGATTGTGTTTCTAACCGAGAATATGATATATAATAAATTATAAACATAAACAATAGTATGCTATAAAAGCCAAGATGTAACAACTACAGACCTCTGTAACAATTTAAAAGAGTAAAATTGTGTGTCAAGTCCTATATAATATGGGCAGAAATATATTTGCACATTGATTATGCAAAAGGGACTCTGATGTACCATAAAGACTACATATAGCACATAAAACTACAGCTCTCATGAATCATGAATTTGACCAAAACTATTGTGCTAAGTATAACTAACATTAAACATTTACTTAATAATTCATGTGTCTTCTTAAAAAAAATTCAAGGGCTTTTTAAGAGATGGTTTTGCCAACATCCCTTTGAAGAGATTGCATGCAACTCTTTGTGACCCCATGGACTGTAGCCCACCAGGTTCCTCTTGTACATGGAATTTTTCAGGCAAGAATACTGGAATGGGTTGCAATTTCTTTCTCCAAGGAACTTTGCAATAGTAATGTGTTGAAGATTATTTCACTGTCCTTAAGGATGCCATAATAACAGTAAGGTGATGTTGTTTAATCCAACATACATTTATCATGTCTATTAAAAGTTGGGCCCTGTGTTGGGTACTAGAAACATAATGATGATAGAATATGTCTTTGTTCACAGTTCCTCAGAGTTGGTTTCTTCTGGTTACCTGTCCCTTCAGAGCAATGATATTGCAGTTCTTATTTACATCTCTCTCTACCCAGCTAGGCTGAGAGTTACTTGAGAACAAGAACCTCCTTTCTTTATCCACACATCCTCAACTCTTAGCAATATGCCCCCTCGAAGAGTAAAAGTCAATGATATTTTTTTGTAGAAAACTACTGGATATATATTGCCTGTATAAAAGATGATTTTCTTTTCTTTTGAAATTCAGGAGGGATTCAACATGATTGATTTTACCTACCCCTAACTCTTCTTAGGCTACTCAAAGGTATAATGCCAACTGTTCAGTCTCTAACCAGATATCAGACCAAAGTACTGATGATAGGAGAGAGAAAAAAAAAAACAGAAATGATTGTTAAAGGGCTCTTTCTTAGTGCTCACAGCTACAGAGAAGAGAAAGCTATTGACAGCTATTAGGAGGACTTCACACTTCATTGGAAAACCATAAAAAACAATTACCACGTCTTTGGCACAGATTTTTCAAGAGGAGCTTCAAAACATCTCTCACAGAATTGCTAAGACAGGCATAAAACTGGAAACCCATTGTCTGCTCTTTCTGACTTTATACTTGGATTTTGATGGTAAGACTCCTAAAGACTAGGTAAAGTGAGAGAAAATTGAAGCATGAATGTTAATTAGTAAGTAAGTTTTCCTCGGGCTCACCAAAAGATAGAGATTGCCATAGAATAAGTGCATCCCTTCCAGAAAAAAAAAAAAAAAAATAGCGGGGAGTCAATAATTAGAGCTACAATGTTAAGCAAGGCTTGATGAAGGGTAAAAATTGAGTTTGAACATGGGAAAGGATTGGCAGAGGTGAGGACCTCAGTATAGACATGGATTTATAGGTGACCCTCATGTTTCCTAGTCAGTGAGAAAGCCAACTTGCATGCAACAGATTAGGTATGTTATTCACTAATAGGTTAGATTCATAAGATGGGGCAAAATCAACAGAAACTTGAAACAGGTTCCTGAGTTGACTCAATATTTTCCTTGATTAACAATAATATTCCAAGTGTGGACCGGATAAAGAGCAAGGCTATGTGGGACTCTTGGGCACAAAAGCCTTTCTGTATTCCCCATTCCTTTGATTATTGGCTTCATCCAGGCTTCATTACCTTTCCTGAGTTCCAATAGGCAAATTCAAACAATTGCTTATCAGGGAAGGGAGGGGACAGAAGAGAAGGGAGAAACAGTCAAGAGAAACAATAGTACAGACTTGGGACAAATTCCTGGTTCCCCCTCAAGGGACACATAACAATATCTTCTAGCTGTTTTGCAGATACTGAAACTCCCACTAGATGGGTTAAGTTAACTCTATGCTGCACAGAAGCATGCAGACCCCAAACACATTAGAACCAGAAGGTTGATGATGCTGACTCCCACTTACCTCAACACCAACCAATCAGAAGAAGGTCCACATGCTGATCATGTCCCCTTTGAACCATTACTATAAAACTCCTCACTACTCACTCCAGGTCAGTTTGGGACAGTTGGTTTTAAGGGTATTAACTCACCTTTCCCCATCCACCCTTTGTCTGGCAAAGCAATAAAGCTATTCTACTTCACCCAAAACTCTGTCTTTGAGATTTAAATCAGTGTCAGAGTACAGAGGCCAGATTCAGCTTTAGATTTGTTAATATAAAAAGTACATGTCTGGGAACCAATTTTTGTAATGAAAGTTCCAATTCAAATATCTTCTAACCATCCCTCCTGCATATATCAACTAAAATTTAGTTCTTAAGCATAGCCAATGACAACTCGTATGAGTATACACACACTGAAATATGTGTGCTAATCTTCCCCGTTTGTGGGTTAATGAGGTTACAAGTCTTCTTAGCATCAGACTCAACAAAAATCCCAAGAATCTGAAAAAAAAAAAAAAGTAGTGAAATATGGACCAAGGAATTACCCTGATTTTCCTTCCAATTTGGGCAAGCCTAAACATAGAGCTTCTAGGACCCTCAGTTCAGTTCAGTTCAGTTGCTCAGTTGTGTCCGACTCTGCGACCCCAAGAACTGCAGCACGCCAGGCCTCCCTGTCCATCACCAACTCCTGGAATTTACTCAAATTCATGTCCACTGAGTCAGTGATGCCATCTAACCATCTCATCCTCTGTCATCCCCTTCTCCTCCTGCCTTCAATCTTTCCCAACATCAGGGTCTTTTCAAATGAGTCAGCTCTTCACATCAGGTGGCCAAAATATTGGAGTTTCAGCTTCAACATCAGTCCTTCCAATGAACACTCAGGACTGATCTCCTTTAGGATGGACTGGTTGGATCTCCTTGTAGTCCAAGGGACTCTCAAGAGTCTTCTCCAACACCACAGTTCAAAAGCATCAATTCTTCTACACTCAGCTTTCTTTAATAGTCCAACTCTTACGTCCATACATGAACACTGGAAAAACCATAGCCTTTACAAGACGGACCTTTGTTGACAAAGTAATGTCTCTGCTTTTTAATATGCTGTCTGAGACCCCAGGATGGTATTCAAATGAATATGAGAATTCCAATCTAAGCTCTGGAGATTAAAAGTGGCATCTATTCCTGGGGGCAAGACAATTTATCTCATTATAAATCAATGGAAGTGTTCTTTAAATGAAATTCCCACCAACTCCCAGCCTTTTGTGGCCTTTGAAATTCTGAGCAGTTGGATAGTTAAATGTTGTTGTTCAGTGGCTGTCACGTCAAACTCTTTGCGACCCCATGGACTGCAGCACACCAAGCTTCCCTGTCCTTCACTATCTCCCAGAGTTTGTTCAAACTCATGTCCATTGGGTCAATGATGCACTCTAACCATCTCATCCACTGTCGCCCCCTTCTCCTCCTGCCCTTAAATACTCACTTAGAATAAAAGGAAGCTACATATAATACAGTTTTGGCCTTTTCTCCCCAGGAGTAAAAAATGCTGGGCTGCTACACACAATATTCATCATATTTTGGTCTCTGGAACNGCATTGTGTGTCTCGGAGCCACTCGCACAACGCCACCGCCGAGCCCGAGCTCACATCCGCTGGCGCCGCCCACCCGGAGGGCTCCCCCTGCTGCTGCGAGCTGGGAGTATGTCGACCCCCACTTTGTCTCAAGTTCGGGGGTCAGGCCTACAGAGATGTGGAGCACACTCGCGTGCAGTGCCGGGCCCTGGAGGGAATAGAGTGTGCCAGCCCGAGGACCTTCCTCCGAGAGAACAAACCTTGTATAAAGTATACCGGACACTACTTCATAACCACTTTGCTCTACTCTTTCTTCCTGGGACGTTTTGGAGTAGATCGTTTCTGCCTGGGTCACACTGGCACAGCAGTGGGGAAGCTCTTGACCCTTGGAGGACTTGGGATTTGGTGGTTTGTTGACCTTATTTTGCTGATCACTGGAGGGCTGATGCCCAGTGACGGCAGCAATTGGTGCACCATTTACTAAGGAGAGCTGCTGCTGTGGCCCAGAGAGGCAAGGCTCTTGAACTCATCTCTGCAGGCTCAGAACTCCTCGACGTCAGACCTGACCAGTATTTTCCCTCGTTGTAGAGAATGGGTTTGGTTAGGAAGGTGGCTTCAGACTGTGGATGTTCGACCCAAATTTGACCCTGCAGACTAGAAATGACAAACAGACAGTATTGTGGCTATCAAGTTTGTACCTTTCCTCATGTACCAAAAATATAAAGGATAGTGATTAACTTATAAGCTGCAGAAGCGTCTCCTTATTCTTTATTTCTGTGTGCTGCTCTGTCATCAACCCTTTGGAGCAGTTGGACCCAACAGGATGTTTTTGGCCTGTGCCTTTGTGACCCTGAGTCTTCGTGCAGTGGAGGTCAGAAGCTGAACCAACAAAAATGTCCAGCAGAAGTAGACACAGCAGTTGATTTTAATACATGCTGAAATTCTGACTTTCTGAATTTAAATTGCAGAATGAANCGTCTCCTTATTCTTTATTTCTGTGTGCTGCTCTGTCATCAACCCTTTGGAGCAGTTGGACCCAACAGGATGTTTTTGGCCTGTGCCTTTGTGACCCTGAGTCTTCGTGCAGTGGAGGTCAGAAGCTGAACCAACAAAAATGTCCAGCAGAAGTAGACACAGCAGTTGATTTTAATACATGCTGAAATTCTGACTTTCTGAATTTAAATTGCAGAATGAATGTTGCCAACCTGGAACCCTTGTTTGGGTATTTTTCAATAGGTAGAATGAAACTCAATATCTGTTGTGCTTAAAGCTGAGCATCTGAAATGAGTCTATTAATAAACCCTATTGTTTCATCATTATTACTCCTGAGAGGCAATATATCCAGTATAGTAATTCCCGCTAATGTCCAATTATGTTTTGAAAGCCAACAGTTCCAGACATGTCTGGGTTCAGCTATCCTCTTGGCAATTTCAGTTTTCCTATTGAAAAGGTATCATTGACCAATTTAGAAAGCCCATGTTATAGACTGATTTTTAAAATAAAAAAAATCATACAAGTAACTAAATCTCTTCTTCATGATTACATAATATAAAATGAAGAGCCTCACATCCTTCGAAAGAAAAACAGACTCTTCCTTAAAGGATATTACTGCTGAGTGCTAGATAGAATTAGGATGTGACTTGTGGGAAACAAAAAGAAACTGGCCACATTTGTCAAAATAAGCATGGTACCAAAGTCTCTCACTGGGCTACAGCAGTCAGTCATAGAGAAAGAGACAGCCAAGCTTTCAAGTTCCCACATCACAGGGGATTAAAAAAAATGTTCTAAACTTGTGGTTTTTAAAACTTAGTTCCCATCCCTTACAATCTGAGTTGAAAAGAACTGTTAAGTGTAAAGTAAAAGGGGGGTTTACAAAGAGCCTGCTATTTGGGCAACGTATAAATTTTAGGAACAATCAAGGTAGAACCGCTCAAAGTTTAGTCTTGTAATAATTGACATGAAAGCCAGTTAAAATAACTGGATACTCTCTATCATTATGAAGCAGTTTTCCTGAAAGTTTCAGCTTTATTATCCCTGATTAATATGACCGCTCTTCTTATGGTATTAAATGGAAGCAATTATGTAAAAATAAAAACATATTATTCTCTTTTGTCTTGAAAGTTCTGTACAACAATGACCTCAACTTCTTCATAACTGTAAATTGATAGATTCTGATTTATAATCTCTATAGTCTAAGGCAGTATATTTTAAATTGCTGTGGGTCCTGAAGAAATTGAACCTTCTCCCCAGAAAAATGCACATAAACTTAAAATTTCTGCATAGAACTTAAGAGAGTTCAAGGAT
>SJYS01017599.1:153153-168463 GCA_006410695.1 Philantomba maxwellii
CCTGTACTGGCTTGAATTGTGTCCCTACAAAATCCATGTCCCCCTGCCCAACCCTGCTGCTAAGTCACTTCAGTCGTGTCTGACTCTGTGCGACCCCGCAGACGGCAGCCCATTGGGCTCCGCCATCCCTGGGATTCTCCAGGCAAGAACACTGGAGTGGGTGGTGGCAGTTATAGTATCTGTAAAAACTCAGGAATGTGCATCAGACATTGAGTCTATGACTCTGTTATCTTCATCAGTACCTGCTTGATCTTGCTCTTTAGTGGCTCTGGGAAGCCTTGGAGACTTCAGCTTTTCTACAGACAAGAGGCAGGGGACACAGAGGGATCTTCTGACTTGGGGGTCCCATAAAATTTTGCTTGGTTCCTTTTGTCAGTAGGTCTGATGTCTGGTCTTCTTCAGGGTCACTTTCTATGGATATTTTCCCTGTGTATGTGTAAAGTTTTCTCGTTTATTTTCATTTTTTATAATTTAAATTTTTGGTGAAAATTGAACATTTGAAGTAATATAATGTGGTGACTCTGAAAATCAAATTATTTCCTCTCCCAAGTGTATGTCATTGTTTACTTGTAGTTTTGCTTTTTGTTTTTAGTAAGTTTTCTGAACTAATTCTGTAAAGTCTGTATCTTTGTCATATGTGGCCACTGAAGACTCTTTTCAGTTAGCTTAGTGGTCAGCTAATGATTGGACAGAGATTTCCTTAAACACCTGATACCAATAAATCTCAGTGTGTGTTAAAGGACTGTATATTGAGGTGTACTTTCAACACTCAGGCAGTTGACTTCTGTGCCATAGCCTTCCCTTTCTGCTTGTGTGACCTCTACGTAAGCCCAGGATGACAGTTTAGGGTCTTTTTAGGTCTTTCTTGAGCATGCATATAGCCCTGTGCACACAGCCTCAATTCCCAAGAACCTGTTCTTCCTTTTCAAAGTCCCTGAAGACAACTCATTCCATAGCTTTCTTTTTGATGCTTTTTGATTAGCCTTTTATTTGTTCCAATTGATAGTCACCTCAGGCAGCCTAAACAAATGCCTCTAATTGTTTGCAACAAACACTCCTGGGGAAAAGGCTTTTCACACTTGGTGAACTCTAAGCTCCAAGTCCTGGTAAGTTTAGAACTTTGTTGTGGTTCACTTGCTAAGTCATAAACTCTTTACGACCTCACAGACTACAGCATGCCAGTTTGGCATCAGTTCAGTTCAGTCGCTCAATCGTGTCCGACTCTTTGNTTCAAGTTTTCTGGTTAGTGTATTGTTTGCCTCTACTGTTATCCAGTGCCTCAGGCAGCCATGAAACTCAGCAATGGTCTGTAATTGCTTTTTGATAAATGTTCCTGAGTGAAAAAGCTTTTCACACTGGCAAAGTCAGATAAGATACAGACAACTTGCAAATATGGTCTTGTAGGGGACCACCAGGCAGGTCACAAATTGACAATTTGGGGGAATGATGCTTGGAAAAAACTCCAGCCCTATTCTTCTCTCCTATAGTTGCCAGTCTTCACCATCAATGTGAGTTGTTATATTTCAAGGCAGCTGTGCTTCTGGAAATCAGAGGACTGGGAAAAGTTAAACTGTTTCAAGGCCTTGCTATTTTCACCAAGATATCTCAACTGTTTCTCTTTAAGAAATATTCCCTGGGTTGCTACAACCATATAGCTAATTTCCAGAGTTCTTAAAAAGCTGATTTTGATCATTTTTGCCAGTTTTCTCATTGCTTTTATGAAGCAGTGAATTTTTAGAAGTCTTACTTTGCCATTTTTACTTTATAAATATAAATTCACACAATACCCTTAATGTTCCCTTTCTTAAGTAGTATCTACAATCTGAGTAATGATAAATTTAGTATAGTCTTCTTTCCTCTTCATTTCCTTGCTTCCCTTCTACCACGCAATTTTAATTATACTATATTTTTGTTTACCATTTATAGTTAACTATGCTTCTATGACTTTATTTGCAACTTTAAATTATCTCCTTGGACTCCCAGCAATTACAGATGAAGCAGATATGTGTAATACTGTATAGTTTCTTTCTCTCTCCCCCAATCAATTTTCACTAGTTACATTGTCTTAATTTGGGTTCCCTCAGAGGCAGACCATGTGACAATGATTCAAGTGTAACTTCTTTATTTGTGAAGAAGGAGAAAAATGCGTGTAGGGAAGTAAGGAAATATACAGGAAAGGCAAAGCAACCAATACAAGAGTTATTATGCCAGTTATTTATGTAAGTGACTACAGCCTAATAATACGAAGAATTTCTGGGAAAAACTGTAATACATATGCCTCAGCGTTGTATGTATTCACCAAATCCATCAATCAATTGTTGAGGGTTTCTCCTGGGGGGATTTTAACTTCATTGTAGTTCTTTTATGCTGCCCTCAGAAAAAAAGACACATATATCATTAGATGGAATCGGCTAAGACAAACTAAAGTGGTAAAGCTGCAGTGATATAAATGGGACACTAAAAGAGTCCCCTACATATTACATCATTTCTCCATTATTATATAAAACTTTTACATTCTGTTTTGTGCTTCCTTCCTCACATGTGTTTTAAGTTTGTTTCTACTGTTAAATATATTAATAATTCATAGTGAGTTCTTTCTCCATAATTTCTCTATTAATCTCTTTATTGTCTTAAATTTGTTCTCCATTAATTTTCTCAGGAAGGGCTCATAGCAATGATATTCCCTGAGCTCTTGAATGTTCAAAACTTTTTGCTTTTATCCTTTTGCACTTTAAACACAATTTGATTGGATAGAATATTCTTGGCTCACATTTCTGCCAAACTGCTACAAGAAGCTATGAGCATCAGTGATGGTTTCTTACATGTCTTGACTTAACCATTGCACTAAGCTGAATAGTATCTCCCCAAAATTCATATCTACCTGGAACCTCAGAATGTGACCTGATTTGGAAATAAGATCTTTTCAGATGTTATCAAGTTAAAATAAGATCATACTAGATTAGAATGGACCCTATTCCAAAAAGAGATTGGAATGATGGCTATAAAAGAAGACTTAATAAGTTTTAAAGGATTGAAATCATACAAAATGTGTTCTCCAACAACAATGAATTAAATTAGAAATCTGCGGGGGACTGCCCGTGAAGGGTTAAGTCCTGGGAGCTGCTCGAGCGATATCACTGAGCCCCTAGGCCNTTGGATTTAGCCAAGGTTTAAAACTTTGGTCCTTCACAGAGACACTGTTAAGAAATTGAGGAAATATTGGCAAAACATATATTTAATAAAGGGCTTGTATCCAGATATATATTTTTATATATCTATATATATATGATAATTATATTATTTTACAATAATATAACTATAATGTGTTGTTATACAATAATACAATATTAAGACACAATAATAAAATAATTTGCTTTTTAAGTGAGCAAAAGATCGAGCACACACTTCACCAGTAAATGTCTTTGGAGGATGATATACAAGTTCATTTAAAAACCATCATTAATCAATAGGAAAAGCAAAATTAAAACTACAGTGAGGTACCACTGTGGGGGACTGCCCGTGAAGGGTTAAGTCCTGGGAGCTGCTCGAGCGATATCGCTGAGCCCCTAGGCATGCCCTGGGATTAGCCCAGGCATGTCCTAAGCTCTCTGTCCCGCCACCCTGAAGAATGTTTAGGACTTTGAGCCTCCGGGATGTCTGATAACTGTGTTCTGATCATCGATGCTTATCGTACTCCCCGGAGCCAGGCATTATGTTCTGTACACAATAGTGAAGGTCTGGTGATTGATTATCTAGATCAAAGTAACCTGGTGAATGTCATANTAACTGTGTTCTGATCATCGATGCTTATCGTACTCCCCCCGGAGCCAGGCATTATGTTCTGCACACAATGGTGAAGGTCTGGTGATTGATTATCTAAATCAAAGTAACCTAGTGAATGTCATAAGTCACATATTGTATCCTATATATACTGTATGCTTAATAAAGTCGATATCAGACAAGCAGAGAAGGCGGTCTGATCCTCTCAGCCCCATCTGTTCTATCTTCTTGTCTTTTCTACGCGGGATTGTTCTCCTTCGCGCCTCTCCCCACAGGTGTTGCTACTTGACTGTGCTGGCCGCGGCACCTTAACTAATCCAAGAGAAAATCAGAAAGAAAGAAACATGAAACAATATAAATAAAATGTAAGCTTATTTATAACACCTATATATTTAATGATAAAATATTAAAGGGAAAAGGTTGTTCAAAATCCAACTATAAGTTGTCTACCTTAAACACCTTAAATATAAGGGGGAAAAAATGTATAAATAGTAAACAAATGAAAAAGTATCTTATGCAGATACTAATTTTCCAGGCAAGAGTACTGGAGTGGGGTGCCATCACCTTCTCCAAATTTAAATTTAAAAGGCTAGCATGGATCTACTAACATCATACAAGTTCAACTTTAAGGCAAGACTTTGAGCTACTTTCTAATGAAGTTGCTTATTTTACATTCTTACTACAAGCCTTTTATTATATAGTGAGTTTGACACATTTTCTCCCAGTCTATATCTTGTCTTGTCATTTTCATAGCAGTGTTTTTCACAAATACAGACCAGAAGTCCAATTTACTTATTTTCCTTGACATATAAACAGTTCTGGTGTTGTCATGTCTAAAAACCCTTCACCTGACCTCAGGTCACAAAAAATGTTTTCCTACATTTTCTTCTTAAAATTTTATGATTTCATGTTTTATATTTAGATCTGTGATCCATTCTGAGTGAAGGTAGAAGTTTTTGGTAGGAACATACTTGGGCAGTTAGTATCTTAATCTCCGTGTGGTCACAAAAGAGTCAGACATTACTTATCAACTAAACAGCAACACCAACAAAACAGTGGTTAGCAGTTTATAGTCAGTTTGAAAATAAGGTGAACTATTATAGTTACAAAAAGAAAAAAAGCTCTTCACATCAACCACGCCTTGTAATCACTGATGAAAAAAATATTGCCTTCATCTTGATTTTAGAGTTGTCAGTCAACGAAGCAAGTTACTCCTTAAAATTGGTACATTCCAACTTATATCCTTGATGGTAAATAGTCACTTCCTTAGCCTATAGAAAATAAGTCTATCTTCACCACCTTCCTTAGCTTCTCTGTATTACGTGGAACATACTTGTGTCTTCAGTTCGACTAAGTGAGCTTTAAGGTGGGCATGACCTTTTATCATTCCATGTTAATTATATTTATATTCATTTTTTTTTCTGTTTAGTTCACATAAATTCTATAATGAACTGTCCATATAAATGTAAATTAGAAATTTCCTTGTAATATTTTTGGTAAGTTAACACTCAACAAAATACATCAAATAAGTATTTGATGCTCATCTTCCTTACCATCTAGCCACACTTCCTTTTCTCAATGTGAAAAGCCAAAGGGGAAAAAAAAGTGGCTTCTCTTGACTTAGAGAAAAAATATTACAAGTAACTGTCTAATTTTTATTTAAACAAACAATTCATTATAGAACTTATTTGAACTAAACAGAAAAAAAAAAAATTGAAGGTAAGCATAATTAAAACAAAATCTCCCAACACAGATATGCTTTCCCAAAATAAGTAGAGAAAGAAAACACTTTCATCACTGGATAAGCATTAAACCAGAATGTGATAGACATCACAGTCAATCAACTAAGTGACTGCAAAAACAGAAGGAATTTTCACCCCCCCTCCTTTTTTTTTTTTTTTAAATAGTTGAACAATGTACACGTTTTCAAGCAATAACTAGCCCTTAAATGAGAGGAGTTTGCAACTTCATTTGTCACACCTAATTCATCCTAGCTTTACTTAGNGAGAAAGAAAACACTTTCATCACTGGATAAGCATTAAACCAGAATGTGATAGACATCACAGTCAATCAACCAAGTGACTGCAAAAACAGAAGGAATTTTCACTCCCCCTCCTTTTTTTTTTTTTTCTAGTTGAACAATGTACACGTTTTCAAACAATAACTAGTCCTTAAATGAGAGGAGTTTGCAACTTCATTTGTCACACCTAATTCATCCTAGCTTTACTTGGTAATTGTGGTGATCATCTGTGTTACCTAATTAGAATTAATAGGAGGAGAAAATAAACACCCCCATCTTTGTGGAAGGGAGGTAGTTTTGTCTCAAAGTGAGGCACTCACAAAGTTAGACCCCTACCTTCCCACAGAAACTGGAAGATAGGAGTGCCACCTCTCTTGATGTTTTCATTTCAAAGAAATGGCTCCCAGGCTCTTGAGAAAGTCATTTTTAGGTTATAAAATTGATAAAAGTCCTATCTGGTCTTCAAAATAATTCATATGCACTTCAAAGAGATGAGAAAGTATTTAATTTTATTTCCTATGTGACAAATACTCTAAGAATAAGATGGAGAGGGAAATCTTCCCCAGTTTTCAACAGAGAGAATAAAGCCTCTTATTTTAAATTTATGTTGTTCTTACAATAAGAAAAATATATCTCAGATTTAATTGTGTGTTAGTCACTCAGATGTGTCTGACTCTGTGATCCCATGGACTGTAGCCTGATAGGCTCCTCTATCCATGGGATTCTCCAGGCAAGAATACTGGAGTAGATATCCATTTGCTTCTCCAGGAGATGTCCCAACCCAGGTCCCTTGCATTGCAGGCAGGTTCTTTACCATCTGAGCCACCAAGAAAGCGCCCAGATTTAATTAATCACACTGAAAAGTTTTTCACAGTGTATGTTTGCAGTTTATTTAGTGTAGTTTTCCACAATCATATGTATGTGTATGTGTTGCTGCTGCTGCTAAATCGCTTCAGTCGTATCTGACTCTGTGAGACCCCATAGACGGCAGCCCACCAGGCTCCCCTGTCCCTGGGATTCTCCAGGAGAGAACGCTGGAGTGGGTTGCCATTTCCTTCTCCAATGCATGAAAGTGAAAAGTGAAAGTGAAGTTGCTCAGTCGTGACCGACTCCTAGCGACCCCATGGACTGTAGACTACCAGGCTCCTCCACCCATGGGATTTTCCAGGCAAGAGTACTGGAGTGGGTTGCCATTGCCTTCTCCGATGTGTATTAATTAGTATCATTTTACACATCTGTTTTATTACTTATTATATATTTCATCATGTGTTCAAATCTTTCTATTAATCCCAAGGTTAATGAGGACTCGTCTTTGTGAAGGGAGTTAAAAATCAAAGTAATTCCTAAATAAGTACAGGCAAAATTTACTTGAAGAATATTTTTTGAAATTTTTCTACAATTGGCAGCTCTAACCTCCAGGATTTCTGTGTGATGCTTGAGATACACCTAATTTGGTACAAATTGTAGTCTTGTAGTAATTCTTTTAAGAAGTATTTATTCCTTTTGGAATTCACAATCTGATCTGTAAAATAACACAACAAAATTAATTTCTGTGCATTATTTCAGTTGCTTTAATACCAGACATGTAAGAAAAGTGCTATGGAGACACAGAGGTAGGAATGATTAAGTCAGCCTGGGAAGTTCAGGAAAGACTCCACAGAAGAGGTTAAAAGTATAGTCTAGGCAGAAGGTGGGGTGGGAGTTGCTATGGAGAAAGTTCTGGAATATTTGAGCAATGGATTATAAATTCCAGTAGCATTATTTCAGATTTACCAATGCTGTTTGTTAATGGTACAGATCCTGAGGCTCTATGCCAGAGTCAAAATATCTGTGAAGTGGTCCTAGAAATCTTTATGTTAATATCTACCCATTTGATTCCAATACTCACTCACATTTGGGAATCACTGATTGATTGTGCTTAGAGTTTAATGTAGATGAGAAGTGAGAGAGACAAGTGGAAACCATAAAATGAAAAACTGTGGGATGTGAATAAAGTGACAATTTATCCTGATGGTTTCTGACCAAGACGTGTCATTAATTCCAGCCAAGCTGAGCATTAACAGTTCTAAGAAATGGAAGGCAGAAAGAAAACTAGAGGAATAAAAAGTCAGGATGGAAAAGTAAGTATTAAGTTATCCCTCCTCTTCCCTCACCAGCCAGGGGCAACTCTTTCTGCTACTTCAAGTGTTTTCTACCCTAACAAAGAGGGAGCACAATTTATTAGGAAAGGCCTCTGCAATCAAAGCATTTTGCTTCAAGCTGTGAATCTGACAGCTGTTCTTTTGAGTCACACTACCAGCCTCTGCTGGTAGACATGGTCACTGTTTCTAGGAGGAAAATAAAAGTCTATGATTTGAAAATTATGGGGGAAGAATACTATTTTTTTCTCAATCTGTGGAATAGCTTATATAAGTAAGAAAATACATTGTATAAGTGTGGTATTCAGGAAAGGCCACTCACTTTGTACCTTTTTAATATCAATTTTGACAGAGTAAGGAATCCATTACATATGTATTTACATGTATATATAAATGTATATTTAATCCTGCACAAAAATTCTTAAGGACAGTGACATCCTACACCTCAACATATCCTACATCTCAACACCTATTGAGAATGCATAAGATTTTCTAAATATGTCATAAGTTAAAATGACATCAGAACCTGTTAGAAAACTAGTTGTTACATGGGACTGCTCACTGTGTGGTGTCTCAGACTCAGTGTTACTGATATTAAGAGCTGGAGAATTCTCTGCTATGGGGACTGTCCTATGTGTTATAGGCTGTTCATCAGCATCCCTCATCTCTACTTGCTAGAGGCTGAGTTGTAGCAACTAAAAATATCTCCAGAAATTTCCAAATGTTCCTTGGGAAGAAGAGAGAAAAATTCATCCCTAACTGAGAACCAATAGTAACAAGTGAAGGTGAGATAACTCCTATAATTTCAAAATTATCTGCCACATACAGAGTATTCAAATCTAACCCAGATCCAATTTAGGGAATAGACGTTCACTAAATGCCATCAAGTCCGGTGATGTGAATGCACAGGTAGATAATTAGGTGGGCTTCCCTAGTGGCTCAATGGTAAAGAATCCGCCTGTCAATGCAGAAGATGTGGGTTCAGTCTCTGAACTGGGAGGATACCCTGGAGAAGAGAATGGCTTCCCACTCCAGTATTCTTGCCTGAAGAAATCCACGGATAGAGGAGCCTGGTGGGCTACAGTCCACGGTATCAAAAAAGAGTCAGACATGACTTAGTGACTAAACAATAACAACAACAAATAATTATGTCCATAAATAGCCTAGATTAAAGATAGAGTTGTAGCTTGAAAAGAGACTTCATAAAAACTTTCATGACATCCATTGCACTGATTTTTTCCAAACATTAGATTGTATCACAGGATCCTCAAAAGTTAATGCTTCTCAAAACCAATAGTGATGCATTCCTTTCTAGTCCTAATGACCTTCCCATTGTAAAACAGTGTGGCTCCCAGAGATAGGGAGGGGAGAAGGCCACAACCATTCTCCAAATATAATTTCTGTGTTTTCTACAGACTCTCACAAAGCCTGTGCAGTCAGGATCTCTGAACACCAAATATTGCTCACTCAAAGTGTCTCCTCTAACTTATGGCCCTGACCTATCCTTGCAAAATGTACCATTCATTTTTTTCTGTTATGGTCATCCTTGAACCTAAAGGTAAATTTGGCTCCACAAAAGAATCTGGGAACTGAGTAACCTCTCTGAACCCTCCAGTTTTACTTCTATAGGTCATGTCTTATTTTTATCCTCTATTAAATCTAACATACTTAATTAAATTTGACAGTAAATACTGGCACCTTCTTGGTGTTCATAAATCCATTTCTAAATGAAGCTTTGGTAATATATTACTTGTGTAAAATCTATACAAACTTTTATGGGAACAATTTACCTCTTCAACAATAAAGATATGGTTAAAAAAATTATAACCACGTACAGTCATTTAAAAATCATAGCTGAGCAATCTAGATGGCAGAATAGAAAGACCCTGAACTCATCTCCTCCCATGGGTATGCCAAAATCACAATTACCTACAGAGCAACTATCTATGACAATGACTTTTAGGCTAGCAGAAAAAAGTTTCCACAGTTAAAGATATAAATAAAGAGCCAAATGAGACCATTAAGGGGGCAAAGATGCAATCAAGTCAGGATTAACATGCCTGGGCTAATGACCCAAAAATGAGAGGGATATCACACCCATAGAGGTCCTCCCTGAGAAGCAAGAGGTTTAAACCCACATCAGGCTCCCCAGCTGAAGGGTCCTGCACTAGAAAGATGAGTCCCAAGGACATCCAGCTTTGAAAATCAGCAGGGCTCACATTCAGGAAAACCAGAGGGTTACTGGGAAGAAAGACCACTCTTACAGGGCACACACAAGACCTCACATGCTCTGAATTCCAGCCCAGAGGCAGCAGTTTGAAAGGTACCTGGTCAGGCCTACTTGCTGATCACGGAAAGCCCCCTGGAGAGCAGGAGGCAGCTGGGTCTCCCTGGCCACAAAGAGGCCAGAAGAAGCCACTTTAAAGATGTTATTCTACCATGCTGACATCAAAGTTGGCAAGGCCCATTTTGGAATCCTCCCTCCAGACAATTAATGACAGCCTTGTCCACCAGTGGGCCTACAGCAGCATGTGGGGCTGGGCCAAACAGTCAGCCTGGAGGTGCTTACCCTACCCACCGACAATCTCAGGTCATGGGTCATTGCCACCAGCCGCCCTAGAAGCCTACCCCACCCACCAGCACAACCACAGAAACAGCACGAGGGAGAGAATTATAGCAGGTCAGGTCAGGGGCCAGCCTCACCTATCATGGGCAACAGAAGTCAGATTGCCCAACAGAGGGCACACACAGTCCATATATAGGACTTCCTTAGAGCATCTACTTGGGGGGCCAGAGTGGAGAGTGCTGCTAAGTCTCAAAAGTCGTCTCCAGTGTAAGGTTGAAAGTGAAAGTGTTAGTCTCTCAGTCATGTCTGACTCTTTGAGACCTCACGACTGTAGCCCTCCAGGCTCCTCTGTCCATGGGATTCTCCAGGCAAGAGTATGGAATAGGTTGTCTTTCCCTTCTCTAGGGGGTTTTTCTGACCCAGGGAGTGAATCTGAGTCTGAGCCACCAGGAAAGCCTGTATAAGGCTACTTCTCCAAAAAAAGAAACAGCCAACCTAATATATAAACATAAACACAAAGAATTAGGCAACTGAGGAGAAAAAGTTCCAAACAAAGACAAAGTTAGAAAAGAGGGAAAAAATAAATGAAATAAAGATAACTGATCAACCCAACAGACTTCAAAATAATGATGATAAAAATGTTCCCCAAGAGAAGGGACAAAGTGAGAATTTTGGCATGGATAGAAAATATAAAAATAACTAATTAAGGCTGAATAATAAGCTGTGCTGTGCTATGTCATTTCAGCCTTATCTGACTCTTTGCAACTTCATGGACTATACGTAGCCTGCCGGGATCCACTGTCCATGGGATTCTCCAGGCAAGAATACTGGAATGGGTTGCCATGCCCTCCTCAGGGGATCTTCCTGACCCAGGGATCGAACCAAAGTCTTTATGTCTCCAGCACTGGCAGACAGGTTCTTTACCATTCGTGTCATCAGAGAAGTCCAGAGTTGAATAATAAAATATCTAAATAAAAAATATACTAGGAGGAATCAGTCATAGATTGGCTGATAGATCAGTTATCTGGAAGACAGAGTGGTGGAAATCATACAAACTGAACATGAAAAAGGAAGTGTGTTTTGTTTTGTTTTGTTTTGAGGAGGGTATTTTAAGAAATTTCTGAAACAACATCAAGCATATTAAGATTTGTACTATAGGAATTCCAGAAAAAAAATAAGTGATATGGTAATTCCCCAATGGTCCAATGGTTAAGCATCTGCCTTGCAAAGAAGGGGATGTGGGTTCAGTCTCTGGTTAGGGAACTAAGATCCCATATGCTGACGGGCAAACCTGTGTATCACAACTACTGAGCCCGCATACTCTACAGCCCATGTACCACAACCAGAGAGCCGATGCAGCCAAATAAATAAATAAGTAAATTAAAAAAAAAAAAAAAAAGAAGTAGGGGAAATAAAGGGCAGAGAATCAATCCTCCATTGGAATGCTGGTTCCAACCCAAACAAGCTGGGCTACTTTGAACTAGCTGTTTAGCTTCTCTCCCACTCTGTCTCTTTATCTGGTATAATGGGCCAAACAAAATAAGAAATCATTACCAAAAAAAAAGAAACACTGTATTTCATATTCAACAAGCAATTTGAATGCCAAGTTTGTGCCACAGATTTTGCTAGGCAAGATGTCAACATTCCGTGGTGACTTATAAATTCCTTCTTGAGTAAATTTGCCTGTGTTCTCTGAGGTTTATTCTCATTATATTTTAAGAGAAGAAGAAAACAAAACAATTGCGACTGAACTTTTAGATACATTCCACTTTGCAGTAGCAAAATCTTGCTAAGATTTCAGGTACTATTCACTTTAAGACTTTCAACATTTTTAAAATATAATTATATTGTATACTGAGAATTTTTCTGGGTTTCATGTATCCATGAGATATTTAAGAAAAGGTAAACATGGTTGGCAGAATTATTAAGCAGATCTGGGTCATTTGCTAAGTTCTGCATATGTATCTATTCATTTAGGTGTTATTATTCTTGTTTTACAACTGAAAAAAAAAAAAAAAACAAGATTCAGAGAGAATAAACAATATTTGTAAAGTCACAATGCCAGTGCATAGAGCCAAGGTTCATACTTTCTCGTCTGACTGAAAAGTTTCCACTGTATTAAAGTACCATGTTTCTGTGAAGGTGCTATGATGTATTCTGATCTTTTTGTAACATATATAACGTAGGCCAAACTTATTAGTAACCTACTATTGTTTAAACAAAATGCCACATTAACTTAGGATCAGATGGTCACTTCTGTTGTCTTCCTCTACATGTATTGACTTACTGTATCTTCCTGGCTGTTCTCAAAACTCCTAGGACAGCATTCTTGTTACTTAAATAGAGCTTGGAGTAGACCTTTATAAATGTTTGGAAGGAAACCAGAAATGCAATAACCACTTTATTAAGTAGAAGAGATTACTATACACTGAGTTTAATTAAAACTGTGGGAGCTGGTGCAATGGAGAGACAGATAGCCCAGATTGAACTAGTTTCCACAAATTCCACTACCCTCTTGGGGTCATGCCCTGAGAATAGTATAATGTCCCTGGAATCAAAGAAAATACTGGACCTCACAGATTAACCCTTACAGGGACATTGCAAAAATGAAGAAAGTTTTAATATCATCAGTGCCATCTTCAGGGGCATGAATGAAACAGCAAATCTTTCTTTTCAGGTGTTTTTGAAATTCTTTGTTAGAGCAGGAGTATGATAATATGCATTTTTCATGTATCTTATCCTCAACAGATATTGTTTTCTAAATTTCCCTTATAATCTGTTCCATTGATTTGGAGCTAAATGCTGAGATTTCCTCATAACTGATGGCACTTTAATGCCAATCAACCATATGGGGAACTTGTAGCTTAATATAAAATAGGCTAAGGAAAAATGATTGGTGATTTTCAGGTATTTAATGCCAATCAAATTTGTTGTCAAAAAAGGATTTTGGTTGGCAAGATGAAGGGATAATTTGTAAAAAAAAAAAAAAAAAACCCACAGAAAAATGTAAGAAAATAAAATCGTGTGTCTTTGAGAAATCCTACACCTGGCCCCCACCAATCACTGCAGGCATCTGTAATATAATTATTAAGTTGATGCAGGTTGGAAAGCAAGGTTCATATGCTCAAAGAAAAGTTGATACAACAATTAAAATATAGAATTCAATATCAAATGTGCAATAAATAATTATAGTGAATTTATTTACTTAATCTTTATTAAAGCTTGGAATTAACTACAAGACTTTGGGCTTCCTCACTGGCTCAGCTGGTAAGGAATCCACCTGCTAGTGCAGGAGATGCAAGAGATGTGGGTTTGACAGTTGGGTTGAGAAGATCCCCTGGNAATCACTGAAGGCATCTGTAATATAATTATTAAGTTGATGCAGGTTGGAGAGCAAGGTTCATATGCTCAAAGAAAAGCTGATACAACAATTAAAATATGGAATTCAGTATCAAATGTGCAATAAATAATTATAGTGAATTTATTTACTTAATTAATCTTTATTAAAGCTTGGAATTAACTACAAGACTTTGGGCTTCCTCACTGGCTCAGCTGGTAAAGAATCCACCTGCTAGTGCAGGAGATGCAAGAGATGTGGGTTTGACTGCTGGGTTGAGAAATCCCCTAGAGAAGGAAATGGCAACCCACTCCAGTGTTCTTGTCTGTATTCCATGGACAGAGGAGCCTGGTGGACTACAGTCCATGGGGTAACAAAGAGTCAGACACGGCTGAGAGCACACACACACACACACACACACACCAGACTTAGGCTTAGAGTGGAGTCTCCAGTTCCTCTCCTCTGCAACCCTATTCCTGCCCAGTTCACTCACTTATTCGGCCCAGGGCCCTTAGTCACCTAGCATCACTGCAGGGGACTCCCTTAGAGACTAGTTCTTCAGAGTCTCTGGACCACTTCATGTTTATCAATCTTTTCCTTTATCAAATGCATCTAATTCTTATTTCATTGCTTGAGCTCTGTATATTACTGTTGCTGGGTGGTTATATCAATTTGAATGAATATTAATGCCCTTTCATGTCTACTCTTTTAACAGTTCAGTGTTTAACTTCAATCCAATAGCATATATATTGTTGGGGATATCCATGTCATGGTTTGTGGATGAAAAAGCAATTAGGAATATGATATATGATAGATTTCCAGTTCGGTCACTCAGTCGTGTCCAACTCTTTGTGACCCCATGAATCGCAGCACTTCAGGCCTCCCAGTCCATCACCAAGTCTCAGAGTTTACTCAAACTCATGTTCATCAAGTCGGTGATGCCATCCAGCCATCTCATCCTCTGTCATCCCCTTCTCCTCCTGCCCCCAATCCCTCCCAGCATCAAGGTCTTTTCCAATGAGTCAACTCTTCGCATGAGGTGGCCAAAGAATTGGAGTTTCAGCCTCAGCATCAGTCTTTCCAATGAACATCCAGGACTGATCTCCTTTAGGGTGGACTGGTTGGATCTCCTTGCAGTCCAAGGAACTCTCAAGAGTCTTCTCCAACACCACAGTTCAAAAGCATCAATTCTTCAGTGCTCAGCCTTCTTCACAGTCCAACTCTCACATCCATACATGACCCCAGGAAAAACCATAGCCTTGACTAGACGAACTTTTGTTAACAAAGTAATGTCTCTGCTTTTTAATATGCTCTCTAGGTTGTTCATAACTTTCTTTTCAAGGAGTAAATGTCTTTTAATTTCATGGCTGATATATGATATACAGCTAAATGTGGCAGAAATAATACTGAATACACAGGTAAAAGACACTAGACTTTCTGCCTCTACCATGGAGGAAGCCATTCCTTAC
>SJYS01017599.1:212764-222923 GCA_006410695.1 Philantomba maxwellii
CCGAAGAATTGATGCTTTTGAACTGTGGTGTTGGAGAAGACTCTTGAGAGTCCCTTGGACTGCAAGGAGATCCAACCAGTCCATTCTGAAGGAGATCAACCCTGGGATTTCTTTGGAAGAAATGATGCTAAAGCTGAAACTCCAGTACTTTGGCCACCTCATGCGAAGAGTTGACTCATTGGAAAAGACTCTGATGCTGGGAGGGATTGGGGGCAGGAGGAGAAGGGGACGACTGAGGATGAGATGGCTGGATGGCATCACGGACTCGATGGATGTGAGTCTGAGTGAACTCTGGGAGTTGGTGATGGACAGGGAGGCCTGGCATGCTGTGATTCATAGGGTCACAAAGAGTTGGACACGACTGAGCGACTGAACTGAACTGAACATCCAGACATAAACAGTGCTGGGAAGTCCCGAGTAACAGCAATCTTGAGTTCCAATTGGGAAAGGGTCCTGGGCAGTGCATCCACCCCATGGATGAGACTTCAAAGTGCAGTTTTGTGGGCTCCTGCTTATAATTCCAAGCTGAAAACTGACATCATCAGTTTACACACAAAAATGCAGCTCCTTTTTTTAAGTTTTACAGTGTTATTTGTTTCACCTTGTGAGTCATAAGACTTAGACCTCGGAGACCTGGCCAGATCCTCAGATGCTTAAGAGATTCTAAAACCCACTCCCTTTCTTATCTAAATAACCATCTGACTTGTGCTTGCCAGCAGGCACGAAACTGGGCAGTGTCCAGGCAGGTCAGAGGCCTTCTCTCCTGCTTCTAAAGCCTGAACAAGGTTTCCTCCACTTTAATTTCCCTAACATGATCTGAATCTCCTCACTCCCATTCTCAGCTCCCATTCTTAAAACAGGTGATCACACAGAAAATCAACCCTTGGGATCACATTGCTTTGGGCGATGACTCTCTCTTACGAGGATTTTCCAACTGGCCCCTCTCCCCAAGTGACAAGTGCCTGTGATGCCTCAGGAGCCATGTCTGAGATCCCAAGAAGTAAGAACTCTGGTGTCTCCACCTCCATTCAGACAGAGCAACCCCATTGCTTCCTAGCTCCAACTGTACTGATTTTTATTCTGGAGCTCTACATAATGTTGAATTTGCGGCGGGGGGAGGGGGGGTAGATTTATTGCCTTAAAACTTACAATGAAAAAGATGGAAAACCACTGTCTTACTGAACGTCTCTGTTGCTGCTGCTGCTAAGTCGCGTCAGTCGTGTAGATCTGCCCATATTTCCAGGCTCTTCCTTTCAAGGATTTTTGCTCACTTCCCTCAGTTCATTCATCCACTTCATAGAAATATGAACATCTGTCACAGAATATGGACATGTTCCAGTTATTGTTTATGTGTGTGTGTGGGAGGGGGGGAGTAATAAAGATGAAATACGCAATCCTTGCCTTTGTTTGGGTTCCTACTGCAAAGGCAGAGCTGGAGAAAAAGGCTTTTCTTTAGGACTTGGATCCCAGGGAGCAGAATAGCAACAGAGGGTTTGTGAAACCGGGGATAAAGGAAACCAGCATGGGTCTGCATCAGCAAGTTGGCCATCCACTTTCCAAGCTCCAGCCAGAATCCAAAGTGGCCGGGATTCATGCCTCTCCCCACTCCCAGAAGGACTGAAGTCAAGAAGGCAGCAATTGATATACAAATATACTCTCCCTCCCTCACCAATGGGGTGGAGGTAGGCCATGGAGATAACTCTTCTACACTGGCATCTAGAATTTCTCAGGAGCATTAGGCTCTGGTTGCTTATGGTAGGAACTGCTTTCTTAGCGCGTCCTTTGCTTCCTGCCCTTCTCTGTCTCACTTCTCCATTCATCTTACCAGTGCTTTGGGCAAATCTCCTCCCAAGTAAACTCCTTGCACTTGAATCCTTATCTCATGGTCAGTTTCTAAGGGAACCCAATCTAAAACAGGGATATTTAATAGACTATCAAAAATTTGGGTTTGGAATATGAGAGAGAGAGAATAGGCAAATATAAAGATTCAAAACCAAACAGCAGTTTTATTTTTATATTACACAATATCCAACATAATTCTCTAAGTACTGTAGACAATTCTTGGATGGACTGATGTACACCTTTAGATGCTACGCGGTTGACTAGTATTAAGCTCCACTTCTGGCAGCATGATTGATCCTGAAAACCCTGACTACCTCTCAGTGTTTTAATAGTTTCTCACCAATAGCACCTAGTAGGACATCAGGGATACCTTCTCTGCAGTAGATTTTGGTTTCCTAGGTATTCCCACTTTGGGCTGAGAATTTCTTGGATACTGACTTAGCTCTCCTTTTGAACCAATCCCTGTATTTACACATTTTGAAAATGTCTCCATGGAAGGGAGGTAATTCTTGGTGGAAGAAACAAAGTTGTGGAGTGATCTACTGCCAGGCTGAACGATCAGTTAATTTAAATATAAATGATAATTTAAATGTATTTAAAAGTTTTGATGATAGAACAGCATGCATATTTAGATGTATTTATCAAATATTAATCCACTGAAGACCACTGAAGCACAACCTCACTTTCTGTGCATTTAGAATAAAGGTTCTCTTACTAGACATAGTTGATGGTCACTAAATATTTGCTAGAAGGGCTTTCTAGGACTGCATCTAAATTTCATATAATGTGTCATTGACTGGGAAAGTTTTAGTCAGTTTTGAGTGTGTGTGTCTGTGTGTGTATGTGTCTGTGTCTGTGTGTGTCTGTGTGTGTGTGTCTGTGTGCGTGTGTCTGTGTGTGTGTGATGAAACCACAGAGCAATCTGCTCAGCCATTGCCTTAGGCAATAGCAAATGAGTCATATAAGGAGCAATGTTGGAAGAAGTGTCAATCTTTTCTAACTTTTAGGCTTGTGATAATATTGACCAGACTGAGAATTTTTAGTTCAATGGCAAATACTCAAAATATGATTTTTTCTTAGGGCAATTTTCATAAAGCAAATTATTAGCAAACAAGATGTGTATAAGAGACAGCATTATTATATATAAAACAAACAACAAACACCCACCATATGGCACAGAAAAGTACTCAGTATATTATAATAATGTATAAGGGAAAAGAATCTGAAAAATGATATATGTATATATCTGTCTCTTATACACATCTTACTTTATCACAATTCTAGAATCAAGAAGAATCACTGTATTATATGATCAGTCATTAAACAAAGTTGAGATAAAGACAAAATTTATCTAACTAATGTATTGATTCTTATTGGATGATGTCAAGGTCAAACATTTAACGGATATAAGTTATGCCCAGGGCTTCCCGGGTGGCTCTAATGGTAAAGAATCTGCCTGCCAGTGGAGGAGATACAAGAGACATGGCTTTGATCCTTGGGTCTGGAAGATCCCCTTGAGTAGGAAATGTCAACCCACTCCAGTATTCTTGCCTGGGAAATCCCATGGACAGAGGAGTCCATGGAGCCACAAAGAGTTGGACCTGACTGAGCACACACACATATAGACATGCCTCAGCCCTTTCCTTGACAGTCTATTCCTCTATCTGCTTCCCAATTGTCCTGATACTGCAGGGCTAACACTGATTTATTAAAGACACATTTCTCAGGCACTTACTACTTATCAGGCTTCATTGTAGGATCTTGGGATACATCTGATCCAGACAAAGATCTTGGCATTCATAGAACTTACATTCTACTGTCCTGGGAAAATACTATGATTGGTATTCATCCTCCTCTTAATAAAACTAGTTTGGATTGCAAAAATGGAATTAAAGCTCAAGAAAATTGCTTGAGAAAATTAGAAAAATGCTTGGTTGCTTTTTTCTAATAGACCTGCAATTATTGTTTCCAAAATATTAAATAAGAACAGCAACTTGCAGAGAAATTGATATACTTTGTTAAATGTATGTTTATATAAATAGAAAAATGCCATCAGGAAGTACACACCACAGTTAATGGAGGGTTGGAGGGAATACATAAAGTTGATCATTTCTTCCTTTGCACAGATATTCACTGTTTCAAGTTCTTGAATGGAGGTACATTATTTTTGTAAGTTAAAGATATCCAGTACAGGTTTATGTATTTATTTAATGTGACCTGATTTTCAAATTACCGATTGAGAGATTAAACTAAATTAGCAAATCTCAACTGTTTCTCTACTCATGGCAGATGACTTTCACCTGTTTACCACATTCTCAAAGGCATAACCAGACCTATGTGTAATTCCCTGGCAGGAGTCTAGCTTTACTCTTCCACTAAGGATAGCATATCAGAAGTTAGACATCAAGGAGAATAACATTATTAAGGGGATAACCTTAAATGACTTTCATTCATAGATACAGATACAAACAGAGACAGAGATAGAGATAGGCAATAGATACAGCTACTCGAGGGAGTCACAGAAACTCAGATACAACTGAGTGACTGAGCACACACACACACACACACACACAATCTTATAGTTACAATGGAAGAAAAAACTTTGGCGATTTCCTAACATTGGTAACAAATTACCTGTGACATAATTACAAAACACTAGAATGTCTGAGAAGTGAAAGCAAAACAAAAATGGTCTTAGACCTTGCTACTCAATAGGTACTCCACTGACCAGCAGTATTAGCCTTACCTGAGAGCTTGTTGCATGTGTGCTAAGTCGCTTCAGCAGTGTGTGACCATTTGGACTGTAGCCTGCCAGGCTCCTCTGTCCATGTGACTCTCCAGGCAAGAATACTGGAGTGGGTGGCCTTGCCCTCCTCCAGGGGATCTTCCCGACTCAGAGATACAACTCTCCTCTCTTGTGTCTCCTGCATTGGCAGGCAGGTTCGTTACCACTACCGCCACCTGGGAAGCCTATGAGCTTGTCATACCTACAGAATCTCAGGCCCCTCCTCCATGCCCGCTGAATCAAAATCTGCATTTTAACAAGATCACCATATGATTCATGAGCACATTAAAGTTTGAGAAGCACTGGCCTAAATGTTGAGTTCCTTCTAACTCAGAGATTTGGGGAACCTAGGTAAAAATAGACCAGATATGACCTCAGTCCCTGCAATAAAATCTAACCCTCTATATACTGACTTCCATGCTTCCAAAATTTCAGACTTCCTTTCTCCCTTCAAGCATTAACCATGCTACCAAAGGAGACAAACTATTTTCTGGGGAACAGTTGCTATTCAGCATTAAGTAGCTGCCAGATCCCTTGCACACAAAATTGCAATTCATAACTCAGGCATCTGCTTTGACTTTCAAGATTCCAAGCATTAGGTGCAACAGTTTTGAGTTTGTGATTTCATCTTCGTACCCATCCTCACCCCCAGGACTGTTGGCACGTATCTAAAGATTAATCAGAAAATAAAACCATAAAACAAAATGGTACTATAATTTGAAAGACAAGAGTAATTTGAAACTTTTCATTATGCTGTCAAAAAAGAAAATTGGTGTTTGTAAGCATTCAATACTTTATGGTGGTTTTCTCATACAACACTTTGTATCTACTCTGTGATACCCAGTATCAATTTTGCATCAATGCGTTATGCATGGGGCTTCCCAGGTGGCACTAGTGGTAGAGAACCCACCTGCCAATGCAGGAGACATAAGAGATGTGTGTTCGATCCCTGGGTCAGGAAGATCCCCTGAAGAAGGGCATGGCAACCCACTACAGTATTCTTGCCTGGAGAATCCTCATGGACAGAGGAGATTGGGGGGCTACAGTCCATGGGACCAAAAGAGTCAGACAAGACTGAAGTGACTTAGCACCCACGCATGCATGCATTATGTATATACATAGGCCATATGAATGATTTTTGTCTTGTAGTTTGGCACCGATCTGGAAAAGCCTTTCTCTAGTCTCTCTGATGAACAGACAATGGGAAGAATTTTTTTGGGTATGTGTGAGAAGATTGGGTCACTAATGCAAGAAGCTTCCTGAAAAGTAATAGACCTCATGATATACCAAATCACACTTTTCTCATGTCTCTTTGCTTTACTCTGTTTTTCTCTATAGGAAGTTTTTCCAAATGCCTTGGAAAATGTTACCAGATCAAGCCTAAAAACCTAATTCATCTATTTTGCTTTCAGCTATTGTCTTCTCTTTGGCCCTTCATGTTTTTGTTTTAGAGTCCATGCATCTCAGTTTCTTGTTGATACTCAGAGGGGAAAATGTCATCTTAATAATAGTTATAAGTTGCCCAACAGCCATTTCTCATTAGGTGATGACAGGCCCTGTCATATTCAATACTTATCCATGAAAATGTAAAATGAAAAGGAAAAGGGACTTTATTTCTGAAATAGTTGGAAGCATTGTGGCACAGAGAAATAGGAAATGGAATAATTCAAGACACAACTGACCCTAGTAAGACTTCAACAATAGAGACAGAGCTATATTGCCTGAGCCATGAAGCAATATTTCGTTTTGTCTTTTTATAAGTGAACATTTTTCAAAAAAAGCTAATGATAAAATATGTCATTTTGAGCACAGTTATTGAAAGTGAGGGGTTCCCTGGTGGTTCAGACTGTCAAGAATCTGCCTGCAATGCAGGAGACCTGGGTTCAATTCCTGGGTCGGGAAGATCCCTTGGAGGAGGGCATGGCAACCCACTTCAGTATTCCTGCCTGGAGAATCCCATGGACAGAGGAGCCTGTGGGCTATAGTCCATGGGGTCACAAAGAGTCGGACACAACTGAGCAACTAACACGCACACACATTGAAAGTGATAGTTTTCATTGAGATGGTGGCTAATCTCTTTGAATAGTTGAGTCTGTCCACTGCAGGAAGATGGCTAGAACAACCCTAAACAGTGACCATCTGATGGGTTCACCTGCATTGATCCCTGCTATTTATTAATGAGAGCACATCTCGAGCCCCTCCTGTGTGCATTAACAGCTACGGGGACACATAGGATATCGGAAACATGATACCCACATGTTATGTACTTTCCACTTAGTGTTAATTGGAGCCTTTGTGAAAATTGAGCCATGGGAGCCACTGAGATTAACTGTTGGATGCTTGGATGAATATGGCCAGCCTTACCTGCAGGGGATCATCTGGGAGATAAGATTTCAGAGGTGTCAAGAAAGTTGCACTGTCCAAAAGAACATACCCCTCAACCACTGTTTAGATGCCTAAAATACCACCAGCCTGCCATACTATTAAGTATGCATAGGTCTGTGCAACCTGTTACATGACAACTCCCTGGGGGAAAGCTATCAGCTAAGAGAAATTTGCTCTGCCTTTGCAGAATAATTATTCCTGTGGTTCTGGTTTGTACTGAGAAAAATGTAGACAACAGTGGAGCACCCATTGGAGGGAATGCCAGGGAACCCACCCTGCCAATCCCTTCTTTCACTTTTCTTTCTACTTGTGCAATCACCTCAAGTCATCAATGCAAATATTTAATTAAGCAAAGAAGGATGGCTTCCTTCTTGTATATCCTTATAAAGTGAGTAGCCACCCTACAGCTGCAATGTGCGTGTGTACTCAGTCGTTTCAGTTGTGTCCTACTCTTTGTGACCCCCAAAACTGGAGCCTGTCAAGCTCCTCCACCCATGGGATTTCCCAGGCAAGAATACTGAAGTGGGCTGCCATGCCCTCCTCCAGGGGATCTTCCCAACCCAGGAATAGAACCTGCGTCTCCTGTGGCTCCAGCACTGCAGGCAAATTTTTTACCACTGAGCCACCGGAAGGAAGCCCTTACTGCTGCTGTGTATCATAAATCAATCCCCAAAGCCATTCGTACTCATCTGCAACGGGCCACCTTCACCACCCTCTACCTGATATCACCTTACCTGGCCATCCTTCACCTCAGTGCCTGGTTCAGAAAAAGACCTATATACAAAGCCTTCTTGGTCCCCCTCAGGCAGAATGAATCTCTTTCTCTTGGTACCCCGTTTTGTGCTTGCTTGGCTTTCCAGAGAATAGAGAGTATTATCTCCAGCTGCGGATCTTGGCTTGTCTGAGTCACCTGCCTGATTGGAGCAAGATATTTTCTGAGACCAGTAGTTATGGCGGCTCCTGGATCAACTCATCCACATTACCTGGGAGCTTGTTAGAAATACAACTTTTCAGACTCAGCATACCCCAGCCCTAACTGAATCAGAAGCTCTGGGGGTGGGGCCCAATATTCTGTGTTTTAACCAACCTCCTCCCCCCTGCAGGGGGTTCTGCTGTCCAGCCAAGTTTGACAGCCACTGTTCTATGGTCCCTGACTGTCACAGTGTCGGAGCAGCCACCATAAATTCTTTTGCTGACTGTTTAAACACAACCAACATGTTGGCACAACTAAGATAGAACCAAAACCCACTGCTAGGTTTACTTCTGTTGATGAGAGCTGAAATGTGTTAACCTTAGCTACTGGACCGATTGTCAGAAAGGAAGAAGATTTTGTTGGTTTACATCAGTCAGAATAAATTGCCAGCTGACACTCTTTGTATGTGTAGTCACAAATACTATAAATCATTGACTAGAATTTGGTGACAGCTTTCCTGCCCCACCTCCCAGCAGATAGCATCTTGTTAGTGTGTCATGGGGATGCTAACAATATATTTACTGCATCTTCTAAGAAATCTGATGATTCTAGGAGTTATTTTTCTTTTTGTGTGTGGAACATCATAAAAAAGAATTGCAGCGTTTCATTTCTTTTTCTATTACACTCTTGCTGCTTTTATAATGCTCTTTCTAAAAAATATAGATATATAATAACAACAAAATTTGCTTCCAGAAGAGAATGGATCACACATTGTGTTATATCTGTGTGTGTGTGTGTTTCTCCCCAGCCATATTTGTACACATGGGAAATAATCCTGCTATAATGTCATCTTTAAAGGGCTGCCTCAAGGAATCTCAGTGTTGTTGGCAAAATTGAATTTTGCTGACCTAGAATCACATTATTGCTTTTCTAATTTGACTATGGCTCATCCAGAGCTAGAAAACTTGGTCAGCTGGCCTATTGATTCGTTGCCCCAAAACTTTTGCACTCGTGCCTCCAGCTGAACCTGCCTCTAATATTTTAACTTGCTCTACACAGGACCCAAGTTTCAGGTTTTTAATCCTTTTGAAAATGGTGGGTTTGTTCTTTATTTTCTTCTTTTAAGTGCTGGTGCTACTGGAGAATTGCACAGGCCCAAGAAGGCAGGGATGAGAAGGGAAATTCCTATCAATACCTGATTGGAATATGAAACCCATGCTGGGACCCCTTCTAGAGGTGGCAGGTAGCAAATAGGAAAGTGAACATCCAGAGCAGGCCCAGAGGACCTGGACACTTAGTGCTGGCTGTGCCACTAACCACCTGTGTGATCCCAGGCAAGTCACCATAACTTTCTGGTCCTTAGTCTTCACAGCCAGGCAATGGGAACTTGGAGGATCTGACTTTCAGGATTTCCATCTAAGCCTTAATAATACTTTCTGGACTCTAATTTTATAATGCTTATAAATAAAAATAGTTGATAATATTTTTAAGGATCATATGGCAGCTCTATTTTTAGTTTGTTAAGGAATATAATCAAGATTGCCAGGAAAAATATCAATAAAGTCAGATATGTGGATGACACAACCCTTATGGCAGAAAGCAAAGAGGAATTAAAGGGCTTCTTGATGAAAGTTAAAGAGAAGAGTGAAAAAGCTGACTTAAAACTCAGCATTCACAAAACTAAGATCATGGCATCCAGTCCCATCACCTCATGGCAAATAGATGTGGAAACAGTGAGAGACTTTATTTTGGGGGGGCTCCAAAATCACTGCAGATGGTGACTGCAGCCATGAAATTAAAAGATGCTTGCTCCTTGGAAGAAAAACTATGACCAATCTAGACAGCATATTCAAAAGCAGAGACATTACTTTGTCAACAAAGGTCCATCTAGTCAAAGCTATGGTTTTTCCAGTAGTCATGTATGGATGTGAGAGTTGGACCATAAAGAAAGCTGAGTGTCAAAGAATCGATGCTTTTGAACTGTGGTGTTGGTGAAGACTCTTGAGAGTCCCTTGGACTGCAAGGAGATCCAACCAGCCCATCCTAAAGGAAATCAATATTGAATATTCATTGGAAGGACTGATACTGAAGCTGAAACTCCAATACTTTGGCTACCTGATGTAAGAAATTGACTCATGGGAAAAGACCCTGATGCTGGGAAAGATTGAAGGCAGGAGGAGAAGGGGACAACAGAGGATGAGATGGTTGGATGACATCACCAACATGATGGACAT
>SJYS01017603.1:24281-35925 GCA_006410695.1 Philantomba maxwellii
TGTAAGGATTAAAGATATCAGGTCAGAAGAAAATGACTAGTCACAGGGAAAAAATGACATTTTATGTAGTATCCTTGCTATGTTTAGGATTGGTCTCCTAATGTAATTTTTAAACTATAACACAAAAGGAGCTAGTAGGTTTTTATATCACAATGTAAATCAGAAGATTCCTGTGCCAACTGCATCACCTACAGAACAAATAAGAAAGGCTTCCTAATTTTTTTTGTTTTACTGTGTGATGACTTTCTGTGTTTCTCCTGCAACTGCTGTATGGGGCACTTAGGAAGCAATGGTATGAAAGTAAAGTCAAAACCAGGAGCAAAGAAAAAAATGCATTTTTGTTCAGCAATACAAAACATGAAACAGTAGAAACATTTGAAATATAAACAATGAATTTATTGTAAACCCAAGAATACCTAGCGTTCTGAAACATAAGAGCCAGTGTTTGAAAACATGCAAAAGTGACTATTAGGCATGCCAGAAAGATGTGTGTGATACTGAAGAATATTATGCTCACTTTACTCTTAATTTGATATTACAGAAGTGGAACTTGAGCTGAAGAGGAAAGCAAGATCCATACTGACACTCCAGGATCTTACTAGCTCCTCAGAAAGGTTAATGAAAGTAGGAAGCATTCTTTGAAATGGAGGAGTTGAAGGAGACACAGCTCCTTGAGGGGAGTAAACCTCTTCCGGGAGCAGAGGTCTGCAGTGGGTGCTGGAAGGCTACTTGAACAAAAGTCATAGCGTTTGAGGTAAGAAAGGGATGAGCAGCAAAGGAGCCCAAAGGCCTCTCACTTTCAGAATAAAATTCTGTGGAGGCTTTCTCGCCCGCAGTTGATCTGGAAGTGTAGTTTCTGAAAGCTTTCCGATTCAGAAGTCTAATACAATGACTGGCATCACAGGTCTTCTGCTCCATGTTAACCCCATTTATGCATCATCCCCTCTTCATCAGTCAACAAACATTCGCCAAGATGCTCTCAACCGCCTGAGCCTTTGAAGGCACAGAATGGAGAGATGGAAGGGGCATCATACCTCTCCTCAGTGAAGTTTCCAAAACAAGGACACGTGTGCCCTGAGGACCCCAGAGGTAAGACTGCGCTCTGAGCACCTGTCTCAGAACCTGGCGTGAGGGGCGCAGCCCTCAGGTGGGCTCGCTAAGAACAGTCCTGTGGCTCCTCAGAACATGGTCTGAAAAGAGCCACGTGAGGAAGCGACTGGTGCCATTGGTCAGTTCTTGCCAATGACATACAGGGACCTGGGATTTTAGGCATTTTTAATACTCTTCCTCATAAGAGGTTTAACCACCGAGTTGAGCAAGCCAAGTACATCTCTTGATAACTATTTCATTACGTGCTTCCTGCACATGATTTAATTACACATGTTGCTGGGTAGTGGTGGAAATTTTAAACATCTGATGTGTTTTGATGTGGAAGATCTCAGTGACCAAATTAGTTTTATTATCTATCCAAGTCATGTCAATGCAATCAATAAATAAATGCTAAGGTCCATTAATATACAGAGATTATATAGATTGCATCATAATATAATACAGATAAAGAGATTATCTCAATAGATGATAAATAGATAGAGATGATAGGCAGGTAGATAGATGACAGGTAGAAATAAGACAGAGACAAAGGATATCCATAGCTTCCACATGGAGTACAGGGAATTTCCTTTGTTTTTGAGGGTATCCTGTGACTACACTGAAGAATCTAATTTCATCCACATATTTTGTTATGAAAACTTTGAGGGAAATATACTAACAGTTGTCATTTCTGAGTTGTGAATATGCAGTTGTTTGCATCTCTTTCACATCTCTTTCACCTTTTTTTGTTTAGTTAGCAAATATCTCACAATTTTTAAACAAATCTATTGATTTTCCAAAGCAATTTTACTTTTCTATATTTACATGCAGTTGAAATAGTTTCATCTGTCACATATAAAAAGTTTTCCTAGGAAGAATGTTTCTGAAAAGTTCACTTCCTTGTCATGCTAGTTTACTCCCAGAAGCTCTCTGCATCAGGCATTTTATGAGGAAAGAAAGATTCAGTCATAGGGAGGAATGGGGATAAACATAAATGTTAGACACAGTTAAGAGAAACAGTTACCTTAACAGTGCTTGCATTTATTCATTGGGAATCAGCACATACAACCCTATAAACAGACTGGGAGCAGAGGGTTATAATACGAGGCTGTTCCAATGGGATGGGCAAGGACGAGAGTGGGAGTGGGCCAGACCCATGGAATAGAGATGTTGCCTGGTCAGGTTAAACACACATGGTGACTTTCAGAAAAGAATCTTTTGAGAATGTGGATCACGTCAGAATTTTAATGTGATAACAGTGGAACTGGCACATAGAATGGACCAGTAGTAAGATATTCCTACCATGACATTCTTGAGCTGAAATTTAATCTGAGGAAGAGACAAAACTTCCATGTGTGTAGAGTCTGGCATGAGCTTGAGAGAGCATCACTTCAGGTCTTTACTCCACCCCTAAGAAGGAGAGGCCCAGAGAGGCCGGCTCAGGGTCCTCCTCTGGTGACTTCCTGGCTCACGAAATCTGCAGAGCCTCTAGAGACCCCAGCCAGGACACACAAGGAGGGACCTTGACTGCCTGTTTGGTTCTCTGCTTGTGTCTGTGCCCTCAGGGACCAGGCAGTAATCTGCGGAGGGCCGGGAGGACCACAGAAGTGAGGCTTTAACTTGCTAGAGTGTTGTGTTCTGTGAGTTTTGTTGTTTTGAGAACATTTATGTAAGACTGGCCAAGGGAGCTGAGACTGCAGGTGCCAATTTTATGAATCAGATAAATCCTCACTTGTTAGCTGCAGTTGTATACATTTCCCCCTAAAGACACTGTAGCTTCCAGCTTTATTAGTAAACATGACACACTGGAGATCAGGTTCTTTGTGAGGCTGGCCACGTATCTGGCCCAGCAGTGAGTGTTGCTTGTGTCCGGACAACTCATTTCCCGTGAGCCAGCTGTTCAGGATCCATGCAGTGTCATTTGATTTGTTGGCCCCACTTTGTTCAGATATCTAGCTTTTGCCAAGAAGCCAGGGGATACCGTCAGAAACACAGAGCAGCAGAGCCATTCTGCGTTCTGGAATCAGACTTGGCTCCCATTGTGTGCTCCATCAGACTTAAGAGTTAGATGCCCTTGGCAATCACTTAAACCTCACAGCTTTAGTTTTCTCATCTGTACGATGGGTAGGATGATATTCTGCATGGTCATCAGGCCTGATGCATAGTAATCGAGAGCCAATATATGTTCATTTGGGGCATGAGAGCAGCAACAGAAAAATGTTAGCACAAGCAGTGCTTCTGTGAAGAGGAGGTCATAATGTGACAGACCTGAGGCTTGGCTGAGTTGAAGCACTCTCGGGGGGAAGCCACGGTCCCATGAACCCTCCACAGATTGTCTATAGAACAGTTTATTAAAGCAGCTCATCCCCACACAGGTATCATGAAAACTCACGGCCATCCTCGTAATAAAAGCAGAGAAGAGGAAAACCATGTGGTTACCAGGACAACTTCAGAGGCTACTGAGCAAGGATTTAACTGATGTCCTTGATAGATGACAGTTTAAAGCGTAGTGAAGACATTTGAGCACGAAATATGAGTGACTCTTTCCACCCACCTGGACTTCCAGAAATGATCTCAAAGGAAATGACAACAGCAGTCCAAAAGCACTAAATGTGGGTGTTTCCATAAGAGGAACATGAGGAAGGGAGAGTAGTGATGAGCTGGTTGAAGGAGTCTCTAATGGAACAGACACCTCATTGGAATCAACGGAAGATTGTAATAGGAATGACTGAAGAGCAGGCTGGGTGGGAGAGAGGTATGGGGTTACATGAGGATTGTCAGGGAGCCTAAGCCCAAAGTCCTTTATCCTAAAACTTTTATGGTTTACCATGCTTTCATGCTGATTTCCCATTTCTTTTCATTTAACCCACAGTGTACTGACATCATTCCACTACCAAAGTTCATAGCTGGGATTGTTCCAAAGCCTCAGATCAAGATGCACAGTTAGAAGTGACATCATTATCATGGCAAATTAAGAGCTTTTACCTTCTGACCCTCAATTTAGACAATCGCCTGTGCACTAGAGGGCTTTGGTGCAGTCCAGGGTCCAACAGAGAAGCACACCTTTGGAACAAAACAGTCGAGGAGCAGAGGCACTGAGAGGGCCCAGGAGTGGTCTGGCTTTGCCCATGTCGGGCATGATCTCTCCCATGGGAAGAGTGTGCAATGTGCTGCCCCCGAGGAGTGCGGAGCCTTGTCACAGAGACCCACCCGGAGCACTGAAAGTCCATGAAATCAGGAAGACAGCAAAGTCCTAACCTGTAATAAACATGCTGTTTAGTTTGTGAGTCAGTCATTTGAAAAGAGGAGCAATAGAAACATGGGACGGTCCAGAATAAGACGGGTCATCTGTGTCCGAATGTGAGATCAGACAGGTCCTGCTTGAACAATTTTGGGGGGAAATCATGTGAAAGTTAGAAGACGTGAAACATGACTCCTGATTCGGACTATGTGAAAGACAATAGCATGGAGGAAACCCCAGCTCTTCCTGTGGCCATGGGGCAGACTTGACCTGCCACGGGGGCCGTAACTCCATCTGGTGAGTCGTGACTTGCTCTTAGTGAACTCCCAGCCATCACATGCCCGCCTGTGCACCGGTTTGAGAAGCTGAGTTAATACTGAGACCTGCCCACAGCCACGCGCCTTAGGGAATCAGAGGACAAGAGGATGCCGCTTACTCTGCTGTTATCATTATTACACTTGCTATGAAAGAAACGCGTCTGTCAGATTATTCTTCCACTCGCTCCTGCCTCAGGTGGGAAGCCTGAGCGCCTGTCTGTACCCACATACGTGACCAAGATTCACGGGAGTGAGTATGTGTGAGGGAGAAGAAGCATGAGCTATGATATATGTTTAGAATGTTAAGAAAGGATCAAATGGAAAAACTTTTGAGTCAAGATGTGAAACTGAAATTTTCAGAAACTGGAATCTCAGGCCAGTTTCAGGCAGGGAGACAAAAATCAAAGTAACGCTCAGCATCCAGCTTCGGACCCGACAATTCAGGTACTCGCAGGCCTGTGTTTCTGAGAGTCCCTGGGAGGAGGAGCCCCCAGTCTGATGAGGTCCAGATTTTCAGAGGGCATGGCCATACCAGACACACTACTCATCAGCACTTACATGTGGTTCATTGGCACTGCAGGATGGAAGGTCCCAATTTTGTTCAAAAAGAAAGAGCCACCGCCTTGTAAGATGCCACCGTCTGGTTAGCTCATGCAAGTTCATGGTGTTCTGTCTCTCTTTCCAGTAGAGCACCACATTCTGCACTGACAAGGAGGCCTTCCTGCTCTGCTGCGCCAGCCAATTTTTTCTCTTTTTTAGCCATTAGCAGGGAGGGTGTCCTTGTGGTGCCAGCGAGAGCATCCAGGGCTGTAATTTTTCCAAATCGCTGGTTTTGTTTAGTAGAATGGAGTTGGCTGTCCACAGCGATCCCAACAGCACCATGGGGGATGTTTAGACCCGCAAAGCAATTAGGAGACTCTCAGAGGAAATCCCACACGCAGCTGATCTCCTGTGAGAGCCAAGCTGGTGTCTCAGAACCAGGTCACACAGAAATGCTTGTCGACCTTCAGCTTGGATCTGCTTTTTTGTCTGTTCTTGGAGGGTCACTCTGCCCCCACGCAGCTCACAGGCCCCTTCCCCATTGGTCCCTCTCCTTGGGTCCCTAGGAGGGGAACTGACCAGCTCCCCTCTGTGTCTTGTTAGGTCTGTGGCTCCCAGAGGTCGACACTCTTCGTTCTGGCACATGCATCTCTCTCACAGATCAGTATTTTCTGCTTGTCAAATTCCTGCTGATCCTTCATGATCCAATTCAAGTATCATCTGTTTTTAAAATTAAAAGACCCCTGCTCCTTGGAAGAAAAGCCATGGCAAACCTAGTTGGCATATTGAAAAGTAGAGATATCAGTTTGCCAACAAAGGTCTATCTACTCATAGCTATGGTTTTTCCAGTAATCATGTACAGATGTGAGAGTTGGGCCATAAAGAAGGCTGAGCGCCAAAGAACTGATGCTTTTGAACTGTGGTATTGGAGAAGACTCTTGAGAGTCCCTTGGACTGTAAGGAGATCCAACCAGTCAATCCTGAAGGAAATCAACCCTGAATATTCATTGGAAGGACTGATGCTGAAGCTGAAGCTCTAGTACTTTGCCCACCTGATGTGAAGAGCCAACTTATTGGAAAAGACCCTAATGCTGAGAAAGATGGAGGGCAGGAGAAAGGGGTGACAGAGGATGAGATGGTTGGATGGCATCACCAACTTAATGGACACGAGTTTGAGCAAACTCTGGGAGATAGTGAAGGACAGGGAACCCTGGCATGCTGCAGTTCATGGGGTCGCAAAGAGGTGGACACAACTGAGCAACTGAACAACAATTTGTAGTTACCCTAATTTCCCCAACAAGTTCCTTGGCCATGAATGTTCATTACGTAGAATCTGCAGGTGCTTTGATCCCAGACACCCAGCCTCCGAACAGTGAAGGGTCCCTCCTGGCTGTCAGCTGCCTGCCTGTGGTGTCCTACTGGAGCATCCTGGGTGGGCTGAGACAGGAGTCAAGCTCTGTTCTTTCAACACAGTGTTGTCTAAACTCACACTTCTCATGAGAGACTCCTGGTTTCCAGTCTGTCATGAGGGTATAACACAATGTCCTTTATAGGGGAAGACAGTTGGCAGCTGATAAAGGTTTGAAATCCAGGTCTGAGTGTGACACCAAGCAGTTGTCCACCTGCTTTTTGCTGCCCAGTCCCTTTCTAGTCTCTCCCAGTGGACAAGAGGACCCTAGATGAGGCAAACAGGTATGTATGGACACAGATGAGTCTTCACTTAAGACTCTATGCCTTGTGGACAAGAGTCAGGTTACTGAAGTGACCAAGATCTTTGGTACCTGAATAAAGGTCCTTCTGCCCCACTGCAAGTAAAAATAATAATAGATTGTCTAGTATAGTTCACCCATTTTAAAAACCACACTGCCTTTTTCTTACTGTTATATTTAAGATATGATAAATATCACATAAATATTTTAAAAGATCCACATAAAGTTGACAAAAATAGCAGTAGCTGCTGTTTATTAAGCATCTTCTATGCATAAGCCACTGAGCTAGGAACTTGAGAGATGGTTTCTCAGATCTTCCTAGCAGCCTGGTATGGTGATTATTGTTATACTCTGTGTTATAGAGAAGCAGGCTGAGCATGATCAATTAAGTGAAGAGCTGAAGATCAAACCTGCTTCTGGGTTTAAAGGCAGTGTCACACCTGGATGGGTTTCCTTGATGTGTTCCTGGGCAGTAAGGTTAAGCCCACAGGAAGTCGGCAGCATACCGGAAGGCAGAAGAAGCCAAATACCTGATGTGCCTCACTTTGGGAAGACTGAAGTCTGCCTTGAGGAGACGGCTCCCACGACCCACGCTCCATTGGCCTTACACCAGTAAGGGGCCTCGGGATCTTCAAGTTCATTGTCCTGCAGACGTGTGAGTAGATAGATGCTTTGTCAGTGTGGAATGTGCGTGTGTTGATCTAAGGTAAGGGGAGACACCACAGTCCTCTGACTGTGCCCCAGTGTGAGGAAGCGTATCCTGGACCAGGAGGCAGACCCGGGCGTCACGTGTGTGTGCTCAGCACTGGTCTCCCAGCCAACCTAGGCCCCTGCTCCTGCTTTGGCCTATTGGAGAAGTTGGGTTTTATTAGGCAGATACGAAGTTATTCCTAAATAGTTGAGTTCTGTGGGGAGGGCGAAAGCAGTTATGAGGACATATTAAGTGCAATAGGACATATTTTGATAGGACATATTAAGTGCAGCAGACTGTACAGGGTTCTCTCATGGATGGGATTCCTCAGACTGTGAGAATGAGTGGACGTCATCAGGACTGGGCATGTTACATCACTGAAGATGAAGGTGAGAAGTATTAATAAATATTCTAAGAACTTGGGGATTCCATAGAAAAAGAAAACAAACTCTGATAAAAGATACTGGCTCATGAAAAGCATTTTATGCAAAAGGACTCTGAATAAAACTAGGAAAAGGGTAAAAATCATTCACCCTTACTGAAATATATGGGAAAAGTCCCTCTTTTTAAGTCCATTATCAAAAGTGCTTAAAACCCCACTGGGCAGAAAGAGTTCAGTCCATCTATTCCTTTGTCCCTGGAGATAGAGCCAGTAAAAGTCAAAGAAAGTGTTCTCTTTCTACATTTGGAAAAGGAAGAGGCCTCAAGGTAAGTTTTCCTGCTGTTACTATGAGACTACAACCCTGGAGCCTCTTGCGAGGAAGAGGTTTCAAGGTAGGTTTTCCTGCTTTTACCGTAAGACTGTAACCTTGGAGCCTCTTGTGGGCCTGAATCCAGGTTCAGTGTCTTTTTATTTGGTTAACTGTCCAGGGGTAGGGGGCCTACAGAATAAAAACACTGGTTAAGCCGAGATAATATTCTGGGCTTCTTTTGCTAAAATGTGACAGTACTAAATGTGTTACCATACTTCCATAATTTTTTTTTTTAAGTGATTATCCCTTTTGGGGCGGTGGGGGATAAAATGGGATTTTTATCTTAAAAAACAAAATGTTACCGTTAATGTTAAATGTTTTTTTTAAAAAGGGAAATGTAAAGATGGATATAAAGATGCCTGATCCTGTTACTCCTGCATAAAATCCTTAGCAGATTAAAAAACTTTCAGAATAAGATTCAAAATGGAAAAAAAAAAAAAGTGCTAAAATATTTCAGGGTCTTCACTTAAGTGCATATGAAAATTACTGATGTTTTTGGAATTACAGAAGCACAGAGCCATGTTTTGTATCTTCATTCTTTCAGTCATCAAACTGGACATAGCAGTGATTCTGGGCAGGGTCGCTGCCACTGACCCACCTCACTCATTCCCACCACATGCACCTTCTTCACTTTGCAATCCATGTACACATTGTAGTGAGAGATTTCAATTTCTTTTTTGTCTGTTTGTTAGATGCATACATGAAAAGTGGGATTTGGTGTTTTAAAAATTTGGTGATTGCTCTGTTTGTTTACAAGGAATACTGTTTTGTAACATCTTTTCTTGTAAATTTTTTATGGTTTTGCTTTCAGAGTAAAAAAGCAAAACCTTTTTTTTTTTAATTAAGCTAGGCTTTAGTACATAAACCAAGAACTTCCAGATGTTCAAGTTGGATTTAGAAAAGGCAGAGGAACAAGAGATCAAATTGCCAATATCCGTTGGATCATCGAAAAAGCAAGTGAACTCCAAAAAAACATCTACTTCTACTTCATTGACTATGCTAAAGCCTTTGACTGTGTGGATCATCACAACTGTGGAAAATTCTTAAAGAGATGGGAATGCCAGACCACCTTACCTCTCTTCTGAGAAATCTGTATGTAGGTAAAGAAGCAACAGTTAGAACCAGACGTGGAACAATGGAATGGTTCCAAATCAGGAAAGGAGTACATCAAGGCTGTATATCATCACCTTGCTTATTTAACTTGTATGCAGAGTACATCATGCGAAATGCTGGACTGGATGAAGCACAAGCTGGAATCAAGATTGCCGGGAGAAATACCAGTAACCTCAGATATACAGATGACACCAACCTTATGGCAGAAAGTGAAGAGGAAGTAAAGAATCCCTTGATGAAAGTAAAAGAGGAGAGTGAAAAAGCTGGCTTAAAACTCAACATTCAAAAAACTAAGATCATGGCATCTGGTCCCATCACTTCATGGCAAATTGATGGGGAAACAATGGAAACAGTGACAGACTATTTTCTTGGGCTCCAAAATCACCGCAGATGGTGACTGAAGCCATGAAAGTAAAAGATGCTTGCTCCTTGGAAGAAAAGCTATGCCAAACCTAAACAGCATATTGAAAAGCAGAGATATTACTTTGCCCAGAATGGTCAAATTTGCCCAGAATGGTGCAATTCTTTGTGCCAAAGAATTGATGCTTTTGAACTGTGGTGTTGGAGAAGACTCTTGAGAGTCCCCTGGACTGTAAGGAGATCCAACCAGTCCATCCTAAAGGAAATCAATTCTGAATATTCATTGGAAGCACTGATGCTGAAGCTGAAACTCCAATACTTGGCCACATGATTTGAAGAACTGACTCGTTTGAAAAGACCCTGATGCTGTGAAAGATTGAAAGTGGGAGGAGAAAGGGACAACAGAGGATGAGATGGTTGGATGGCATCACTGACTTGATGGACCTGAGTTTGAGTAAGCTCCAGGAGTTGGTGATGGACAGGGAAGCCTGGTGTGCTACAGTCCATGGGATTGCAAAGAGTCAGACACAGCTGAGCAACTGAACTGAGCTGAACTTTGCTTTCAGAGTAGTTTTAGTCTCATTGTACAAGTCAAAAAATGTTCTCTTTTATTTTCTGGAAGACTTTGTGTTGTATTGCTATTATTTCTTCCAAAATTGTTTGGTAGATTTTGCCAAAGAAGACATCTGGAATTGGAATTTTATTTCTTTAGTGGAATCATGGTTACTCTGGTCATCTCTTCTTGGGTGAGACTGCATAATTTCTATTTAATCTATCAACTATATTGCCTTACAATTTTTTAATATTCTTTTATCTTTTAAGTGCTATTAAAGTCTATGGGGTTGCACAGAGTTGGACACGACTGAAGTGACTTAGCAGCTGCAGCAGCAGAAAGGTCTATGGTGAGCTCACACTTTTACTGATAATATTGGAAATTTGTGTCTTTTTCTTTCTTGATCACTTAGCTAGACTTTTAATGATCTTCTTAATCTTCTCTAAAGGTCAGTTTTGGTTTAACTGATTTTCTCTAAGTTTCTGTTTTCTATTCACTGATTTTTGTTCTTTATAATTTTGGGGGTATGGAATTAGCTTTTCTTTCTTCTAATATCAAAATTTGGAAACTTACACCACTAATTTGAGACTATGCTTCATTTTCTAATGTAAGCATTTCATGAATTAAAGCCCCCTCCAGGCACAACTTTAGGCGCATCTCACCCAGTTTCATAAATTCTGCTTCATTTGTATTCAATTAAGATATCCTGTAACTTCCCTGAGATTTCTTCTTTGGCTCTTGGATTATATAAAAGAATACTGTTTAATTTCCAAGTTTTTGGATATTGTCAAGATACCTCTGTGTTCCTGCCATTTTTAGTTTAATTCTGTTGTGTTCAGAGAACATACTTATTATAATTTCAGTGTCTTTACGTGTGTTGATATCTGTTTCATGGCCAAGAGGACAGTCTGTCTTCAAATGCGTCGTGTGCACCTCATGATCATGTCGTTGCTCCACTGTTGGGTGGCGTATGCTACAGAATGCTGACTAGGTGAAGTCAGCAGGTTGGTGCTGTTCAGGGCTTCCATGCTCTCACGTTTTGTGTGTCTATTTATTCTATCAGTTACTGAGAACATGGTGTTCAACCCTCCGGAAATGATTTAGAATTTGCCTATTTTCCTTTTCAGTTCTATCAGATTTATCTTGAGCCTTTGTGATTAGTTCCATGAACATTAATCACATTAATTCTTCTTAAAAATTATCTATTTTTATATAACATCTCTCTTTACATGATAATAGACTTGTTATACAGCCTACATATTTAATGTTTACACCTTAG
>SJYS01017603.1:49400-62656 GCA_006410695.1 Philantomba maxwellii
TTCCATTTATTTAACTCAATGCAAAGTCTGCAGAATAATCTAGAGATACATTGCTAGATACAACTCTGAACTTCATGGAGCTGATATTCTAGTCGAGCAGACACACACATATATATACATATACATATATATATATATATGTGTGTGTGTGTTTAATACAGAACATTCTACTCATGCTAATGGTGTACTATGTAATGTGCACCAAACTTTTTACTGAGAAATATTGGAAAATATGTTTTTAAAATATATTTGAAGATATAGGAATGTGGCAGTGTGATGAAAACTATAAAGCAATGAAGTAAGAAAAAGAAACAAAAATAGCATTGTTTGACTTAGCATTTGGAACATCTTTTCTGCAAGGGACATCTGCCATATCCTGAAGAGGCAGATGAGAGGCTGACATACTGAGTGTGATTGTGGCAGGCTCCTGGGGCTGGAATCCAGGTTTTCCAAAGAGGGAAATCTTTACTAACACCTTTTATTTTATGTTGAGATCATAAAAGTACTGTATCTTAGAAAAGAGGTCAGTAAGCATTTTCTGTGAAGGGCAAGGTAGGAAGTATTTTAGGTTTTGTGATACATGTTATCTGTACCAACTTCTTAGTTCTGTTTTTCTAGCAGAAAAGCCATCACTGACTATACATAAATAGATAGACATCACTCTGTTTCAATAAAATCTTATTTATACAAACAAGCAGCTGGTAAGATTTGAACAATATCTGTAGTGTGAGTTCNGAAAAGAGGTCAGTAAGCATTTTCTGTGAAGGGCAAGGTAGGAAGTATTTTAGGTTTTGTGATACATGTTATCTGTACCAACTTCTTAGTTCTGTTTTTCTAGCAGAAAAGCCATCACTGACTATACATAAATAGATAGACATCACTCTGTTTCAATAAAATCTTATTTATACAAACAAGCAGCTGGTAAGATTTGAACAATATCTGTAGTGTGAGTTCGGCCACAAAGGAGAGGTGAACCAGAAATATACCAGGCTGAAAAGAAAATAGAACTTAACTTCAAATGATATTATTTTTAAATAATAGAATTAAAGTAAGAATGGATTTATCACATTCCTGGCTATCTTTAAAGATCAGTCTTAAATCATGACAAATGAAAGATAATAATACCTTGAACTCAAATTATTTCTAGCTTTTTTCATATAATACCTCACAGTCAACTGAAAGAAAAACACAGTCCCACAAGAAGATAAAATAAGAAAGAAAGCAATTCCACAAAAATCTCAACTTTTTTTAGGACATGATGANGGTCTTGTTTTTGCTGACTGTATAGAGCTTCTCCATCTTTGGCTGCAAAGAATACAATCAATCTGATTTCAGTGTTGACCATCTGGTGATGTCCATGTGTAGAGTCTTCTCTTGTTTTGTTGGAAGAGGGTGTTTGCTACGACCAGAGCTTTCTCTTGGCAGAACTCTATTAGCCTTTGCCCTGCTTCATTCCATATTCCAAGGCCAAATTTGCCTGTTACTCCAGGTGTTTCTTGACTTCCTACTTTATCATTCCAGTCCCCTATAATGAAAAGGACATCTTTTTTGGGTGTTAGTTCTAAAAGGTCTTGTAGGTCTTCATAGCACCGTTCAACTTCAGCTTCTTCAGTGTTACTGGTTGGGGCATAGGCTTGGATTACTGTGATATTGAATGGTTTGCTTTGGAGACGAACAGAAATCATTCTGTCATTTTTGAGATTGCCTCCAAGTACTGCATTTCGGACTCTTTTGTTGACCATGATGGCTACTGCATTTCTTCTGAGGGATTCCTGCCTGCAGTAGTAGATATAATGGTCATCTGAGTTAAATTCGCCCATTCCAGTCCATTTTAGTTCACTGATTCCTAGAATGTTGACGTTCACTCTTGCTATCTCCTGTTTGACGACTTCCAATTTGCCTTGATTCATGGACCTAACATTCCAGGTTCCTACACAATATTGCTCTTTACAGCATTGAACCTTGCTTCTATCACCAGTCACATGCACAACTGGGTATTGTTTTTGCTTTGGCTCCGTCCCTTCATGCTTTCTGGAGTTATTTCTCCACTGATCTCCAGTAGCATACTGGGCACCTACTGACCTGGGGAGTTCCTCTTTTAGTATCCTATCATTTTGCCTTTTCATACCTTTAAATAATTAGATTAAAAATGTTTTGCAGATTGGCTTGTATATGGTCTACAAATCTGGTCTATAAATCTTCTGAAAGTTACACTGGCTTTAAAAGTGTATATTCTTGGTTTTAACTTACCTTATCAAGAGATTCTCAATTCCATTATTCCTAATTAAAGCTACTAGTTGAATTACAAAGCACGGTGCCTGGCATCCAACCATGTACTTTAAAGTCCTTGTCTTGTCTCCGCTTCAACCCCTCATAGTGAGAGCCACACCCCAAGGTCGTGGCAGTGGTCAGCAGCTGGGTCAGACGCAGGAAGCTGCAGCCTGTGGGTGCCCTCTGAGGCAGTTCCTAATTTTAGCTTCAGCATGTGTCTGGGAATTACATCCCAAAGTGTTTTAAACCATCTTTGCTTATCCCCTACTACTTTCATTTACTTATACCTAGTTTGGCTTCGGGAGAAGGCAATGGCACCCCACTCCAGTACTCTTGCCTGGAAAATCCCATGGACGGAGGAGCCTGGTAGGCTGCAGTCCATGGGATCACTAAGAGTCAGACACGACTGAGTGACTTCTTTTTCACTTTTCACTTTCATGCATTGGAGAAGGAAATGACACCCCACTCCAGTGTTCTTGCTTGGAGAATCCCAGGGATGGGGGAGCCTGGTGGGCTGCCATCTATGGGGTCACACGGAGTTGGATATGACTGAAACGACTTAGCAGTAGCAGCAGTTTGGCATCATCATTAGTCTCTTTTAAAAAGAAGAACAGAAAGAGCAGGATTGTGGTAGGCAGGTTAGGAGAAAAAAAAAAGAGCGACTGACCTTTGGAACTAATTTACAGGAGGACTATTTGAATGCAACCTGTGACTCTATCCTACCTGCTTCTCCTCTGAAAACCATGTCCTGTGGCTATAGCCCTGGCCTCAGGCTGACACAGAGTCCTGATGCCTCTGCTCCCGATGGCCACCGAGATGGCTCGCCTAGACTTCATCACAGGTCAGCCACTGCTGCTGACTGACTCTGTCCAATAACAACTCAAAAGCATTAAGCCTCTGGGAATTAAAATAAGGTTGTCCATGAGTCTCCTGATCTTTTGAACCAAATCCGTCTTTGAAAGGAAGCTCACCAACTATCACTCTGATGACCGCATGTAGAAATGAGCCAAGACCAGGCTTCATGGACCCAATCCATTAAAACAGCATTGATCAGATAGAGCCATTTCTTCTATATTGCCTGCAATAGAATATATTCAGAGCACTTCATATTTCACTGTAATTATCAACAAAATGATTTTCATTGAATTTCATTTCTTCTCTTAATAAAAAAGCCTTCAAAATGAATAATACAAAATTTTCTGCTCATTCTTTATACTTATAATCCACAAAGCATTCACCAGAAAAGAAATGGCCCCTAAAATGAATCACAAAGGTCATTCACTATAGGGTTAAGACGCTTTTAAACAAAATTCTACAAAGCTTTGTGAATTTTTCTGTGGATTAAAGTATTCAAACCCCCACAAATTGTTAGCCAGTGTACGAAATGTGATGCTGTTTTTTTTTGTTTGTTTATAGATTTTCATACTGCTTCTGAAGTGCAATTTAGAAAGCTCCAGCATATTTAGTTCATTCACTTATAAAAAGTCTGTTAAAGTCTTCTCAAGAAGCTTTGCATAAATTGTGAAGTTTGTGTGTTTTCAAAGCTGTTTGGAGAAATGAAAGCTGTGACAATTAGATTATTTTAATATGATGTGGTCAATGTGTTTATTCAAATTATATCTGTGAAAAAAAGATTTAAATAATCTCAGAAATGTATACGTATGTATGTGTATATATATGTGTGTGTGTGTACACACACACAAAGACACACACACAGAGAGAAAGAAACCCCATTGTAGTAGATTTCTGACCTGAAATTCAGATTCGTATTTTGAACAATCACCTCCTGCCATCCCCTCTCCATCTCTGGTTCCATCAGTGAGTTTACTCTTCCTCACTTTCCCAGCAGATTCCCGGTTCCTTCCCAGCTCAACTCTGTCCTCTGGAGATCCTGGGACTGCACTTTCTGCGCCCAGTCCCTGACAGCTGCATTGTTGAAGGTCACGGTCCCTCCAGGAGCCTGATAACCAAGTATATTTCTTCACTTGGTTTAGTAGTTTAACCAATAATGATTTAGTATAGAATATAACCCTGAATGTTCCCTGGAGGGACTGACATTGAAGCTGAAGCTGCAATAGTTTGGCCACCTGATGCCAAGAGCCAACTCATTGGAAACGACACTGATACTGGGAAAGATTGAGGGCAGGAGGAGAAGGGACAACAGAAGAAGAGATGGTTGGATGGCATCACCGACTCAATGGACATGAGTTTGAGCAAGCTCTGGGAGATGGTGAAGGACAGGGAAGCCTGGCATGTTTCAGTCCATGGGGTCGCAAAGAGTCGGACATGACTTAGTGACTCAACAACAACCACCATTTATAACTATCGGTTACTGATGTGTATACAGTCCACGTGCTTTATAATCCCAGTAAAGAATTCACCAACTTCAAGATTTTGCTTTGTTTCATTTTCCATTCACATGAAACATCCAGGCTCTACAGTTAGATTGACTGGATTCAAATAAGACTTCCACCACTAGGGCTCTGTGCACCCAGAGAATTCACTTTCTCACTGTGCCTCAAATATATATAATATCCAGGGCATTAATAGAAGCTACGTGCATAGTTTGAATATTTAAAGGTACATAAGTAAATAGATAGATGTTAGGTGACAGTACAAAGAAAGCGATCATAATGATGATGAAGACACAGAGATGTACTGAATCATATCAAAGACTTCAGTAAATATTAGCTATTATTGTTGCTGTTACCATCTATCATCACCATTGTCATAAGCATTTAACTCCAAGTATTCTGAAAAGCAAAATGTTAGACTGTTATTCCCTAAATTTGAAGAATGTATTTCAGATCAACTGAACAAGGAAATATACATATGTATACATACTGTATTATAATGTATTTATTTGTTACTTGTTTATTATACACACACATATGTAAGTTCAATTGAGTTTCCAGGCCCCTCACTCCTAGGAATGTCTTCCATCTGCATTCTCAAAGCATGCACCCCCTCACATCCTGCCACACAGATGACCACTCTGGGGGAGTCCTCTGAGTGTCTGTCATTTCACACTGAAAACACAGAAGCTGTGCTTCTCGGTGGCGGCGGCAGTGCAGGCAACCCTGGCAACGGAGACAAGGCTAGAAGCTGGCTTACTGAGGACTTACTGAGCACCCAGCACCATATTCTCAGCTGTATTATTTAAGTGGTTTATTCCCTTCAGTAACTCGGACATGACTGCAACACACTTCTTACCTTACAAATCCTTTGATTTGTAAGTGTCAAAGTTGGAGAGTCTGAGTAAGTAGGACCAGCTCAGGAAGCCGGAAGCCAGGGGCTGGAATTTGTGTTCTCACAGAGACACTCAAGGCAGCTGCTGGGGCTCAGCTTTGGGCCAGTGATGACGATCATGATATTTTCTATGAAAAATAAGACCTAATAAACGCAGCAGCATTAATGTTGGAGTCTTCTTGATTTTGTTCCCTGTTGGAATCAGAATATTGACCGGAACTCTCAGGCTTTAGGCAACACAGAAATCTCTGTCAAATTAACTGGATTCTAGTTTCAAGACTCTCTCCACACACAGACCAATCAATACATAACATGAATCATTGGAGAATGGTTATGCCTTTGCCATGAGATGAAAGTATTATGCTTGAGTGTGAAATGCTCTTTGTTCTCCAGCCAGCTCATGTGCATTTCACGGAACAAAGAATAAATGATGTAAAATAGGACTCTAGTTTCATTTCCCCTTCACTAACGGACCTGTGGAAATTCTTATGGTTCTTTGTGTATTTCTTCTTTCCATCTGCGGGATGTCCTAGTGTTCTGCTGTTCCACACTGTGTCATCCTATTGGATCTATGTTAGGCTGTCACTTACTTGGTTTCCAGGATCTTACTCTCAACCTTGGTTTATAAATTTTCTGAAAGTTTATATTAAGTACAAACTTATCTGGGTCTCTATTGCTTTATACAATGCCTTACATTTCTGTTATTACTCTAGAAGATGATTTTGCTGCCAGATGGTGATCCGATCCTTCCTGCCACCTCTCCCCAACTTTATTTTATTTCTGTCCCACTGTGGAAGACCAGAGTTGTTCTCGTCAGCAGGACTTCTCCCCCTCAGCTGAACCTGAGGCTCCATTTGGGTAGACATTTAGTCTTCATGAAAGCTGCCTGTACATAAAGTGTTGAACATCTCATGGATGTAGAGGGTTTAGTATTTATCATTTTATACTCAGTGAATATCATGCAGGCCACACTCCTCCAAATGACCACTGTGTCCACCCCAGACCTGCATTAGTCAGCCACTGTGACTGACAACCAAGTATCCTTATACGTGTTTTCCCACCAATAAATGCATCTGAATTATTTAGAATCACTCTGCCAGTTAACAGCTCTTTATACAGGTCCTCATGTATGATGGGCACTATTCTGTCCTAGATCCTTAAAATGTTCATGAAACTGAGTCTTTTGGCTAATATAATTTTCTGATTAACTGAGGTTTACCTAAAAACGTTTTCTTAACTTTCATTTACTCATGAAATCATAGAAGTGGAAGAAATTTCAAATCCCATTCTGGTTGGTACCCTTACAAACCTTTGAGCTGCAATGTCAGAGACCCAGCTTGACTTTGTCTGGCCTGCAATGGGTCTTCCAAGACGAAATGTGGGAAAGTCAAGATGGGCTTTCCCTCAGGAGGTCTGGAATCTGGGACTAGGCCTATAATTTCTGCTTCTTTTGGTGGCAAGCTTTTCCCTCTTAGCCGGACCTTCATATGAGATGGGGAGTTGGCCCTTAAAATTCTGGGCTCCTAATCTTGAGATCTTGCAGCCCAAAAGAACAGTCTGACACTGTTTCCAAAGACACTTACTCCTTGGAAGAAATGTTATGAGCAACCTAGACAGCATATTCAAAAGGAGAGACATTACTTTGCTGACTAAGGTCTGTCTAGTCAAGGCTATGGTTTTTCCTGTGGTCATGTATGGATGTGAGAGTTGGACTGTGAAGAAGGCTGAGCACCGAAGAATTGATGCTTTTGAACTGTGGTGTTGGAGAAAACTCTTGAGAGTCCCTTGGACTGCAAGGAGATCCAACCAGTCCATTCTGAAGGAGATCAGCCCTGGGATTTCTTTGGAGGGAATGATGCTAAAGCTGAAACTCCAGTACTTTGGCCACCTCATGCGAAGAGTTGACTCATTGGAAAAGACTCTGATGCTGGGAGGGATTGGGGGCAGGAAGAGAAGGGGACAGCAGAGGATGAGATGGCTGGATGGCATCACGGACTCGATGGACATGAATCTGAGTGAACTCCAGGAGCTGGTGATGGACAGGGAGGCCTGGCATGCTGTGATTCATGGGGTTGTAAAGAGTTGGACATGACTGAGAGACTGAACTGAACTGAACTGAACTGGGATGATGTCAGTCATACTAAAATTCACATTATAGGAATCCCAAAGGCAGGGAGAGAGAGTGTGTATATGCATGCTAAGTCACTTTGGTCAGGAAGAAAGAGAAATGACTAATAATAATAATAAGAAGAAGAATAAAACTATTTGTAGAAATAATGGCTGAAAACATCCTTAACCTGGCAAAGAAAACAGACATTCAAGTCCAGGAAACATAGTCTCCCCCAAAACGAATCCAAAGAGATCCACACCAAAACAATATAATTAAAGTGTTAAAAGTAAAAAGTAAAGAGAGAATCTAAAATGCAAGAGAAAAATAACTAGTTACATATGTAGGTATTTCCCATGCCCATAAGATTATCAGCTGGTTTTTCAGCAGAAACTCTATAGGCCAGAAGGAACTGACACCACATATTTAAGGTACTGGGGAAACAAAACAAAACAAAAATCAAACAAAAAACCCCTTACAACCAAGAACACACTACTAGCAACTATTTCATATGGAGCATATCACCACTAAACTGCTCTTAAAATAAATGTTAAAGGGACTTCTTTAAACAGAAAAGATCATAACTAGAAAGAAAAAAAATGAAGAAAAAACCTCACTGGTAAAGGCAAACAATGCAAATGTAGTGATGAACCATCTATAAAGCTAATATGAAGGTTAAAAGACAAAAGTAGTACAATCATCTGTATCTAAAATAATTAGCTAAATGACATACACACAAAAAGATATGAAGTATGAGCACAAAAGCATTGATGCCTTCAAACTGTGATGCTAGAGAAGACTCTTGAGAGTCCCTTGGACTGAAAGGAGATCAAACCAGTCAATCCTATAGGAAGTCAACCCTGAATATTCATCGGAAGGACTGATGTTGAAGTTGAAGCTCCAATATCCTGGCCATCTGATGCCAAGGGCTGACTCTTTGGAAAAGACCCCGATGCTGGGAAAGATTGAAGACAGGAGGAAAAGGGGGTGAAAGGATGTGATGGTTGGATGGCATCACCAATTCAATAGACATGAGTTTGAGCAAACTCCAGGAGATAGTGAAGGACAGGAAAACCTGGCATGCTGCAGTCCATGGTGTTGCAAAGAGTTGGACATAACTTAGCAACTGAACAGCAACAAATCATGTCAAAATCATAAAATGTTTGGGCGTGGTAAAAATGTAGTGCTTTTAGAATACTCTTAAATTAAAGTAACCATTAACAATATAGATTGCTATATATATAAGCTTTTATTTATAAAATGGTGGTAACCACAATCAAAACTCTGTAACAGATAAATGCAAAAAGAGATGGGAACACAAATATAACACTAAATAAGGTCATTGGATTACAAGAGAATAAAATAAGAGAAGAAGAAAGGAACAGGGAAGAACTACAAAAAACAGNTTCAAAAGCAGAGACATTACTTTGCCGACTGAGGTCCGTCTAGTCAAGGCTATGGTTTTTCCTGTGGTCATGTATGGATGTGAGAGTTGGACTGTGAAGAAGGCTGAGCACCGAAGAATTGATGCTTTTGAACTGTGGTGTTGGAGAAGACTCTTGAGAGTCCCTTGGACTGCAAGGAGATCCAACCAGTCCATTCTGAAGGAGATCAGCCCTGGGATTTCTTTGGAGGGAATGATGCTAAAGCTGAAACTCCAGTACTTTGGCCACCTCATGCGAAGAGTTGACTCATTGGAAAAGACTCTGATGCTGGGAGGGATTGGGGGCAGGAAGAGAAAGGGACAGCAGAGGATGAGATGGCTGGATGGCATCACTGACTCGATGGACGTGAGTCTGAGTGAACTTCGGGAGTTGGTGATGGACAGGGAGCCCTGGCGTGCTGCGATTCATGGGGTCGCAAAGAGTCGGACAGGACTGAGTGACTAAACTGAACTGAACTGAATCTTGAGATCTCATAAGCATTTTAAAAAAAAAAAAAAAAAAGGTCTTTCACAGCTCCAGCTTAAAAGAAATTAACCTAGATGAGCCCTGGGTCCAGTGCCCACCCTCACACTAGCTCAGGGGTGGTAATGGATGGGTGCCCAGGCACTGGTCACTCCTCCTTAAACTCTGTGCCAAATTAAAGGCAGGATGTATTTCCCCAAAGGAGAGACTGCAGGACTAAAAAAAAAAAGAAAGAAACTCTGCTGTTCACTTTTCATTTTGCAGTTGCTGATACCATGCACAGATATTTAAGGGACATCTCCTGGGTTCATGTTGACCATTGGTTGCACAGCTGAGGTTAGAATCTGGAGTTCGCGAGGCTCTAGGAAAAATGTGTGTGTCCTTGATGAAAGTATTTCTAAATGTTCTGACCCCCATAGAAAGAATTTTAAATGTGTTCGATGACTGGCAATCATACATGACCTTGACTGCCCCCAGATAGTCACCTTATAGCACATGTTGTAGTATGGAGTTCTTCACTAATTGAATAGGATGCACCCCTTGACATTTCATAATCTTGGACACCCAAGTGAAATGAAGCTGTTTTTCTATCATTTCATTTCTCTTGTAAAATAGTAGGGAAAAAATCAATTCAACTGTGGGTTCCAGTTAGACATTTTAAAACTTTTGAAAGATCTATGGCCCTCATTTGAACTTGGGAGCTCCTTAATAACCAGATAACATTCTGTTAACTAATAAATAAACTTCCCTGCCTCTTCAGCTAATAAGCCTGTCATAGCTTGCCCCCCATTTGAAGAGGACGACAGGAGTAAGCAGACTCCCAGTGAGAGGCGTGTGCTGTGCTTGTGATGAGTCAATTTGTGTCATGATCTTATTTTTAATGAGAGCATTTTAAAGAAGCTAAAAATAAGTCCATAAATGTAATACTATACGTGGTATACACAAATCACCTCCATCTGGCTAATATCTAACCTCTGTCTTTGAAATGGTAATTACTGATTCTAAAAAGCAGTTGAGGAAAAATGTACAAAAAGCATTCTTGGGATCTAATAGATGGGATCTAACTGCAAAGCTCACACCTCTACAGAAATCTTGAAGCGTGTGTAAGCAAAAGCATGTTTGCAAGGTTCCTGGGGAGGGAAGCAGGGCTGGGGAGCAGCTGTGTGCTTATTTCTGAGTGTCCCGTTACCTTGCTTTTATTCTTAGTTTTTTCTGCTCATATCCACCACATGCTCTTGTCTAGTGCTCCCTAATGAGGGCTTTAAAGACAAACTGTGCATCATAAGCGTTCACTGCCCCTCCGGGAGTTGAGTGAAACAGCCCTTCTTTAATCTCCCCTCCAGTTAGGACCCGGGTCCCTGAACCCAGCCTGGGGATTGATATCATGAGACCTGTCAACCCTATTAGAACTACTTAATCTTTCTACGCTTTTGTTTTTTGAACTTTAAAATGTGTCATAGAATGTGGGACAAAATAAACTCCTGCAGTTTGTGTGAAACACGAGGGCAAACACACATCGTACACACTTAAACTGTTTCTTGTACTTGATATGCCTGTGCAACAGAATCACCAGAAAAGTGCTGTAACAAGCATGTCTTTCAACATACACTGTAGACAGGATCCTCAGAAGAACGGGAATAAGAGAGGTGTGGGAGGAGTCGACCCACATGGGTTGACAGTATGGGTCAGAGGTCAGCTAAGTCTTGCTTCAGAAACAGCAGGTACCTCACCAAACAGGACTACTCTATAAAAAGTAACCAAGATTGATCTTTTTCATTGCAAACTTGGTGATAATTCCAAACAATGTATAGAAGTTGCTATGAGATCATTGCATAGCAACCACATGATAAAACCTGATTGCCCCATTATTTTTTTCATCTGAAATATTCCATCTGAACTTTTAAATACACCCTCCCTTGCCCTCTGAAGCTCTCCCTCACACAGCAGCAATCTGGCTCTTGAAAGAAGTGTAGCTGAAACATCCATGGTGGTTTCAGGAGCTGCTCGAACAGTCAATGGGGTTTATATTTCAGCCCAAAGTTTTTCCACAGTGCCCCCTGTGTTCTAGAATATTCCATGCTGCACCAGAGGTTGCAATCCATAATGCAGTTTGGCAGTGACCGCCGCATCATACCAGAGTCTGCCCCTTCGGCATCTCTCATGCCTGCAGTAGGAAAGCCAAGCCTTGGAATCAGAGAAAACCCGAATTATGTTCTTGTTAGTAGTTTTGCAACCCTGTTAGATTTACTTAATCTCTCTATGAGTTCATTTTCTGAATTTTAAAATGTATGTCACAGACTGTGGGGCAAGATAAACGCTTGCAGTTTGTGTGAAGCAACTGAAGCATGGTGTCCCCCTTGGGTGTTGCATAGAGCCCAGCCCCTCTGTGAGCCCACCCTGCCCCGTTTCCCTTCATGTCCATCGAAGGCTCCTCCCCTGCCGGCCCCCCGGCCAGCAGAGTCTCAGGAGAGGGAGGCATGGACAGATGTGGATGGATTCAGCCTCTGCAGGGACTTCAGCCTGTGGCCTCTGGGGCCTGCTTCCAGCCTGGATGTGGGAACCTCCCTCTGCCTTGTGAGGAGGTCCCACTTACCTCCACATCCTGTTCCATCACCTGTTTAACCAGTTTCCTGCTAAACTCTCTGCATTACAAAGCCTCAGAGTTGCTCCTGTGCTCTTGGCCCATCACCATAGGCCTGTATCTGTGCCACACAATTAACATTTGCAGATGGCCATCCGGCTTTCTTCCGGGTGCGTGGGGCGGGCTCAGGTGGGGTGCCCCCACCTCCAGAAGCTTCCTGGTCTTCCAGGCACAGTGCTGTCCCACCTGGGCCTTCACCCAGAACCCCCCTTCTTTTCACTGCTCCCGTGACATTCAGTACTATACCATCAACTTGCTGTCATTTGACTTTCATTTATTTTTGTTATTTCTCAAAAACAATCCCTAGAAGGTACAAATTGTGTCTTTACATTTTTTTCTCCCTCAAAGCTATCACAGGCATCTCAACACAATATCAGAGGTTAACACTGTTGGAAAAAGTCTCAGCAGTTTGTGTTTTAATTGCTGGGATATTAGTCACAACAGCACAGAGGGCCTTAAAGAGATAGATGGAAAAATATATAAAATCTTCCAGCTGAAAGAGGCACTGTGGGTAATATCATTTACTTTTATTTTATACATGGGAAAGTAGAGATTAAGAAAAGCTGGTGAGTTTATTTAATGACACAGAGCTCTTAGAAGAGACTCCTGCTTCCTTACCTGGTGTGCGTTCCAGCAGAAGAGAGGGATGTGCGTCTCAGACTTCACAACAAGGCTGGATGTCCAGAAGGAACAGTGTTTAGTTATTGGTCTTTATTCTTTTTGAAAAAAATTTTTTTTTAATTTTTTAATTTATTTGGCTGAGTCAGATTTTAGTTGCAGCAGTTGGGATCTTTAGTTTTGGCATGTGGGATCTAGTTCCTGAACCAGGGATCAAGCCTGGGCCCCCTGCATTGAGAACACAAAGTATTAGCCACTGGATGACCTGGGAAGTCCTGCTTTCCATTCTTAAAAGTGAAAATTTATTAATTAAAAAAACAAGCCACAGTTTAGTTCAGTAGCTCAGTCGTGTCCGACTCTTTGCAACCCCATGAATCGCAGCACGCCAGGCCTCCCTGTCCATCACCAACTCCCGGAGTTTACTCAAACTCATGTCCATTGAATCAGTGATGCCATCCAGCCA
>SJYS01017603.1:73670-90446 GCA_006410695.1 Philantomba maxwellii
GAGGATGAGATGGCTGGATGGCATCACGGACTCGATGGATGTGAGTCTGAGTGAACTCCAAGAGATGGTGATGAACAGGGAGGCCTGGCGTGCTGCGATTCATGGGGTCGCAAAGAGTCAGACACGACTGAGCGACTGAACTGAACTGAACTTGGTTGTATCCCATAATTTTTAACGTGTTGTGCCCTCATTTCATTAATTTCATAGTTTTTTGAAACCATTAGTTTTAAAGTATTCAGACACTTCTCTTGTGATTTGTTGTTTTATCCATTGGTTATTTAAGAACATGTTGTTGGTGATGGACAGGAAGGCCTGGCGTGCTGCAGTCCATGGGGGAGCAAAGAGGCAGACATGACTGAGCCACTGAACTGAACTGAACTGAATTGTACAATGAAGGGTAATATTCATGTTAGAAATTGTGAGTAGAGAAAATATTGTTCAGAAGTGTCTGATAAACTGAGAAATATGATATTTGAAGAGCAAAAGATTTTAGGGGAAGAGGGATTTGAGCTGCGTGCATCAAAGATGGGTAGGATTTGCAACCACAGAAGTAGATATAAGCCATTAAGAGTAATAGGAGTTAGAAACTGTGTGGTTAGTACAGATCAAACTTGAGAATTGCAGATTAATGGAGTTGACAACTGGAATGCAAATAAAAGATAAAGTGACGGAGAAAAGGTAGACAGGAAATTTAGAAATATAGTGAGGAGTGTGTGAGTGGCTGGTCAGCAGTCATGTGATGGACTAGCATGACTCCCAACCACTTCTTATTTGGTGGTGCCATATTTCGTGCCATATCTTCTCTCTTGTGCCCTTTTTTACACTTGGCTTGATTAACGCTCAGATTATTGCTTAAAATCTCTGTTTCCCACCTGACCTCAAAAGTTATCTGTTTTTAAGTAATGCTGTTAAAAAGCCCAAGCCCCCACTTCCAGTCTGAGGGAGTATCCACATTCTTTCTCCTATGCCCTTAAATCTATCAACACTGATTTTATTGAATAGCTATGAAACCACCAATAATTGATCATTTTGACTTGTAAACACATTAATCTCACATGGCTCAATTTAATATGCTCCTTTCTTGGGCAGTTCCAACACACAAAGCCCTAAAATGTTCATTCTTGTTGGGGACTGAGCCTTTCCCTGCATTTCTTTACTCATTAGATTGGGGCTGCCCATCACACAAAGGAGCTGTGTGATTTTATTAGTTATAGGAGATAAAGGCACACAGTCTTGGGTTCTCCTTTCATCCACATGCTCTGATTTACATAATAGATTCATTCCAAATTGTTTCTATTTGTCTCTCAACACAGCATGCTCCATATGGAGGCCTAATGAACACATTAACAGAACCTGTGGTGATCCATTTGTAAAGGACAAATTGGTTCCTCACTAGAAGAATCATTCCACACATATATCTACAAGTTCACACACACACACAGCCCTGTGGATGAACATAGACCATACCCATTTTAGGCAGATTTAATGTCTTAAAATCCAAAGTTGTATTTTCTTTCTCCTTTAATCTGAATTTACTTACACTTGAAGTAAAGAAGAAAAGCTGTTTCTAAAATGTTAGATTCATTACATTTGCTTTATTAATTCAAGTAATTCTTGATATTTTATGCCATGTCATTTATATGTATTATGTAATGTATATACATATGTATACATATAATATATACTTTATACTATTCCCAAGATCTCTTCCTGTTGTATATGGTAAGAAAATTTTGACTTGTAAATCTGAATGCATCTACACAGCTACATTTGATTGAATATATTATCAAAAAATGGAATGCTGAGATGAAAATGTGTTTTAATGAATGGTCTCACATAAACTCTTTCTGAAATGACAAGGTAGACAAATCACTTGGCCTGCTCTTGAATTTCTTTGTACGGAAACCAACAGCACCATTCTACTCACAAAAACATTGATTATCCTAGTGTTAAGGGAAAAACATAAAAACCAGGTTTTAAATCATTTGGAACTAGAGATAAGTGACTGTCTTTTGTGTGTTTCCTCAAGATTGCCTCATATTTTAGACATTTTTCAGCTGCTGTATTGTGGATATATACTGGTTAAAATTGTTTTTTCTATTTGAGTTTCTATGAATGAGTCCAAAAAGGTATTTTGTATGTAGTTGAGGATCTATAACCCTGAAAGGTTAATGAATCTCCACCTTCTCCAGAGCTGGTCAATAGCAGTCACCTCTGGAATGCTAGGGTCTTTGCACAGGCCTCTCTCTCTGTCTTTCTCTCTGTCCACACGGATCCATGTCTGTATCTATCCCTGTACCAGTATCTATAAATGGAGATATGAAATGATGGTTCATTTTCTTTGTGAATTTGACTGGGTCGTGGGGTGCCCAGACATTTGGTCAAGCTTTGTTCTAGGTGTGTCTGTGAGGTGCTTGTGGACGAGGTAAACAGTTGGTCAGTAAACTGGGCACTTCAGACAGCCCTGCTCCATGTGAGTGGGCCTTCTGCAGGTACTGAAGGAAAGCCTGCACAGAGCAGAAGGACTGAGTGAGCAGGCGCTCTCTCCTGCTCGTTGTTGCGCTGGGTGTTGGGCTTCTTCCAGCCTTTGACTCAGACTCTCAGACTGGAATCACACTGTAGGCTCTCCTGTGCTCCAGCCTGCAGACTGCAGGCCCTGGGACTCCCGCATCCATGAGCACTGAGCCAATCCTGTACAGCAAATACATTCCGTATCTTTGTGTGTGTGCCTAATAGGTGTGTGTGTGTGGTATGTACATATGTATGTAAATGTTCCTATTGTGTGTGCATGTGCACAAACGCCTCCATGCATGCACATACACACCCCAACCCGAGCCCCCGAGAGGGTTAGGACACTCTCCCTGAAGTCCTTACTAGTTTGAGGAGGAGCGCTGTGGGTCGTTATCCAGAGACCCAGGACACTAAATGTGATGATGACAGTCCATCACTCAGGCCTGGAGTGTGACACGTGTACTGCCGGCTGGTTTGGGCCTCTGAGCTTTTACAGCAAACATAACTTGAGAGTTAATCTCATATTTTTTCCCTTAAAAAAGAAGTCAGCAGTTATGACACTCATTTATGCAGTGTTTTCTCTTCACTGTTGTTGCAAATTCTGCCACTCTTCCTGAATACTGTCTCTGCGCTGTGTTGCTAGGCAATTCCTGACATGACTGGATTTAAATAAACACGTGGACGAGCGCAAGTGACTGCATCCTCCAGAAAAAGCCAGCAGCCTCCACCACCAAGCTCTCCTCATGCCACACTGAAGCCACAAGGGCCCCTTCACTTAGTCACAGCTACTTCGACATATTTGGAAAAGTTATTTTTTTTAATTTGATATGGAAACAGTGGTAAGATTTTAAAAATTGCAAAATATAAAAGGATATATTTTTAATAAAAAATTGGAATTTTGCAACTAGTGATGGCTCATCATATCCCATTACAAGAAAAATTTTAGTGCTGAATCTTCTTTATTAAACTTGATTTGCATTTTTAATGAAACTGATATTAATACCTTTAATTGGTATTCATCTATTTTACTAATATTTCATGGGAATGAAATTTCTTATAGACTATATCTAATGTCTTTAGACCTCAGAATTGGTTGTTCAGAAATATTTACTAGAGACATATGTGAAAATCCTCAGCTAGACATTTTATGGAGCTCAACGACAAAGAAAATGTAGTTCTTGCTACAGAAAATTATAGTTAAATCTTGTTATAGATACTCATTCTTATTTCACAGAGAACAGGGCTTCATTTTATGGGTTTTTTTCCTATCTAAATAACATATGCTTGTTGTAAAAGGTAAATAAAATAAAAAGAAAGTAAGAAACAGAAATAACAATAAGAAAGAAAATATTAATCCGTAAAAAATCTGACACCTGACACGAAGAGGCCATCCTTGGTTGATATGTCCTGGTTTGCACACATGGGCATCCATGGAAACAGGGTCACACCATCATACTATTGCAGCAAATATGCCTTCCCACTTTCAGCCCTCCCCAGCAAAGGCAGTTCCCCCAAACAGGTGGACACTAAAGCGTAGATTCAGCTGCCAGATGACCCAGAAGGCAGTGGGGCCCCTGGGCCATCTCAGCCTCAAACAATCGGAGCTGAACACACCCACATTCTAACAATGAAGGAGGTCAGGGACCATGTCTCTTGGGAGTCCCTCACTTCTGCCTGGAAGAGGGGTCACTCTTGCAGTTTCTCCCAGGCCCTAAAGTCAAATCAACTTGATAAATTAGATGAAATAAGAACACCTTATATTTGTAAGTGCTATGAATGTTTCAAAGTGCTTTCCAGTTCATTAGCTTTACACAGCACCTCTCTGAAATCAGAACTCTGGAAAGTCTTAGCAGAAACAGAAGTGGAGCCTAATGCCCTCCGTCTGCTCAGGGAGGCCTGGTTCTGGTGTCATGCACCCACGTGCAGTCCCAGGGCAAGGAGCCCAACACCTGGTGGCCCTCAAGGAGCATTTGGTGGAGGAGGGACAGATGGAGTGAATGGACACAGTCTAGTGGACATCAGATGCTCACAAACTGTCACCACTCTTACCCCATCTGACCCCCACACCCTCCAGTCTCCCCAGGGATGCAGAAGATACAAAGAGATGGAAAAGCACTGGCATTTGTAGATTTTCGTGTGAGTGGATGAAATCAAATTAAAGAAGGAGGAGCTGTGCCCTAAATCACTGCAGATGGTGAGTGCAGCCATGAAATTAAAAAACACTTGCTCCTTGGAAGAAAAGTTATGACCAACCTAGATAGCTTTTTTAAAAGCAGAGACATTACTTTGCCAACAAAGGTCTCTCTAGTCAAAGCTATGGTTTTTCCAGTAGTCATGTATGGACGTGAGAGTTGGACTATAAAGAAAGCTAAGCATCAAAGAATTGATGATTTTGAACTATGGTGTTGGAGAAGATTCTTGAGAGTCCCTTGGACTGCAAGGAGATCCAACCAGTCCATCCTAAAGGAAATCAGTCCTAAATATTCATTGGAAAGACTGATGCTGAAGCTGAAACTCCAGTGCTCTCGCCACCTGATGCAAAGAACTGACTCATTTGAAAAGCCCATGATGCTGGGAAAGATTGAAAGCAGGAGGAGAAGGGGACGACAGAAGATGAGACGGTTGGATGGCATCACCGACTCAATGGACATGAGTTTGAATAAACTCCAGGAGTTGATGGACAGGGAGGCCTGGAGTGCTGCAGTCCATAGGGTCATGGAGTCAGACATGACTGAGCAACTGAACTGAGCTGAACTGACTGAGCAGAGGTCACACACAGTTGCAGACAGCTTCCTTTCACTGGCCTGAGGTGAGGTGTCCAGGGTGAGGCGGTGCACTATTGTCACAGGGCCCATGGGGGACTCCTGGCTCGCCTGCAGGGGCTCACCCTGGAGTCCGCCCTGGAAGCTTGCTGCGTTTGTCTGGCACCTTAGCTTTACTGGTCACAGCAGATGCAAGTTGGGGACAGGACGCTTAAGAAGAACATCATAGAAAGAAAACATTGTTTGTGACCAGAAAGGTTCGCTCAGCTCTGACAGAGTGGGACAGAATGCTTCATGGGAGCAACAGTGGGTCTTAGTTATCAGGAGAAATGTCAGTGGAAGATTTTAATCATGAAGTGAAGCCTTTTTTTCCCCTTTGGATTTGTTGCTTCCAAAAAGAAAGTGTGCAACAAACTTAGGAAGAATTTATGGGGCATTTCCCACATCATATTTTATGCAAATTGTAATCATTCCATATGTTGTTTGGCTTGTTTATGAAGTTTGAGGGTAACTATTTAGAAAAATGCATGCCTAATGGTATCTGAAAAAGCTTATGCTTTTATAGAGAAACCCATATGTCACTGCTAACAGATACATTTTTCTAAGATATAGATTCTCTCTGTAAGTAATTTCTTCCTCCATAAGTTGATTCTCCTTAACCACCTTGGCTTTGGTTTTATATTAAAAAGGCAAGCCATTTCACTGTCTGAAATGGGAGTTAGATTGAGTAGTATGTTCGGTTATTCCTTCCTGTTCAAGTTTGTTGCAAAAAATAAAATCTTAGATTATTTTTACCAGTGTTTATCACCAGTTGTACTAACATAAGAAATGTTATGGTTTTTTAAAGAAAAGCCTGATCTTTATGTATCTAATTGCACTAAAGATAACTATCTTTGCATCTGTGTGCCAGCCAACCAAATGTATAGTGAGAATCATAGTGAAACAACTTGGACCCCACCCACTTCCCAAAGCTGGAAGTGTGTTTTATCGTAAATCCGTACATTCAGGAGTTGGTGCCTAGAGAAACAGAGGAGAAATGATGAAAAGAACATGATTGCCCCATTTCTTCAGTTCCATCATGGGCAATTCCATGGGCCCGCGTGGGCTTTGGGCTGACTCAAGGAGGAGCAGGATGGGGCTGAAGTTCCAAAGACCTAGAAGTCAAAGTTTACACGGCAAAACAATGTCATTCCTTTAGAGGCAGAAGCTATCAGTGTTGGGGGCTGAGGACAGAATGTGACTGTGTTTGGAGATGGGTTTTTAGAGAGGGGAGGAAGGTAAAATGGGGTCCCTGGAGTGGGCCCTGATCCCATAGAACTGGTATCCTTATAAAAGGAGGAGAGGACACAGACCTGCACAGAGGGATGACCACGTGGGGACATGGGGAAAAGACGGGATCTGCACACCCAGGAGACCGGCCTCAGGAGGAACCTGCCCTGCAGACACTTCTGCTGCAGATGCCCCACCTCCAGGACTGGGAACAGCGACTCCCAGTCTGAGCTCCCGCTCCTGGGGTGTTTTGCTAAAGGAGCCTGAACTCACTGACACAGGGGTCAGCGGTGGGCTGCTGTCTATAGGGTCGCACAGAGTTGGATACAACTGAAGCGACTTAGCATGCATGCATTGGAGAAGGAGAATGCATTTGAGGGGGCTCTGTGGGCTCAGAGGGAATCTACCAGGACAAATTCTCTGCGAGGTGTAGCTAGGAGCAGCTTCCTAGTGACCTGGTGACCCAGACCCCAGCCTCGACGGTTCTTAGAAGTTTACAGATGTGCGTGGAGCATAATGTGGGAAGTTCTGCTCCCTTTTCTGCCTTTGTAAACCTGCCTACTTACTGACCATAAGAGATGACGCATCCGTGAGAGCAGAGTGGAGAACACTGAGTGACCACAGCTATGAAGCATAAAGCACGGCTACCGATAGCACCGGTATCCACCTAGAACAAAAGTGCAGCCTTCCCATGGTGTTCAAAGGTTTTAGTTGTGGCTGTGAGTCAGAAAATAGGAAATATAAATAAATCAGGATTGCCATTTGGGGGGTAAATTTTATGCATATTTTTCTGACTGTGCAGACTAATTTTTTTCAGTCACAAGATTTGAATATGTCTTTTGGAATGCCAAGAGGAAGGCAAGACTTTATTCTCAGATGTCAATCAGAATTACTCCAACTGTTTAGCTATTTTGACTAATATCACAAATATTTTCTTGGTATGGAAAAATAATCTCTATATTTCTGCTGCTGCTGCTGTTTAATCTCTTCAGTCATATCTGACTCTGTGCGACCCCATAGATGGCAGCCCACCAGTCTCCCCCATCCCTGGGATTCTCTAGGCAAGAATACTGGAGTAGGTTGCCACTTCCTTCTCCAATGCATCCACTCATGCTAAGTCGCTTCAGTAGTGTCCAATTCTGTGCAACCGTATGGACAGCAGCCCATCAGGCTCCTCTGTCCACAGGATTCTCCAGGCAAGAATACTGGAGTGAGTTGCCATTTCTATATTTCTAAGTGGCAACTTTAAGAGCTCCTATATAAATGAGAGACAAGAAATATACATGTTTCTTTCAGTGAATTTTTACAAATGTGAAACTTTGGTCCTCCGTTTGTGCTGCTGCTGCTGCTGCTAAGTTGTTTCAGTTGTGTCTGACTCTGTGCGACCCCATAGACAGCAGCCCACAAGGCTCCCCCATCCCTGGGATTCTCCAGGCAAGAACACTGGAGTGGGTTGCATTTCCTTCTCCAATGCATGAAAGTGAAAAGTGAAAGTGAAGTCACTCAGTCGTGTCTGACTCTTAGTGACCCCATGGACTATAGCCCACCAGGCTCCTCCGTCCATGGGATTTTCCAGGCAAGAGTACTAGAGTGGGGTGCCATTGCCTTCTCCGCTCCTCTGTTTACCTATTCTTTATTCTAGTGCTGAAGAAAGAGAAATAAGATTTATACAATAAATGAGGATCTTCATCCATGAGATTTCTTACAAAAATGAGTAAGGAGAAGCAATAACAGACCTTTCAAAATACATCAGAACAAACATATTATTTTCCAACCCTGAGTAACAATTTCTAATTTCTTGGCAGCTAAAAGTAACAGATATTTATTGTCTCAAAGTTCCCATGACTGGGTCTCAGGGAATTGCAACAGAGACATCAGATACTCTGCAGTCTCACCTGCTACTTGAGCTTTTCTCCCTGGTCCTTGGGGTTGTTGGCAGAAATCAGCTCCTTGCAGCTGTGGAGACAGAGACCCTGAGTTTTGCTGGCTGTCACTGGGAGGGGCTGTGATATCATGCTCTTTGCTATAGGCCATGTGATCACAGGTCCCACCTGTGCTCACAGGGAATAGACTCCACGAGGCCACGAAGGCACCCCCTCAGCAGGAAAAGGGAGCCTTGTGGTTTGGGAAAAACATTCAATGCAACCAGAGGTGAATTCCTGAAAACAGCTGGGGAAGCACTATACAGGTAGAAAATGATGCTTTACCAATTATGCCCAAAGAAAACTCTTTGGGCAAGTACAGATGGATGATAACCGTACTGTTTTTCTTTTGTGTTTTTATTTCCAGTACAGCCCTAACCCTTCAGTGTATTGTTTAGAATAATGAGAGGATTTATAAATGTATCTATTCATTTACAAGCTTCAAACATGGAAAGAGTAGTTGTATCATGGATAAAAAATCATTTGGGTGTGCAGAGCATCTTTTGCTTACATATCAGTGAAAATGTTAAACTGTTTGGTTGATTCTATCAATAGCAAAACATTTGGGGACTTGGAGATGGATTCAGGAAGGCAGATAGGTCAGTTCAGACTCAGAAACGTCCAAGCTGACCAGGAGTGAAGCTGTTCCTCTACCCCAGCAGACTGGGGCAAGAGCTGCTATCCATCTCTGTTTCCAAAGAGCTTGCTCAGAAGACTCCATGGTTCAAGAGACAGACACTGAGCAAGAGAGCCTGGTGCTGGGAGCTGTCCCAGGTGCTGAAGCCAGAGCAGGACACAGAGCCAGGGACTCGCCCCCCTCTCCCCCAACAAACTAGACAGTGTATTAGAAAGCAGAGACATTACTTTGCGAACACAGGTCCGTCTCATCAAAGCTATGGTTTCTCCAGTAGTCATGTACGGATTTTGAGAGTTGGATGGTAAAGAAAGCTGAGCGCCAAAGAATTGATGCTTTTGAACTGTGGTGTTGGAGAAGACTCTTGAGAGTCCCTTGGACTGCAAGGAGATCTATCCAGTCCATCCTAAAGGAAACCAACCCTGAATATTCATTGGAAGGGCAGATGCTGAAGTTGAAACTCCAATACTTTGGCCACCTGATGCAAAGAACTGACTCATTGAAAAAGACCCTGATTGAAACGTCATTTTTTTTTTTTTTTTGGAAAGGAAAGATTGAAGGCAGGAGGAAAACAGAATGACAGAGGATGAGGTGGTTGAATGGCATCACCGACTCGATGGACATAAGTTTGAGTAAGCTCCGGGAGTTGGCAATGGACAGGGAAGCCTGGCGTGCTGCAGTCCATGGGGTCACAAAGAGCTGGACATGACTGAGCAACTGAACTGAACTCCCCCTTCAGGGAGCACTGCTGTGAGAAGAGGCCAATCAGGAGCCAGTGTGCACATGCAAAGTGCTGACAGGTGAGAGAGAGGGTGAGAGATGTATAAGGAAGGGTCCAGCTCACAGACAGGACAGTGCAGAGGTCCTTCCTAGAAGGGGAAAGGAAACCAGGCCCAGGCTGGGGCTTGTTCCAGGTGGATGTGTCAGGGACCCAGGGGCTGAAAGGTGGGGGCAGGGAGGATGGAGGGAACCACAGGAGAGATGCTGCAGGAATGAGGGGCTCAGACCTATTCAGGACATTCAGAGGTTATGGGGAAATGGAGATGGAAACAGATGGACACCAGAGAGAGAAGAAGGGTGGACCCTCACCTGGCACTGGGAGGGGTGGAAGGAGGGTCCAGCCCCCAGAGGAGCCCTGGCCTTGAGTAAACCTGGTTTCAGCCCTTGAGAGCCTGGGGAGGACTGAGATCCAAGCTTTTGCTAACCTTNAGGGAAGCCTGGCGTGCTGCAGTCCATGGGGTCACAAAGAGCTGGACATGACTGAGCAACTGAACTGAACTCCCCCTTCAGGGAGCACTGCTGTGAGAAGAGGCCAATCAGGAGCCAGTGTGCACATGCAAAGTGCTGACAGGTGAGAGAGAGGGTGAGAGATGTATAAGGAAGGGTCCAGCTCACAGACAGGACAGTGCAGAGGTCCTTCCTAGAAGGGGAAAGGAAACCAGGCCCAGGCTGGGGCTTGTTCCAGGTGGATGTGTCAGGGACCCAGGGGCTGAAAGGTGGGGGCAGGGAGGATGGAGGGAACCACAGGAGAGATGCTGCAGGAATGAGGGGCTCAGACCTATTCAGGACATTCAGAGGTTATGGGGAAATGGAGATGGAAACAGATGGACACCAGAGAGAGAAGAAGGGTGGACCCTCACCTGGCACTGGGAGGGGTGGAAGGAGGGTCCAGCCCCCAGAGGAGCCCTGGCCTTGAGTAAACCTGGTTTCAGCCCTTGAGAGCCTGGGGAGGACTGAGATCCAAGCTTTTGCTAACCTTTGACTCACGGTTCTGTAGGCCAAAGTTGCAGGATTGTATGAATATGTTTAATTTCTTTTATTGTTATGTATTTATTTTTGGCTGAGCTGGGTCTTCATCGCTGCTTGTGGGCTTTTCTCTAGTTGTGGTGAGGGGGTGCGACTCCCCAGTTGTGCTGCACGGGCTTCTCACTGTGGTGGCTTCTCCTGTTGTAGAGCACGGGCTCTAGGCACATGGGCTCTGTAATTGTGGTGCATGGGCCTAGTTGCTCCACGGCATGTGGCATTTTCCTGGACCAGGGATCCAACTGGTGTAAGCTGCATTGCAAGGCAGATTATTAACCACTGGGCCACCAGGGAAGCCCCTGGATCATAGGAATTGAGGAAGAATGTAAACTGGATTCAGGAAAGAAGTTGATGAGGGCACAGGAGGAGGCAGGGCCTCAGGTCCTGGGTACTCGGTTTCCAGGACCTAAATGATGGCATGTCACTGACAGCTGGTTATGACTGTTGTAGGTCACATTTCTCTGGTGTAGTCATTGCACAACTCCCCGGCTTATTTATATCCCTTCCCCCTACAAACCAAACCTATTCTCTTCTTTTAGTCTCAACTTCTGCAAAGAAAATTTCCCCTATTTCTATCCAAAAGTGATCACTCATATTTTCACAGCACTGTCTTGTATTTTAACTCAATTGCATTCTTCCTTTTCTAGTTTTTGTCCGTGGGTGCATTGTATCTCTTCCAAGCTCATTGACATCTCCATAAAGCTTGCCATGGTGCCTTTCCAATAGAAAATGCTTACTGAATTAATTAAACATTGATATGAAAACCTGTCACATATTTAAATAGGATAATATAGTTAGCATTCAGTTACCACGTAAATGCAACTTGAATTTAGGTTGTCCTCTGCCATAGGGATTGCCTGGCTCCCCTGTTTCTCAGCCAGGGGAAACTCAAAGGCCCCCTACCCCCAAGTCCTTACTTCTTCATGTTCTCCAAGATTCCCCAGCATTTCCAGACCTGTGTTGTGTGGTCCTTAGAGCTGACCTGAAGAAAACATTTGGAGGAAAGTGCAGGCAGCCATGGGGATCCAACAGTGGTCACAGTTCCTACAAGGAGTCAAGTTCATACTGGCAACTCCACTTTCTCTGCTTGCCTGCCCTCAGGCAAAGCCCATCACATGTAGTTTTGCTGGCTTCATTCATGGCCCAGCTGCCCTCCTCTCCTGCCCTCTTCTTCCTTCTTTCTGCAGAGCACTAAGGACATGCAAGCTGGCTTGTCATGCAAAGAGGATTCCTTTTTCCTGCCATTTTGGGGCACCCCAATGCTCAGAGTCTTTCCTGGGGATAGAAACTATTTTTCCAAAGTATGATTTTTCCCCTAAAATAAATTCTGATGCCTAGTGTAGAGCCACTCCACAAATAGTGTGGGAGATGGAAAATGTCAGAGTCACAAACAGCTTTATGTATTTGGTTTAAAGGTGTGATGTCATTCTTAGTATTTCTGTGGTATCTACACTGAGCAAAATAAAGAGAAATGAAAAACTCATTCTTTCAGAATTTCTGCACTCAAAATTCCAAACAATTAACTTGCATGCTTGCATGATTTTGTACTGATTTGGTAGAATGTGTGAGTTGTTCAGGTATTACATGGAGGCAATCTGAGACATTCGTCTTCATTCTCTTATTCCCCCAGGTACCATTTCCTAATAAATATATGCACTCTATAAAATCGATGTCATAAATATAGACAGCTGACTCATAATGCTAACTAACAGGATTTCAATCTTTTCTCCAAAGAATGTGCAAAGCAATTCAGCTCCAACCCAAGTGGAAAAAAAATATCTGAAACTTGTATTTTTAGCAGGCATCTTCGTTATGTAAGATGCTGGAAAAAATGTAAACCCATACCTGGCATAGGAAAACCATCCAGAGTACGTGCTCTGCCCTTTCGCCCAAGTGTGGTTATACTCACACCTCCCAGAAAGGGAGTCATGATCAGTAGATCATATTAGTCATGATCAGTCAATTACCAAACACTAATTAGGGACCTGTTCTATACAGAGCCCTGTGCTTGGTGCCTTGGGACAAATAATGAGACATAAACCTTGGTGTCACACAAAATTACATAATATTTTTGCAGCCCTACAGTTGGCATAAGCTTCACAGTGGACTGTGAGATTATGAATAACTTGAAGCATATCGCATTATAGAAGCTCAGAGAGATCAATAGTGAGTCTATAAGCACTGAGAAAGAAGGTAGAGTATGTGCATGTGTGTACATGTGTGTGGTCTGTGCACATGTGAGGGCCAAAAGGCTTTGAGAAAGAAACAATAATGCAAGGTTCATACATCAGCCAATCCAGGAAGTCATGAAATGGCCATGATAAAGGGCAGTGAGCTTGCAGGGAATTTTGCTCTGATTTCTAGTAGAAGAGTGATGTGGAATCAGCTGTTTTCATTGGTGATGATACTTATGGCAAGGATTGTAACCCTCCCTACAGAGCTCAGGGACTTGTTTGGCCTCTGCATCAGTGGGGTGAATGCAGCAGAATGCAGACAGGGCTGTTTAATCTTGCCTTGATAAATTATCCATCAGAGTAGTGTTTTTCCCCATCATCTTCCAGGCCCCACAATTAAAATCTTCTTTACCTCTGTTCTTTTTGAAGCCCAGTCTTTTCAGTGACCCCTGTTCCATAATTCTGGAGAGAAATAATGGCATATTTATATCAGTGGAAGCCATAGAAATGTTTCTATTCTATACATGTTGGTAAAGACAAAAGTTTAAATGTATTTATAAAAATTTAAAGGATTAGGACTTTTAAGATTATGATATGAGAAACAATAGCATTCTATTAATCAGTAGCAGTTATCAAGGTGGTATAAGAAAGCAACAAAAATGTATAATAAAGAGAAATATAATATATTGTGGATAGATTAATATAAATAATTTTCATTTTAACAAAGGCAAGTGGGTAAATAATATCAGATTAATGTAAAAAGCATCTTTCAGTCATATACTCAGTCAAGATAAACATATTTTCACATGACACAGAAATGTTGAGAAAAATAGAACTAGTCCATTACAAAGAAAAATAAAAAGGGGGTCAGAATATTGATAACTAGATTACAAAGAAATATGTAACATGAAGAAGGGGTTGAGCTCTGTCAAGGACAAGAAGCTATGGGCAAAAGGAAAGGGGAGAGAAAAGAAGTAATTTATTGGTAAATCTGATTGGGAAACAAAGAACTACTGATTATCAAACTTTGAATTCAGTAAATATGTATGTGTGCACTGTAAGTAAGAATGGAACCAAGCATGAACAGTCACTAAAATAATTTCTTCTTACATTTCTATATGTGATTATGTTATATAGATTGCCAGTTTTTCTCTCTCAAAGCAGAAAATTTCACTTCCTAGCAAGACACACTAAAATAATTATATTCATCATCAGCAAAATGGAATTCAAGTCACCTATCTTCACTGGAAACCCTTATAGTATGATGGGGGAAAGTGGATATATTCATTTTTATTGAAGTGTAGTTAATTTATAATGTGTTAGTTTCTGGGGTACACCAAAGTGACTCATACAGATATGCATATATATGTGTTTGTGCATGCTAAGACACTTCAGTCATGTCTGATTCTTTGTGACGCCATGGACCATAGCCCGCCAGGCACCTCTGTCCATGGGATTCTCCAGGCAGGAATATGGAGTGGGTCGCCATGCCCTCCTCCAGTGGATCTTCCTGACCCAGAAATTGAACCTGCATCTCTTATGTCTCCTGTATTGGCAGGTATGTTCTTTACCACTGGCACCTGGGAAGCCTCATATGCATATATATGTATATGTACATTTGCTAAGCTGCTTCAGTCATATCTGACTCTTTGTGACCCCATAGACTCTAGCCCACCAGGCTCCTCCATGCATGGGATTCTCCAGGCCACAATACTGGAGTGGGTTGCCACGTCCTCCTTCAGGGGATCTTCCCGACCCAGGGATTAAAGCCAAGTCTCTTACGTCTGCTGCATTGAAAGGAGGGTTCTTTACCACTAGCACCACCTGGGAAGCCCATGTATATATACATATAAAAGTATATATATACACTTTTTCAGATTCTTTTCCACTGTAATTTATTCCAAGATGCTGAATATAGTCCCTTACCTATTTTATATATAGTAGTGTGTATCTACTAATCCCAGACTCTAATTTATCCTTCCCACACTTGCCTCTTTGGTAACCATGAGTTTGTTCTCTATGTCTGTGAATCTGTTTCTGTTTTTTTTTTTTTTCATTTGTAGTTTATTTTAAATATGTAGCATATGTGATATCATGATATTTGCTTATCTGCAAAGGAGTGGGATACAAGTGCTTACTCATAAATAGTAAGCATCCCACTTCGGACTCCAAATGCTATACTAATCTAAGTCCTTTCATTTTATTTAAAGTAGATATAAACTTTTGTATGTTCAGTTTGATGCTATAGGATTCTAGGTCACTGCATAATTAGGAAAAGCCAAGATTAAGAATGGTCTCCAGAATATTTCTTCCATTCTTCTTGAATGAAAGGATTAATTTTCATAAAAGAACTTCATTAAAAGATGTCCTGCTCCTATTCAGTTTAACCCAGTAAGAGGGTCTCACTGCTTGTCTCCTCCTTGCCTGTATGCGGTCCCCACCCATTGCTTCTCTCCCACTCTTTGTTCCTGCACGGTCTCTCCCTCTTTCATCCTCTCTTCCCCCATGTCCTTCTTCAGGTCTGATTCCATATTCCTATAACTTTCTAAGGAGGATGTTCTGCACACCAGCCTGGGTTCTATTGCTACTTCACCAGAGTGCTTAATACTATAACATATTTTCATTTTAAAAATGAGCACAAATAGTAGAGAATGACTTGGGACTATGAGACATGCCTTGGGATAAATAACACTGGTTTGGGTGTTTTATAACCAACCAAGTCACTTCCAAAAAAAATGTTCAGAATATTTGAAAAAGCCAGGCCTGCAAAGTTCTCTGAAAAAAATCAACACGGTGGAATAGCTAGTTACCAAGATCCAGGACTGATCAACCCAGAATCCACTATTTGATATTTGATCCTAATTATATCGGGACTTCCCTGGTGGCTTAGAGGGTAAAGCATCTGCCTGCAACGCAGGAGACCCGGATTCAATCCCTGCGTTGGGAAGATCCCCTGGAGAAGGAAATGGCAACCCACTCCAGTATTCTTGCCTGGAAAATTCCATGAACAGAGGAGCCTGGTAGGCCATAGTCCATGGGGCCGCAAAGAGTCGGACACGACTGAGCGACTTCACTTCACTTCACTTCATATCGGGGCTTCCCTGGTGGCTCAGAGGTTAAAGCGTCTGTTTGCAATGTGGGAGACCCAGGTTCGACCCCTGGGTCGNTTCCATGAACAGAGGAGCCTGGTAGGCCATAGTCCATGGGGCCGCAAAGAGTCGGACACGACTGAGCGACTTCACTTCACTTCACTTCATATCGGGGCTTCCCTGGTGGCTCAGAGGTTAAAGCGTCTGTTTGCAATGTGGGAGACCCAGGTTCGACCCCTGGGTCGGGAAGATCCCCTGGAAAAGGAAATGGCAATCCACTCCAGTATTCTTGCCTGGAGAATCCCATGGACGGAGGAGCCTGGTAGGCTCTAGTCCACTGGGTCACAAAGAGTCAGACACGACTGAGCTACTTCACTTCCTAATTATATATAAGTATTAATAAAATGTGAACATGAGGAGATTTTGATGGAAAAAGTCAATCTAATTATAATCAAAGTTGGACTTTTTAATGACTCATCAGTCAGAGGGCTGAGGAAGCCACTTTGCACCCTGAGTTTATGTTCACAGTCATGTATGGATGTGAGTTGAACTGTGAAGAAAGCTGAGCACCGAAGAATTGATGCTTTTGAACTGTGGTGTTGGAGAAGACTC
>SJYS01017604.1:41349-60780 GCA_006410695.1 Philantomba maxwellii
CCCACCCCACCCGGGCGCCCCACCCAGGGCCCGTGTTGACGCCCCGGGTCTGGCCTCCCCCCGGGCCCCGCACGGCCCCCTGCAGCACGGGGTCCCCACTGCAGCTCTGCCCCAGCCCCCTCCCCATGCACCTGTACCCCTGCCCCTCAACCTGTCCCTCTTGCTCCTTCTGGGGTCATCGCTAGTCCTTCCGCCACATTTTTGTGACGAGGGTGGTGGTCTGGGGCAGGCTGGCGCACATGAGGACTCGGAAGCCGTGTTTCCAAGACCCTGAGCCTCACCACGAGAGCGATGCATCCGTCATCACCCACATTTGCATAACGCTTATTCCCAACAGCTGTATAACGCTCTCCCTGACAAGTGGTTCCCCTGCGTGGGGGTCTGGCTGGGCCCAGTGCCCATCCTGACCCGAGACCCGCTCGGTCCTCAGCGGGGACCTGTCGCCGCCATCAGCGCGTTTATGTGGAGCCGCGCGCAGCTGAGGCACGAATGGCAGCAGGAAGCGCCCCCAGCCTGGAAGCCAGCCTGCAATGGGCTTTCCCAGCGGCCAGCGGCCTGGCGGGGCGCGTCTCGGGCACCTCAGAAGGGCTCCCCCGCTCCGGGCCATTCGGCCAGCGCCTTCTTCCCGTTCCCCACCCACGGCCGTCACTGACTCGGCTTCCATCACCGTTGTCCGGCCTTTTCTAGAATTCCGTATAACTGGAACAACGCAGAACCCAGGCATACGTGTGTAAGTCCTTCCCAGAACAGTGCCCTGGCGTCCGGGCGCGCAGCAGCCCGTGGCTGCCCGTGGACTGGGCCCAGTGTGTGTCCGGGCGCCATTTACATGTCTGCCCGCCAGCCGATGGGCACTGGGCTCCTTGCCAGCCTGGCCGCTAGGAACAAGCCTGTGAGTGCGCGTCTTTCATTTCCACTCTCTCGGGTGAGCGCAGGGGCCAGCTGCGGCTCGGGTGGCGCGTGCGTGCATGTGACCCCAGACGCCTGGCCCCCTTTGCTCAGAGCCGGTCTCTGCGTCGCGGCCCCACTGCTTGGGCGGGACGCCCTGGGCTGCCTCTTCCACATTGTCACTTGCCCTTTTGATTTCAGCCAGTCTGGTGAGCGTGGCGTGGCCTCTCACTGCGGTTTTAACTTGCGTTTCCCTGATAACTAAGGACACGGTGTGCCTTTTGTTATGCTTTTTGCCATCCACGCATTTTCTTTGGTGAATTGAGTTAAAATCTTTCGCCTGGTTCTTCTTGAGCTGTCATTGAGTTGTAAGTGTTTGAAGATGTTGGCTACAGTGATGAGATATCAGTTTACATTTTCCCCCCATTCAATGGTCTTTTTCATTTTCTGAAGTCTTTCAAAGAAGACTTAGATTCTGATCAATCTAAGACGCAGAAGTCTTAGATTCTGATGAGTTACAATTTATCAGTTCTCTAACAGCTCATGCCTTGAGCAATCTATGTAAGAGAGCTCCTTCATTCCCAGGGGCATGACAACTTTCTGCTATGTTTTCTTCTGGGTGTTTTGTGCTTTTAGCTCTTATATATAGAGCTATAACCTATGCTGATTTTTTTTTTTTTGCCTATGGTGTGAGATAAGGGGTACAGATCAACTTTCATACAAGAATATCCAGCTGTGCTGGCTCTATTTACTGAACAGACTGCTGTTCCTACTGAATTACCTTTGGTCCTTTAGTAAAAACTTAGTCTTTTTTCTGTTCTGCTGCTTCATGGATCTGTTCTTTTATAACACCCCACTGTAGTAACTACTGCAACTTTGTAGCAAGTTTGGAGATCAGGTATTGTGAGTCCTACATGTTTGTCTCTCAAAGTTGCTTCAGTTCAGTTCAGTCGCCCAGTCGTGTCCGACTCTTTGCGACCCCATGAATTGCAGCACGCCAGGCCTCCCTGTCCATCACCAACTCCCGGAGTCCACTCAGACTCATGTCCATCAGATGGCAGGCAGTGACGCCATCCAGCCATCTCATCCTCTGTCGTTGCTTAGGCTATTTTAAATCCCTTGAGTTTATCATTTTAAATCTACCTTGTCGATTTCTACAAACACCCCTGCCCCCGTTTTCACTTGGGTTTGTTTGTCTCTGTAGATCAGTTTGGAGTGAACTGACCTTTTAACAATATTAAATTGCTTGATCATAAATATATATATCTCCATTAATTTAGATTATTTAATTTCTCTCCGTGTTGTTTTATAGTTTTCAGGGTATGGATAAGGGGGAAATGTGGCCATAAATATTTGATTTCATGTTTTCTGATGCTATTTTAATTTGTTTTTCAATTTCAGTTTCTAAATGTTGCTGCAGTATAGAATCACAGTTGATTTCTAAGTGTCAGCAGAGTTCAGCCTGATGTTAATCCCCATCAGTGTTTTTTTTTTTTTTTTTTTTTGCTGCACCTGAGAGGTATTATGGGTCTTAGTTCCCTGACCAGGGATCGAGCCTGAGCCCCTGCAGTGGGAGTCGTAACCCTGGACCAGCAGGGAAGTCACCCAGTCTGTGTAATCTCATTTTGCACATTGCGTATTTCATCTTCAGGATCTTTCTTCGGCCTTTTTATGTCTTTCATGACGCTCCTCACCATGTCTATGCTTTCCTCTGCCTTCATGCTCACGAGCAGTGTTTATAGTGCATGCGTGCTAAGAGGCTTCAGTCGTGTCTGACTCTTTGTGACCCTGTGAACTGTAGCCCGCCAGGCTCCTCTGTCCACAGGATTCCCTAGGCAAGAACATGGGAGCGGGTTGCCATGCCCTCCTCCAGGGGATCTTCCCGACTCTGGGATCGAACTTGCGTCTCATGTCTCCTTCTTTGGCAGGCGGGTTCCTTGCAATTAGTGCCACTTCCGGAGCCTCACTATGTTTATGCTAGCTTCAGACCACGGGGCCGCAGAGTCAGACACGACTGAGTGACCGACAGGTTCACGTATCGTGCGTTTATAGCAGCTGCTGGAGCTCCTGTTTCGCTGATTCCATCAGCTCTGCCATTTTCCTGTCTCCTCGTGTAGCTCACGGGTCACTTCCCTGTCATTCTGAACGTCTGTGCCTTAGATCAGTTTGAGCTGCGATAACAAATTACTGCAGACCGACTGGCTTCAACAACAAACGTTTTACTTCTCACGGTTCTAGGGGCTGGGAAGCCCAGGGTCAGGGCCCCAGCGGATCCAGGTCTGATGAAAGCCTGCTTCCTGGTCTGCATCTTCTCACGGCATCCGCACAGGAGGGCGAGCAGAGAGGAAGTGGGCTCTCATACACGTCTCTTCTCATGAGGCTGCTGATCCCCCTGGGGGCGCGGGCAGGGGCCTTGCACGTCCACGCGCCGTCGCCATGGGGATTCGGCTTCAGCGTGTGAATCTTGGGGAGCTGCAAGCATTCAGTCTACAGAAGTCTAGACATCTTGTTGGGTACCTGACATTGTGAATTTTACATGAAGGCTGAACTTGGTCATATATCTTTAATTTGGGGATTCATTCACTCTGAAGGTAGCTGTATGACTGGAATCAGATGGATCTGAGACTCTCTCAGGCTCTGTCCTGGCAGGTCCGGAGAGGCATTTATCTTAACCCGGCTTATCGTAAGCCTGTTACTCCTGAGACCGTTCCCTTCTGAGGATGCTCCCCGGGTCCTGGGACTTGGAAGGTCGTGGTCGCTGCTAACGCCGAAACCCAGCCTCCGTTCACTGGAGCTGAATAAAAGTGCAGAGACGGAGTTTTGGGTGAAGCAGAAAAGAGCAGCTTTGACTGTTTTGCCAGGCAAAGGGGGCCACAGGGGCTTGGGCCCCTCAAGCCGGTGCCCTCCCTCGAGAGAGGAGAAAAGGGTCTCACAGTTCAGGGAAATTGGGCTGCAGACTAGGGTGCTGATGTGTAATCTTCTTCACCTCAGCAAAGTTCCAGAATCATCCCAGCTGGTGTCCAGCCGTCAGCCGTCAGAGGCTCCGGTGGTCCTAGAGGCCGTCGCTCTCTGCCCTTCTTTCTGGAACGAAGGATGCTGGAAAGGGCTGCGAGAGAGTGTTTTCTTGAAGAAGTAANGAAACCAACACAATATTGTAAAGCAATTTTCATCCAATTAAAAATAAATTTAAAATTAAAACAGAAACAACCTTATCATAAATAGGAGGAATGTAATGATATTTAAGTATATTTGTGCAATATACCTGAATATTTTTTGTCAAATGGCAAATCTCAGTTTGTTAGGTTTAGAAACCAACATCTTAACACTGTTAAGATCAACTGCACACTGTTAACAGTAAAGAAAAATAATTTTCTTTATAATTGCTAATATATCTCATATCTCTATGAAGTTGAATGGGATAGTTCTGAGCATTTTTCACCTTAAATGTACTTAATTAATACTAGTTAAATATCCTGACAATATATTAATTGGTAAATGTTGTCACTTTAAGTGAGAATCAATTTCTTTTTTAACTACAAACAACCCTCCCATCTCCCCAGAAGTGCAGTTCCCTTACATGGTGGTCCTGTGTACATTGCCGTCACCTAGATGATTCATTATTTTCTTTGTGTTGCATATACATCATTGTGGTTCATGTATGAGTGAGCATAACATGTTAAGATTGTTTTCTAAATTATTGTCAAAATGTACATACACACAACCTAAAAATATACTAGCTAGATAAACTTTTATAGTGTAAAAGTTCAAACTTCTTAGAATGATATACAAAGATTTCAAACTGTGGACTGCATAAAACTTTGCAGCTTAATGTTCTAGAATCCTTCAACTGGTTTTTTATTTTTTACTAAAACCAAACTAAAACCCTTCTGTGAACAGGTGATGTTTTTCGATACTGCATATATTGCCTACTTACTTCTCAACCTACAGTCTCTGCCTTTCTTCACATGCTTTTCTAACTCCATCTAGATGTGTGCTTATAAAAACATTTTTCATTATCACCNGTACATACACACAACCTAAAAATATACTAGCTAGATAAACTTTTATAGTGTAAAAGTTCAAACTTCTTAGAATGATATACAAAGATTTCAAACTGTGGACTGTATAAAACTTTTCAGCTTAATGTTCTAGAATCCTTCAACTGGCTTTTTATTTTTTACTAAAACCAAACTAAAACCCTTCTGTGAACAGGTGGTTTTTCGAATACTGCATATATTGCCTACTTACTTCTCCACCTACAGTCCCTGCCTTTCTTCACATGCTTTTCTAACTCCATCTAGATGTGTGCTTATAAAAACATTTTTCATTATCACCNAAATGTACATACACACAACCTAAAAATATACTAGCTAGATAAACTTTTATAGTGTAAAAGTTCAAACTTAGAATGATATACAAAGATTTCAAACTGTGGACTGTATAAAACTTTGCAGCTTAATCTTCTAGAATCCTTCAACTGGCTTTTTATTTTTTACTGAAACCAAACTAAAACCCTTCTGTGAACAGGTGATGTTTTTGGAATACTGCATATATTGCCTACCTACTTCTCCACCTACAGTCCCTGCCTTTCTTCACATGCTTTTCTAACTCTGTNGTGTAAAAGTTCAAACTTAGAATGATATACAAAGATTTCAAACTGTGGACTGTATAAAACTTTGCAGCTTAATCTTCTAGAATCCTTCAACTGGCTTTTTATTTTTTACTGAAACCAAACTAAAACCCTTCTGTGAACAGGTGATGTTTTTGGAATACTGCATATATTGCCTACCTACTTCTCCACCTACAGTCCCTGCCTTTCTTCACATGCTTTTCTAACTCTGTCTAGATGTGTGCTTATAAAAACATTTTTCATTATCACCCGAACCAGAGAAGAGTTGAGAGCTTCATGCTTTGTGAAAATCTAATCATCTACACTGAGCTACTTTGAATCACTTGTCACACTGCCTTGTATTTGTCTGCTTACTTGACAATCTCTGTCATTAGACAGTTGGTTCTTTGAAAATAGAGGCTATTTTCACTTATGCTTACATGGCATTTAGTACAATGTATGGCCTCTAGTGTGTGTGTGTGTACTCAGTTACTTAGTCATATCTGACTCTGTGACCCCTTGGACTGTAGCCCCCCAGGTTCCAATATCCATGTGATTATCTGGGCAAGAATACTGGAATGGGTTGCCCCTTCTTCCTCTAGGCAATCATCCTGACCCAGGGATTCAAACCCATGTCTCCTACGTCTCCTGCATTGGCAGGCAGATTTTTACCACTGAGCCACCTGGGAAGTCCTAATAGGTACTCATTAAGTGGTCATGAAGTGAATGGATGCTATTGATCCTGCAAAAATAAATCTAAGAAGGCATGAGTTTTCCCAATAGGGAGTTCAGATTTAAACTGTTTAATGATTATGCCTTCCCTGTATTAGCAGATAATAGATGTCTCAGCTGAGTAAGAGTCAGAGCAAAATTGCTATGGGCTACTTGTAGAGAAAATCTATGGTTCCTGAAGTGCTTTATATAGGATACCGTAAGGAAAAACAAATACGCAGAAAATGAACTTTTCTGTCCTTCAGAGCATCTGTTTTTGGGAAAAAATGTAAAATGCAAAATAGGCAGATGTACAGTGTCAGACTTTATTTTTTGGGGCTCCAAAATCACTGCAGATGGTGACTGCAGCCATGAAATTAGANCATGTAACATAACACACATGCCTCCATGTGTGCACAGAGCATACACACACATCATGCACACTCCACACACACATTATACACACGCCACACACACGTTATACACACACACATAAACGTCACACACACATTATACACAGGCCACACACACATACACATGCCACACACACATGTAACATAACACATGCCTCCATGTGTGCACAGAGCACACACACGCCACACACATACACATGCCACACACATATATGTAACACATAACACATGCCTATGCACACAGGGTAACATCCACACGTGCGTGCAGTCATGTACCCACATGTATGCATGTGCATGTGCATACTCACCGTGCACACACATGCACACACACACATATGCCTTTTGCTCTTGTTTCTTGTCTTGGGGGCCATCACTATTTCTGAGAATAAGCGCAGATTGAAAACCTTCTGCTTTAATTTTAGCAAACCGTTAAACTTGTTTAATTTGTTTAAGTGAAAACTTTTAAGTTTTCCTTGCTGATAATACTTTGATAAATGTTATTGTTTCTGCATATTTAATTTTCATGGGTAGAGTCTGCTCTTGGTCAAAGGGACCGAAGGCTGAGGATGGCCTATTGCCCATCCCTCCTGCTTTTCCAGCCGCCTCCCCTCCTCCCTCATCCCCTCTACTCCTNTTTGCCCCACCTGCTTCTGGCCTCAGCGGAGAACAGACCAGTAATCCATCTCCCTGCGAGCCTGTCCTCGGTCACCCGGTCCCAGTGAAGACACTGCCTGCTGAGGACCTGAGCTGTTCTCTGTACTTGTCCTCTGCCTGTGAGCAGGCTTCTGAAGCCCTCAGAGTCCCGAGAAGAGGCCTCTGTGCAGTGGAGGCCCCGGGGGGATGGCGGGGGTGGCCTCTGGAGAGCAGCTGCACGGCCGTTCTGATCTGAGGACACGGGTGTGAGCTGTCTGCATTCTCGAGCGAGGCAGTCAGCTGGCTGCGGGTTTCGGAGGTGCCTTCTTTAGTCCCCGGTGCCTAACGACAGTGGTCCAAGGCAGCCACGTTGCTTAACTGGGACGAAATGTGAATGAGCATTGTGAACACCGTGTTAAAGATGGTGGTCTAATTAAGCAGCACTAAGGTTTCCTCGAGTCTTCGGGTGTGACAGCTGAGGGCAGAGGCTCCTCCCGAGGCTCCATTCAGCCTTGGGTTCTGGCGCGCCTGCTTGTCATTACGGCCTCACAACTTCAGTGCAAAGTCGTGCAGAGGTTCAGCTCGTCACTGAGTGCCTCTGCCAAAGGAAGGGAAGCCATTCGATGGCCTGAGTTTTAGGAACATGAGTTCCGTGTGTCTGCGAGGAGAAGCAACTCTGCCGGGCTTGATCCAGGCCCTGTTCACCGTCCCCTCCCTGCACTCTCTGAGGGTGCATCTACTCCTGGCCGCAGCCTGGCGCGGAGACCAGCTGGTCCCGAAGGGGAGGCCTCCCTNAGCCATTCGATGGCCTGAGTTTTAGGAACATGAGTTCCGTGTGTCTGCGAGGAGAAGCAACTCTGCCGGGCTTGATCCAGGCCCTGTTCACCGTCCCCTCCCTGCACTCTCTGAGGGTGCATCTACTCCTGGCCGCAGCCTGGCGCGGAGACCAGCTGGTCCCGAAGGGGAGGCCTCCCTCGCCTTGGGGATGTCCTCCCAAGCCTGGTCAGAGCTCCGAGCCGCTGGCTGGGCGGCTCGCAGGCCTGGACGTTTATGCTTGTCTCGGAAGGAAGGGAGGGAGGGCGGAAGCAGGGAAGGAAGGACTCCTCTCCATCGGCTGTTTCCAAAGGGGAACATAGGTTCTGAGGAGCCCTTGGGGATAAACGATGATGCGGACGTTCCAGAAGGAGGAGGCAGGAGGCGGCAGCTCCCAAAGCTAACCCTGGAGCGTCTCTCCCCGGCCCGTCCTCGCCCCTGCTTCTCTGAAGCGAGAGCATCTCCCAGGAACTCACTGATCTAAGTTCTCTGACTTACACGCTGATCTAAACTCCAGCGCTATAGCTGTTAGAGGCTGGACTCCCCGATGAAGCCACAGCGCTCACACAAACGTGCATCAGCGTCACGGGGGGTGCTGTGCAGGGGGGGGCGGTGAGTGGTCGCCGCCGCCCTGCGCGGGCTCTCGAGCTCATCTGACGCCCAACTGCACCGAGGGCTCAAAAGACAGGCCAGCAGGGCTCCGCCGGGGCAGGGCTCCCGGGCAGGGCTCGTGGGCAGGACACGTGACAGCCCCGTCCCCAGGCGCCCGCGTCTTTCCCGCTCACCGCCCGGCTGGAAGCTGCCTTTCCCCGCCACACACCCGCGTGGACGGGGCCCCGCAGCCCCAGCTCCAGGCTTACTGGTGGCGAAACGTCCGGGGCACACGGGGCTGTCTGCCTCAGAGCTCCTCAGCCAGACCCTCCGCTCGCACCTCGCAAGGTTCCAGCCCGTCCCCCCCGCGGCCCCCGGCTGGAGAGGAGAGGAGCTCCCGCTCTAACCCTTTCCTCTCCAAAGAGCGCTCCACCAGAGACTCCGACTCGGCAGATCTGACCCGGCTCACACGCGCCTCACGCTCTGTAAGCAGCGGCCACTGTGCCTGACCTGGGCTTCGCTGGCCCCCAAGGCAGCTCGTGCCCAGCTTGCCAAACCGTTCAGATAATCTTCCTGACGTTCGGTCAGTTCTTTGGATGCCATCTCTGCTCACTGGCCGCCTTCTTACTCTTTGCAGGGTGGTGGAAGCCTGGACCCTCTCAGTGGCCTCCTTGCAGGGGGTCAGTGGCCTCACGCCTCCCCGGCCCCCGTCTTTGCAGAGGGGCGCCCGCTCTGACGCGCGGGGTCTCTGCACCGTCACAGCTGCGGGGCTTCCCTTCCCGCCAGCCGCGTTCCCACGGCGCAGCTCTGAACTCCTCGTCAGTCTGCCTGCCTTAGACCCGACACCATCCCGCACCTCGTTTTAAACCTTACAACGGTTTGGCCTAAGAATGGAGCGTCAGTTACTTTTAACATTTACTGAGCATTATTTAACTTTCCTATTGTGGTCATGACAAATTTCCTCATGTCTGTTTTATTCTCTGTTCATAAAAGAAGGTACAGATATGTCTCCATTTAAAAGTCTTAATGTTTTTACCAATTTTCATAAAAACAAGAGAGTCCTCCTGTTAGAACAGAGTCCTCCGGAAAGCTGACTGTCGCTGCTCGCGATCTGAGGTCACTCACCTGCGGGGAGAGCGCGCTTTGCCCGTTGTGGTGACGCTGATGCCAGCCCGTCGCCAGCACGATTCCTTCCCGGAGCTGACGTGGTTTTGTGACGAGGGTGGTGGTCTGGGGCAGGCTGGCGCACACGAGGACTCGGAAGCCGCGTTTCCAAGACCCTGAGCCTCACCACGAGAGCGATGCATCCGTCATCACCCACTTTTGCATAACGCTTATTCCCAACAGCTGTATAACGCTCTCCCTGACAAGTGGTTCCCCTGAGTGGGGTCCGGCTGGGCCCAGTGCCCATCCTGACCCGAGACCCGCTCGGTCCTCGGCGGGGACCTGTCGCCGCCATCAGCGCGTTTATGTGGAGCCGCGCGCAGCTGAGGCACGAATGGCAGCAGGAAGCGCCCCCAGCCTGGAAGCCAGCCTGCGGTGGGCTTTGCCAGCGGCCAGCGGCCTGGCGGGGCGCGTCTCGGGCACCTCAGAAGGGCTCCCCCGCTCCGGGCCATTCGGCCAGCGCCTTCTTCCCGTTCCCCACCCACGGCCGTCACTGACTCGGCTTCCATCACCGTTGTTCAGCCTTTTCTAGAATTCCGTATAACTGGAACAACGCAGAACCCAGGCATACGTGTGTAAGTCCCTCCCAGAACAGTGCCCTGGCGTCCGGGCGCTCAGCAGCCCCTGGCTGCCCGTGGACTGGGCCCAGTGTGTGTCCGGGCGCCATTTACACGTCTGCCCGTCAGCCGATGGGCACTGGGCTCCTTGCCAGCCTGGCCGCTAGGAGCAAGCCTGTGAGTGCGCGGCTTTCATTTCCATCCTCTCGGGTGAGCGCAGGGGCCAGCTGCGGCTCGGGTGGTGCGGGCGTGCGTGTGACCCGAGAGGCCTGGCCCCCTTTGCTCAGAGCCGGTCTCTGCGTCGCGGCCCCACTGCTTGGCGGGACGCCCTGGGCTGTCTCTTCCAGACTGTCACTTGCCCTTTTGATTTCAGCCAGTCTGGTGAGCGTGGCGTGGCCTCTCACTGCGGTTTTAACTTGCGTTTCCCGGATAACTAAGGACACGGTGTGCCTTTTGTTATGCTTTTTGCCATCCACGCATTTTCTTTGGTGAATTGACTTAAAATCTTTCGCCTGGTTCTTCTTGAGTTGTCATTGAGTTGTAAGTGTTTGAAGATGTTGGCTACAGTGATGAGATATCAGTTTACATTTTTCCCCCCATTCAACGGTCTTTTTCATTTTCTGAAGTCTTTCAAAGAAGACTTAGATTCTGATGAGTTACAATTTATCAGTTCTCTAACAGCTCATGCCTTGAGCAATCTATGTAAGAGATCTTCTTCATTCCCAGGGGCATGACAACTTTCTGCTATGTTTTCTTCTGGGTGTTTTGTGCTTTTAGCTCTTATATATAGAGCTATAACCTATGCTGATTTTTTTTTTTTTTTTTTGCCTATGGTGTGAGATAAGGGGTACAGATCAACTTTCATACAAGAATATCCAGCTGTGCTGGCTCTATTTACTGAACAGACTGCTGTTCCTACTGAATTACCTTTGGTCCTTTAGTAAAAACTTAGTCTTTTTTCTGTTCTGCTGCTTCATGGATCTGTTCTTTTATAACACCCCACTGTCGTAACTACTGCAACTTTGTAGCAAGTTTGGAGATCAGGTATTATGAGTCCTACATGTTTGTCTCTCAAAGTTGCTTCAGTTCAGTTCAGTCGCCCAGTTGTGTCCGACTCTTTGCGACCCCATGAATTGCAGCACGCCAGGCCTCCCTGTCCATCACCAACTCCCGGAGTCCACTCAGACTCACGTCCATCAGATGGCAGGCAGTGATGCCATCCAGCCATCTCATCCTCTGTCGTTGCTTAGGCTATTTTAAATCCCTTGAGTTTCTTTATCATTTTAAATCTACCTTGTCGATTTCTACAAACACCCCTGCCACCGTTTTCACTTGGGTTTGTTTGTCTCTGTAGATCAATTTGGAGTGAACTGACCTTTTAGCAATATTAAATTGTTTGATCATAAATATATATATCTCCATTAATTTAGATTATTTAATTTCTCTCCGTGTTGTTTTATAGTTTTCAGGGTATGGATAAGGGGGGAATGTGGCCATAAATATTTGATATGATGTTTTTTGATGCTATTTTAATTTGTTTTTCAATTTCAATTTCTAAATGTTGCTGCAGTATAGAATCACAGTTGATTTCTGCGTGTCAGCAGAGTTCAGCCTGATGTTAATCCCCATCAGTGTTTTTTTTTTTTTTTTTTTTTGGCTGCACCTGAGAGGTATTATGGCTCTTAGTTCCCTGACCAGGGATCGAGCCTGAGCCCCTGCAGTGGGAGTCGTAACCCTGGACCAGCAGGGAAGTCACCCAGTCTGTGTAATCTCATTTTGCACGTTGCGTATTTCATCTTCAGGATCTTTCTTGGGCCTTTTTATGTCTTTCATGACGCTCCTCACCATGTCTATGCTTTCCTCTGTCTTCATGCTCACGAGCAGTGTTTATAGTGCATGCGCGCTAAGAGGCTTCAGTCGTGTCTGACTCTTTGTGACCCTGTGAACTGTAGCCCGCCAGGCTCCTCTGTCCACGGGATTCCCCAGGAAGAACACGGGAGCGGGTTGCCATGCCCTCCTCCAGGGGATCTTCCCGACCCCGGGATCGAACTTGCACCTCATGTCTCCTTCTTTGGCAGGCGGGTTTCTTGCAATTAGTGCCACTTCCGGAGCCTCACTATGTTTATGCTAGCTTCAGACCACGGGACCGCAGAGTCAGACACGACTGAGTGACCGACAGGCTCACGTATCGTGCGTTTATAGCAGCTGCTGGAGCTCCTGTTTCGCTGATTCCATCAGCTCTGCCATTTTCCTGTCTCCTCGTGTAGCTCACGGGTCACTTCCCTGTCATTCTGAATGTTTGTGCCTTAGATCAGTTTGAGCTGCGATAACAAATTACTGCAGACCGACTGGCTTCAACAACAAGCGTCTTACTTCTCACAGTTCTGGGGGCTGGGAAGCCCGGGGTCAGGGCCCCAGCAGATCCAGGTCTGATGAAAGCCTGCTTCCTGGTCTGCATCTTCTCACGGCATCCGCACAGGAGGGCGAGCAGAGAGGAAGTGGGCTCTCATACACGTCTCTTCTCATGAGGCTGCTGAACCCCCCGGGGGCGCGGGCAGGGGCCTTGCACGTCCACGCGCCGTCGCCCTGGGGATTCGGCTTCAGCGTGTGAACCTTGGGGAGCTGCAAGCATTCAGTCTACAGAAGTCTAGACATCTTGTTGGGTACCTGACATTATGAATTTTACATGAAGGCTGAACTTGGTCATATATCTTTAATTTGGGGATTCATTCACTCTGAAGGTAGCTGTATGACTGGAATCAGATGGATCTGAGACTTTCTCAGGCTCTGTCCTGGCAGGTCCGGAGAGACATTTATCTTAACCCGGCTTATCGTAAGCCTGTTACTCCTGAGACTGTTCTCTTCTGAGGATGCTCCCCGGGTCCCGGGACTTGGAAGGTCGTGGTCGCTGCTAATGCCGAAACAGCCTCCGTTCACTGGAGCTGAATAAAAGTGCAGAGACGGAGTTTTGGGTGAAGCAGAAAAAAGTCGCTTTGACTGTTTTGCCAGGCAAAGGGGGCCACAGGGGCTTGGGCCCCTCAAGCTGGTGCCCTCCCTCGAGAGAGGAGAAAAGGGTCTCACAGTTCAGGGAAATCGGGCTGCAGACTAGGGTGCTGGTGTGTAATCTTCTTCACCTCAGCAAAGTTCCAGAATCATCCCAGCTGGTGTCCAGCCGTCAGCCGTCAGAGGCTCCGGTGGTCCTAGAGGCCGTCGCTCTCTGCCCTTCTTTCTGGAACGAAGGATGCTGGAAAGGGCTGNGTAATCTTCTTCACCTCAGCAAAGTTCCAGAATCATCCCAGCTGGTGTCCAGCCGTCAGCCGTCAGAGGCTCCGGTGGTCCTAGAGGCCGTCGCTCTCTGCCCTTCTTTCTGGAACGAAGGATGCTGGAAAGGGCTGCGAGGGAGTGTTTTCTTGAAGAAGTAAGAGCAGGGGCAGAGTATAGTTCTAACCAGAAAATAAATCACTTTTGAAACGCAGTTCAGCAAGGACAGGGAAAGAAAATCTGTGAGAGCGAGTGTTGGGCTAGGCTAAACGCTGGATGTTCAATGCGGTGGGGCCCCGCCCTGCCCTCAGGAGGCCCGTCTCCAGCCCGCGAGGCATCTGCGGGGCCCTGCGCCCTTGCTGGGGGCTCTTCCTCGGCTGTGCTCCCCTCTCTCTCAGGACAGCTCTGCGGGCCCCTGTCTCTCTGGGTGTGGGGCCCTCTCTCCACGGCCCGTCTCCCTGGATTCTGGTCCCTGTCTCCTCAGCGCCGTGAGGAGGCCGTTCTCTGGGCCCTGCTCTGCGCACAGGAATGGCCCCCAGTGAGAACCAGGGGACTTCGCAGAGCTCAGACCACAGTCCCTGTCCATCAGTGTCTGAAAACTGTGATTTGATACATTTTGTGGGCGTGTTTGGTTGCTTGATGCAGTACAGTTCGCTTGGTCTCTGCTAATCCCTCGTGGCCGGAAGCACAAATCTTGAGGTCATATTTCGACTGATACATTTAATCTGGTGATCTGATGGATGCTTATCTCCTCATGTGCTTCTGCAACACAGAAGCTCTGATTGCGCGTCTTCCGCAGGCGGTTGTAAAAGTGCAGAGGTGAGCCAAGCATCCCTGCAGTCTTGCATCCAGAGCAGGGACCGGGCAGAGCAGAGACTCGGGCCCTGGGTAGCAGAGAGGGAGTAGGTTTAGGCCATCTGGTGTGTGGTCAGGAAGCCGCACTGGGAGAGTCACATGACCCGAGAAGCGTGTGCAGGAAGTCCTCCAGGGTGACCTCTGCGCACCCGGGCTCCCTCCCCGGCATCAGCGTGGCCTCCACGGCTGAGGACGGGCCTGGCACAGCCGATGTGCTCGGGGCAGCGGCCTCCTTCTCTGCCTGAGCACCCAAGGCTGGCATTTCTGTTCTTCCTGGCCTCCTGGGCCCAGGGCGTGGGGGAGCTGCAGGAAGAGAGGGAATGCATGTTTCACGTGAGTCTCAGACTTCCAGGCCAGGGTTTTTGTCCGTGGCTGGATGACAAAGCAGAGCGCCGCGCCACACCAGGTAAAGAGGGACGAGGGAGTGTGGGACGAGCACCGAGCCTCCTTTCCCCTCTGCCTGTTTGTTTCACAGTGATGGATTTCACAGGCCTTCCTGCAAGGCCCAGCTCCAGCCTGCACCCGCCTCCCGGCTCCTCCTTGTGCCTGGAGCCCTCCAGCTCCCCTGTTGGCATTCCCAGCACATCCTCGGCGCCATCGGGGTTGTTTAGCAGCGGTCAAGCCGACCCGGCCAGGCTGGGGTTTCACAGACACCCGGTGCTCAGCATTCCTCTTCAGCCAGAGTGGCCACCTGCCAGGGATCGGTTCTCCAGGGACCCAGAGTTGGCTGCCCACAGAGCCTTCCCTAACCACGCCAGCCTGAGCCTTCCTCCCTGAAGCCTGGTTTCTGAAGATGAGGGTGTATTTGCCCCAGCAGATCAGTGGTTGCTAGCGAGAGTGTATTTTGGACACATCTGTGGCTCCTAAGTCCCCTCAGCCACGTCTGACTCTTTGTGACCCTAGGGACCGTAGCCTGTCAGTCTCCTCTGTGCATGGGACTCTCCAGGCAAGAACACTGGAGTGGGTTGCCATGCCCTCCTCCGGGGGTCTTCCTGACTCAGGNAGTATAGTTCTAACCAGAAAATAAATCACTTTTGAAACGCAGTTCAGCAAGGACAGGGAAAGAAAATCTGTGAGAGCGAGTGTTGGGCTAGGCTAAACGCTGGATGTTCAATGCGGTGGGGCCCCGCCCTGCCCTCAGGAGGCCCGTCTCCAGCCCGCGAGGCATCTGCGGGGCCCTGCGCCCTTGCTGGGGGCTCTTCCTCGGCCGTGCTCCCCTCTCTCTCAGGACAGCTCTGCGGGCCCCTGTCTCTCTGGGTGTGGGGCCCTCTCTCCACGGCCCGTCTCCCTGGATTCTGGTCCCTGTCTCCTCAGCGCCGTGAGGAGGCCGTTCTCTGGGCCCTGCTCTGCGCACAGGAATGGCCCCCAGTGAGAACCAGGGGACTTCGCAGAGCTCAGACCACAGTCCCTGTCCATCAGTGTCTGAAAACTGTGATTTGATACATTTTGTGGGCGTGTTTGGTTGCTTGATGCAGTACAGTTCGCTTGGTCTCTGCTAATCCCTCGTGGCCGGAAGCACAAATCTTGAGGTCATATTTCGACTGATACATTTAATCTGGTGATCTGATGGATGCTTATCTCCTCATGTGCTTCTGCAACACAGAAGCTCTGATTGCGCGTCTTCCGCAGGCGGTTGTAAAAGTGCAGAGGTGAGCCAAGCATCCCTGCAGTCTTGCATCCAGAGCAGGGACCGGGCAGAGCAGAGACTCGGGCCCTGGGTAGCAGAGAGGGAGTAGGTTTAGGCCATCTGGTGTGTGGTCAGGAAGCCGCACTGGGAGAGTCACATGACCCGAGAAGCGTGTGCAGGAAGTCCTCCAGGGTGACCTGTGCGCACCCGGGCTCCCTCCCCGGCATCAGCGTGGCCTCCACGGCTGAGGACGGGCCTGGCACAGCCGATGTGCTCGGGGCAGCGGCCTCCTTCTCTGCCTGAGCACCCAAGGCTGGCATTTCTGTTCTTCCTGGCCTCCTGGGCCCAGGGCGTGGGGGAGCTGCAGGAAGAGAGGGAATGCATGTTTCACGTGAGTCTCAGACTTCCAGGCCAGGGTTTTTGTCCGTGGCTGGATGACAAAGCAGAGCGCCGCGCCACACCAGGTAAAGAGGGACGAGGGAGTGTGGGACGAGCACCGAGCCTCCTTTCCCCTCTGCCTGTTTGTTTCACAGTGATGGATTTCACAGGCCTTCCTGCAAGGCCCAGCTCCAGCCTGCACCCGCCTCCCGGCTCCTCCTTGAGCCTGGAGCCCTCCAGCTCCCCTGTTGGCATTCCCAGCACATCCTCGGCGCCATCGGGGTTGTTTAGCAGCGGTCAAGCCGACCCGGCCAGGCTGGGGTTTCACAGACACCCGGTGCTCAGCATTCCTCTTCAGCCAGAGTGGCCACCTGCCAGGGATCGGTTCTCCAGGGACCCAGAGTTGGCTGCCCACAGAGCCTTCCCTAACCACGCCAGCCTGAGCCTTCCTCCCTGAAGCCTGGTTTCTGAAGATGAGGGTGTATTTGCCCCAGCAGATCAGTGGTTGCTAGCGAGAGTGTATTTTGGACACATCTGTGGCTCCTAAGTCCCCTCAGCCAGGTCTGACTCTTTGTGACCCTAGGGACCGTAGCCTGTCAGTCTCCTCTGTGCATGGGACTCTCCAGGCAAGAACACTGGAGTGGGTTGCCATGCCCTCCTCCGGGGGTCTTCCTGACTCAGGGATCAAACCCAGGTCTCTCGTGTCTCCTGCCCTGGCAGGCGGGTTCTTTACCACGAGCGCCACCTGGGAAGCATGCAGTCTTTAATAGTGTATATAATGTTTTCAAGCAAGGACTATAAACTGTAAGTATCCTAGCAACATCTACACTTCTACAGGTGTTGTTCAGTGGCGTCTTGCTGAATGTGATTAAACCGAATTCTTCAAGAATATTTTTCTGCGGAGCGAGCCTGTGGTTTTGCTGGTATCACCCGTTTTTACGCTCCAGGTGGGGGATCAGCCAGCGTGGCCCGCAGCTGGCCTGCCCTTTCGTCCGTGCAGCCGTCTGAAGCTGCTTTCCGGCTCTGCCAGCAGACCCGAGAGGTGGTGTCAGAGACTGCACGACCTACGGATTCTAGAATACTTACCGTGTGGCCTTCCATGGAAAGAGGTCACTGACACCAGTTCTAAATGAGTATTTCTGTATAGAATAGCATGCTGTGCGCTCTTGTGTTGAAGTGGGAAGAGGCCCGTTTCCCGACCTCTCTGGCTCTCCGAGAATACTCACCTGCAGTGGGCTCACTCTGCTCCCCCTCCTCCTTAGGTTCACGTCTCTCCTGTCCTCTCCACTGTGAGCCAGAGAAGGTGAAAAGTCCACTCCCTAGTAGTCCAGGCCCGGCCTTTCTGCCCAGACCAAGCACCAGGATGAGAGTGGTGAGCTTTCTTTTTATTTTGCCTGGGAGGCTAATATCAGTAGAAAATTACACTGCAGCTGACTCTGTCTTTGTTCACTTTCCAGGAACCAATGAATTCCACCAACATCTACGATTCAAATGAGGACTACTTTGGATTAGCTAATAGTTCAGATTACTTGCTGGAGGACGACAGCTTTCTGTGCTCTTTGCAGGAGGTCAGAAGCTTCTCTGGGCTCTTCGTGCCGGTCGCTTACTCCTTGATATGTGTCTGCGGCCTCCTGGGCAATATTCTGGTGGTGGTCACCTTTGCTTTCTATAAGAAAGCCAAGTCCATGACGGACGTGTATCTCTTGAACATGGCCGTGGCGGACATCCTGTTTGTCCTCACCCTCCCGTTCTGGGCGGTCAGCCACGCCACCGGTGAGTGGGTTTTCAGCAACACCATGTGCAAACTGACCCGGGGCATCTACGCCGTCAACTTCAACTGCGGTATGCTGCTGCTGACCTGCATCAGCCTGGACCGCTACATCGCCATCGTGCAGGCCACCAAGTCCTTCCGGCTCCGCTCCAGAACCCTGGCTCACCACAAGCTGATCTGCCTGGCCGTGTGGGTGGTGTCCATCCTCATCTCCAGCTCGACCTTCACGTTCAACCAGAAGTACCGGCTGCAGGGCGGCGACGTCTGCGAGCCACGGTACCAGGCCGTGGCCGAGCCCATCCGCTGGAAGCTGCTGATGCTGGGGCTGCAGCTGCTCTTCGGCTTCTTCATCCCGCTCGTGTTCATGATCTTCTGCTACGCGTTCATCGTCAAGACCTTAGTCCAGGCGCAGAACTCCAAGCGGCACCGGGCCATCCGCGTCATCATCGCGGTGGTCCTCGTGTTCCTGGCCTGCCAGATCCCGCACAACATGGTGCTGCTCGTGACCGCCGCCAACCTGGGCAGGACGGGCCGCTCGTGCAGCAGCGAGCGGCTGCTGGGCTACGCCAAGAACGTCACCGAGGTGCTGGCCTTCCTGCACTGCTGCCTCAACCCCGCGCTCTACGCCTTCATCGGCCAGAAGTTTCGGAGCTACTTTCTGAAGATCATGAAGGACCTGTGGTGCGTGAGGAGGAAGCAGAAGGCTCCGGGCTTCTCCTGCTCCCGGCTGCACTCGGACACCTTCACCTCCCGCCAGAACAGCGAGACTGCGGACAACGACAGCCCGTCCTCCTTCACCATGTGACGGCCCCCAGGCTCGGGGCAGACGGGACGGAAATGCACGGGGGGCGTGGAAATGAAGCAAAAGCGAGGGGGATTGTTCCTGCAGGACCAGGGCCGCGGGGGCNTTGCAGAGCTTCATAATAATATTTTTAAAGATTAGTTACCAGATCCATATAAGAACTCTTGTTGTTAGTCGCTAAGTTGTATCCTGACTCTTTTGCAACGCTATGGACTGTAGCCTGCCAGGCTTCTCTTCCACAGGATTTTCCAGGCAAGAATACTGGAGTGGGTTGCCACTTCCTTCTCCAAGGGATCTTCCTGACCCGGGGATCGAACCCACATCTCCTGCATTGCAGGTGGATTCTTTACTGCTAAGCCAC
>SJYS01017604.1:124338-159536 GCA_006410695.1 Philantomba maxwellii
GGGTGGAACAGTGTGGCAGCCGCAGCCCCAGACGCCGCCCCACGATGTTCTAACTGGGACGTGAAGGAGAGCCCATGACACCAGACTGGCGTGTACAGCTCCACGTTGGCCTTAAAAAAACCAAGCCCCACCCGGTTATTAGGAGAGTTTCTGTTCATCCTCACCCTCTTCCTCGGGGGCTCAGGATGAAGCTAGAAAGTGGGCAGGGGCCAGGCCTTCACCGGGGGGAGCTCTTCTGCCTGCTGGGTGCTCTTGGACTGGTGAGATGCTCAAGTCAATGGGAAACTTGGGATTCCACACCAGAGAGGGAGTAGCCGCCAGCCCCATCCCGGCCGTGGGTTCTCCCTCGGTCATTCAGGGGCTGGTCAGCCCTCGAAGCCTCTGTAACATGAGCGTCACTGGATGGATGGGGATGAGAGCGAGTGACACAGGGCATGGCCTGTGCCCCTACTCAGTAGTAAACACCTAACAGAAGTGCCTAATTACAGAATTAGCATTAGTACTGCAGCAGACCTAGGCAGAGAGCCAGGGACTCGGTCCTAGTATAAGCTGGAGGTCAAAGGGAAGGAGATAGTTTCTCTTTTCTTCAGTTGAATGGCTTTTGCACTGTCTGGTAGGAGAAGGAGCCAGTCTCCCCATAGCTGGGTGCTAGGTGCTGGGCACTGGGTGCTGGTCTCTAGGTGCTAGGTGCTGGGTGTTGAGTGCTAGGTGCTAGGTGCTGGGCACTGGGTGCTGGTCTCTAGGTGCTAGGCGCTGGGTGTTGAGTGCTGGGTGCTTGGTGCTGGACTTTGGGTGCTGGGCACTGGGTGCTGGGTTCTAGGTGTTCAGTGCTGGTCTTTGGGTGCTGGGTACTGGGTGAATCAGGAAGTCCAGGCCTTGGCGCCACAGGGGCTTGGGCCAGAATCACTCTCAGTGGCCATGATCGTGAACATGGGGAATGAACTGATCTCCTGAGCCCTCAGTTTCCGCATCTGAAAATCAGGGCATGCGTGTTTAACAGATCAGCGATTCTCACCTGGCCCCCGGGGACGTTTACAGTGCTGGGGGTACTCTTGGCTGTCATGACTGGAGTGGTGGGGGCTGTTGGCATCCAGAGGGTGGAGGCCATGGGCGCGGTCAACGTCCCACAGCATATATAGGACGCCCCCTTCCCTTCCTCCACACACACAACAAGGGCCGATCTGGCCCAAATCGTCAGCGGTGCCCAGTCTGGGAAAATCCGCTACAGGTTATTAAACAGACTGAATTCCCAGCAGGCCGGTGTTGCCTGGTGCATATTGAGCGCTCAGTCACTGACAGCGGTGGGCTCTGGTTATAACCAGTAGAGGCACGAGACGTGTTTGGAGGGAGCAGGGGTCGTGTTGACCAAGGCTCACGGGACGAACTGATGTCTGGGCTGTGTTAAGATATCGTATTTGGGGGAAAGATTCAGCAGAATCTGGAGTTTTTACAGGAACTTCTCCAGAAAGGCAATTGTCCAGATAATTTGGGATTTAACTTGGTTCTGAGGGTAGTAGCCTCATAACTGTCTTTTAGCACTGAAACATTGCCAAACTGTGTTTGACACATTTCTTAAGCCTTCTTTAAATACGCAACTGGACTTTTTTTCTTTACCCAGGCTTAGGGATTAAGAGGTCGCACTCGGGGCCCTGGGAGTTCTGAGGGGCCGCAGAGCTCATCTCTGCCGTTTCCCTCTTGTTTTATTGGTTTTAATTAGAGAGGTCAGCTGATGGCTCTGTGTTTCCACTCGAGCTAAAGCCTCTGACCCTTTCTGAGGGCGAATGTTGGAGTGCTGAACTATTTCACTGCCATATGAGCTCTCAGTGACCTGAGCTAACCCACACGTCCATTTTTTTTTTTTTTTTTGCAAACTAATGCAAACAGGAGGGTCTGGAAGAACCTGTTTGGAAGGTGGCCTCCTGTTATGTCACAGCTCTGTGGTGTTGATCTTGTAACCTACCCAACCCTTCACACTTTGAACCCGGAGTTTCCCTGATGTTGGGGCAACAGATAGTTGTCCCTTAGCCAGACTCAGGATGGTGTAGAAACGCAGAGACCAAGGATGGGTGCAGATGCTTGGTGTAGATGGTGAAGACCTGCTGGGCAGGACAGGACCCGGGCGTCCTGGGAGGGAGATGCTGGACAAATAAGCCTTCTCTCTGCTTCCGCTCACTTTGGGACAGACGATCCATGTGAGAAGACTCACTTCAAAACAAGAAAGCACTGCAGTCCCTTGAACCTTGGGAGCACAGTTTTCCAAATAATTCAACTTTACTTAAACAGGTCTTTCCACGTGTTCATTCTCTCAGCCTCTATTCCTGATGAGCAAAGACGCTCCAGATGGCCGGCACCAACTGACTGGGCCAGACCCTCAGAACTTGGAGTAGACTGAGATTTCTTCCTCCCGAGTTCTCACTTTGAAAGCAAATCCATCCATTAAACAGATTTTTGTATCTGTAGCCTTTGTTTCTTTAACCCACCCCCACTGCTGCATGGTCCAGGCTCACCAAGCTTAGCCCAGGGACCCCGCGACAGCAAGCATCTCCCCCTCCTCTCTTGCACTTTTCCACCTGATCTTCTCCACTTGATCGTAAACCAAAGGAGTCATCATAACTCAGAAACTCACAATCGCGGGACCTGCTGAAAAGGCAGATGTGTGGAGAGAGACCACATATGAGCTCGTGTGTTATCCGGAACTGGGCTGTGAGGCTCTCGGTGGCAGGGATCACAGCTCACACTCACTGCGCTCGTCACGAAATAGGGGGGTCTAGATAGCTAGAGATCCCCCCGAGGCTGCTTAGCTTGGCAGCTTTCCAAGTTCCAGAGCCCGTCCGGGTGAAGGGCTGAGGGCTACCTCTCGGCAGTGATCACCCAGACTAACCAGGCATCCTAGTTGCCTCCATTTTTGGGGCTTTGATGTCCAGCTCCTCTTCCAAAGCCCTACTTTCCTTCCCACGCACAGCTCAGGCCTCGCCCTGCAGGAAGAGCTCTACTAGATTCACAGACTAAGCCCAGGCTCAGAGTGACCCCCCGGAGAAGGCGATGGCACCCACTCCAGTACTCTGCCCGAAAAATCCCATGGACGGGGAAGCTTGGGGGGTGCAGTCCGTGGGGTTGCTAAGAGTCAGATACGACTGAATGATTTCCCTTTCACTTTTCACTTTCATGCTTTGAAGAAGGAAATGGCAGCCCACTCCAGTGTTCTTGCCTGAAGAATCCCAGGGACGGGGGAGCCTGGTGGGCTGCCATCTATGGGGTCGCACAGAGTCGGACACGACTGCAGTGACTTAGCAGCAGCAGCAGCAGAGTGACCCCCGGACAGCATCCCAACACAGGTGTGTTTCTGGTGCTTGCAGACACACTCTGCCAGGGCTGGGAGAGCACGCACGGCACATCGCCGCCCTCTGGAAGTCGGGCACATTCCCAACAAGCAGACAGGTGAGTGATGCCACGAGCACCTCTGGGGAGAGATGCGGGCCATGGGCAGGAGATGCGCAGGGCGCTGCCTGGGGAAAGGTTAACTCTACCAGCTGTGGGCGCTTTTAGAGCAAATTCTCCATGGCAGACGTCGGCCAGATGACTCAGCAGTTAACTCACTTAATACCAGCCCTTTTCCTACTGTTCCTGGGGTTCTCAAGGCAAGAATGCTGAAGTGGCTTGCCATTCCCTTCTCCAGTGGGCCACGCTTTGTCAGAACTCTCCTCCATGACCTGTCCTTCTTGGGTGGCCCTACACGGCATGGCTCATAGTTTCATTGAGTTAGACAAGGCTGTGGTCCATGTGACCAGTTTGGTTAGTTTTCTGTGATTGTGGTTTTCATTCTGTCTCCCCTCTGATGAAGAAGCATCAGAGCTTGTGGAAACTTCCCAGTGGAAAGGACTGGCTGTGGGGTGAACTGGGTCTTGCTCTGGTGGGTAAGGCCATGCTCAAGAAATCTTTAATCCAATTTTCTGCTGATGGTTGGGGCTGTGTTCCCTCCCTGTAGTTTGGCCTGAGGTCAAACTATGGTGGGGTAGTGGCATTACGGACTCAGTGGACATGAGTTTTAGGAAGCTCTGGGAGGGAGATGATAAGGGACAGGGAAGCCTGGCATGCTGCAGTCCACGGGGTCACAAAGAGTGGGACATGACTGAGCAATTGAGCAACCAACATCAGCATTACAGCCAGAAGTTTGAGAATTTTGCCTCTGGAGTGGATTTTTAAGAGAGTGCACAGATTGTACCCCCAAGGTCTTTCTTGCCGCCTGTAGCTACTGAGGCTCTGTGTGAAATGGGCATTTCCACCTTCTTGAGTTGCTACTCTTGCTGTTGAAACTAACAAAGTCCTGATCCTGCGCTGAGCTTTGTAGATTTCCAAAAGATTGTCCCTGGGATGGCTTCACTGCAGCTGGTTAGCCTCCAGCCCATTATGGGGCTGCCTGTCTCCAGAGCCGTCATGGAAGGAGGGTCAGACTTGTGGTCACCGTCTTGACTTCTTTGCACAAAGAAGTTTGCACTTCCTGATCTGGGACCAATTTGAAAATAGATCCCCCTCTGGGTTGGACACTTCTCATGTGCCATCATTTAATATCCTTCCTGACCACTGTACCTGGTTTCACAGCTGTCCTGAGAGAGGGTGGAATTATAACATGCTCTCTGTGGTCACCAGGACCGCAGGTCCAGTCTGTGAAAACCCACCAGTGTCTGCCTTGAAGGACCAGGGTTCCTGGTGGATGAGCCAGTGACAGTTTACCTGTTAATTCAAGAGGTTCATTGCTTTGCCTTTATACTTTCCAACCAAAAAGTTATTTCTTATTTGTCAAGTGTTTCAAATCCTGTTGTTCCTTACACATAATTGGAGGTGGGTTAGTACTGCCCTCGGCTTTTCAAAACAAAGATGTTGAAATGATACCAAACCAAGGCGTCCTTCCCTCACTAAGACAGGGAGGCCATCTCTCTGAGTTTGTAGCCCACAGAACCAAAACCGCCCTCAGTACAGGCTCGCTGACTATCATGCAGACAACCCCAGTGCCTTCCCTTGTCTAGTTCTCTCACATTTAGGTGGTCACTGTTTTTCTCTCTGGGAAATATGGCTAATCACCCCAGAAGGGTGTGTCAGTGACAGCTGGTTATGGGTATTGACTGGAGGCAGAGAACCTCATGTTCTGTTGAGGGTAGTAAGACAGAGGATCCTGGTGGGACAAAATATTTCTATTGGGCGTGTGTGATCCTGGACATGAATCTCAGTCTGAGACTCTTCCCTCTATTTTAACTTTGCTGATTTAATTTTCTTTATAGGAGGGCCTCCCTGGTAGCTGAGTCGGTAAATCTGCCTGCAGTGCAGGAGACCTGGGTTCGATTCCTGGGTCAGAAAGATCCCCCGGAGAAGGAAATGGCAGTCCACTCNCTGGACATGAATCTCAGTCTGAGACTCTTCCCTCTATTTTAACTTTGCTGATTTAATTTTCTTTATAGGAGGGCCTCCCTGGTAGCTGAGTCGGTAAATCTGCCTGCAGTGCAGGAGACCTGGGTTCGATTCCTGGGTCAGAAAGATCCCCCGGAGAAGGAAATGGCAGTCCACTCCAGTATTCTTGCCTGGAGAATCCCATGGACCGAGGAGCCTGGCCGGCTGCAGTCCTTGGGGTCACAAGAGTCGGACACGACTTAGCAGCTAAACCTCCACCCCCACAGGAGTCTGACTCCTTTCTTCTGTTCGACTCCTATTTAAACGTCCTGATTCCATGTGCGCGTGAGAGGAATGTGAACTCTGCTGATCAGAGCAAACTCTTCAACTGTTACTCAGCCCCTTTAATTTTTGTTTGCCCTAAATTAAAAAATGCATATTTATTTTAATGTAAGTTTCCTATGTGCTCGTTACTCAGATTCACCAAGTTTTAACCTGTTGCCACATCTGCCGTGTCCTTCTCTGTGTGCAAACATACACATCCGTTGTTTACATTTCCTGTTCCCCTTGGGGATAAGCTGCATATATTAAGATCAATGCCCCTCTGACCATGAAGACTTCTGTTCCTATGACCAGTCCTGTGGGGTCAGGGCTCACCCTGCTCCAGCATGACGTCATCTTGACTAATTGCATGTCCTAATAAGGCCATGTTCTGAGGTGCTGGGGCCAGGACATCAATACAGGAACTCTGGGGTGGGGGACAGGTCAAGCCGTAACATGCGCCTTAGATTTCTTTTCATTTATTCTGCTTGGAATAAGCTGGACCTCTTAGATCTGTGGAGCCACATTTTTGCATCCCGTCTGGGAAATTCAGTCCCTATCTTTGATCATATCTGCATTCCTCCTCATTCTTTCCTCCTTCTTCTTCTGGAATCCCAGTCCGATGCTTTCCCACATTTCCTCTCTCCCTCGAACATTCACCATCCGGCATGACCCCTCAAGTCCACGGGAAACAGTGACAGTGAACTCTACCATACCGAGGGTCCAAGGCCTTCAAAGGTCCACTTGCTGTGGGGTGAGTGATGATAACTCCTCCTTGAAAGGCAGGGGTTAGGGAGCCAGAGAGCATATGGAAGGAAAGAAAAATTTTAGTTAGGGAGATAATGTAAGTGAAGTTGGGAGAATATAAATTATGTATTTTAATGAGACCAGGGAGATGGGCCTGCCTGGAGCAAGATATTCAAATATAAATAAAATATGAGGGAGTAGGGTACAAGAACATCTTGAGTACTAGTCCTCTTGGAGCGGATCACTGTAAAATATGTTTGTCCAGCTAAATAATGCAACAAATATTCTGGTTATGAAGATCTGTTGAATTAACCTGTATTCTTCAGAAAAAGTCTGCCCTGACGGCTCAAAGGAAATCGTGTTTCCAGATGGGACGGTGCAGCGTCTGAATGATGGACGCGAGGAGACTGTATTCCCAGATGGGACCATTGTGAGTGTGGAAAGGTTGGTACCAGGACAGGCGGTGTCAGTCTGAAGTCTCCGGAATTTGTGGTTTGTGCAGTTGTCAATTCTCTGGATTAATTTAATTTTTGTAAAAGTTGCAGTATTTGTATAAGTAGAGTAGAAAACTTCGCTGACCCTCGAGGTTCGGTCTTATAACCTTTATCTGATTGATTTCATAGCGAACATGGATCTAAACACTCATTTTTTTAAAATATTTTTTTAATTGGAGGAGAGTTGCTTTACAACACTGTAGGTTTCTGCCATGCTTCGAAGTGAATCGGCCATAGCTCTACGTACGCCCTCCCTCTTGAAGCTCCCTCCCACCTCCCACTCCACAGACACTCATTTCTGAGTGTTTCCCTCACTGACGTTAGTCATGAGTGAGTTGCAGCCATAGAATACTCTCCGGCATGTGGCGTGTGCCCAAGCCTGCAGCAGCGCTCGCATGACAGCCGTCTAAATGCACGGGGAAGTGCCATCCTGACGGGGACGAGCAGGGAGACCCGACACCACCCCCACCCCGGGCCGACTCTCAGACCCTCGAGCGCCCCCTCCCCACAGTGCAGGGGCCCTGGCGTCCGTGGGCTGCTGCCCCCGTGGGTTCCCTCTCCTGCCATGGAAGCCACAAGTGTCACCATCACTGCCGGAGTCGCTGTGCTCAAGTGACTCCGCACCAGGTCCCTGCCGCTCCCGGGCGACCCCGCCCCGGGCCCCCGCTCCCCAGCAACTCTGCCTGAACAGGCCCATGACCCTGGCCTCTCTCCTGAGCTCCCCACAGGCCGCCCCTAGCCCCGCTCGGCCCCTGTCTATCCCCTGACTCAGCAGGTGCCTGTGCCCCTCCNACTCCGCACCAGGTCCCTGCCGCTCCCGGGCGACCCCGCCCCGGGCCCCCGCTCCCCAGCAACTCTGCCCGGACAGGCCCGTGACCCTGGCCTCTCTCCTGAGCTCCCCCGAGGCCGCCCCTAGCCCCGCCCGGCCCCTGTCTATCCCCTGACTCAGCAGGTGCCTGTGCCCCTCCGCCCTGGCGGGACGGTACCCCTGCCTACCAGGACCTGGGGGTGAGGGGTGCAGACCTGGGTGGTCACATCCCTTGGCCCCACGGNGGCCTCTCTCCTGAGCTCCCCCGAGGCCGCCCCTAGCCCCGCCCGGCCCCTGTCTATCCCCTGACTCAGCAGGTGCCTGTGCCCCTCCGCCCTGGCGGGACGGTACCCCTGCCTACCAGGACCTGGGGGTGAGGGGTGCAGACCTGGGTGGTCACATCCCTTGGCCCCACGGGTTCCCCACGGGACGTGCTCGCCACTGACACGGTTGTCCTCTCCACCAGGAATGGTGACAAGACCATCGTGCTCAGCAACGGTCAGCGGGAGATCCACACGGCCCAGTTCAAGCGGAGGGAGTACCCCGACGGCTCCACCAAGACTGTGTACCGTGACGGCCACCAGGAGACCAAGGACGCCTTCGGGAGGGTCAAGGTTAGGGATGAGGCTGGAAACACCATCCTGGACAGGAAGCAGCTTCTCCTTCAAAACCAGCCTTACCTGTGACCTTCCAACATCACCTTGACCTTCCAACCTTACCTGTGAACTTCCAACATTACTGTGAACTTCAAGCATTACTTGTGACCTTCCAACTTATGTGTAACCTTCCAACTACATTATTTAATAAAAAAAGAAACAACTAATATTTGTGGCCCTAAATGATGAAAACTCATGTAAAACGAGGATTACCCAAGTCATCCAGAAATTATGAAGGAAGAGAGCCTGGTCCCGGGCTCCTGGTTCAGAAAGGTGCTTGCATCAACACTAGACCAGCCAGAGAACAGGAAGCTCCCAGACAGTGACGCCAAGGCCCCGGCCAGACCCCTTCCTCTCTGCCCACCACAAGAGCCAGCTCTCCACGTGATGGGCAGCCTTCCCTGGGCCCTGGGCGCCTCTGCCTCTGCCTGCAGCTGGCCCCTGGTCCTCTCCTCCTGAATTACACCAGCTTAGCCTGACCATCCCGTCCACTTTCCTCAGGGCACCAGTTCACGCCACTATGGGAGGGCCCACAGGGAGCCCGACCCAGGGTCTGAGTGACCTGGCCTCGTGCCCACCGCTGCGTGGGCGGTGAGCCACCTCCTGAAACTCTGCATTTTTAAATCTCACAGTCAGAGCAATGGCAGTCGCTTTGACTGTGTCCCGTCATGGTGCACAGTCTCGGTGGAGTGCCGGGGTACTCCCTCCCTGTTATTGTTCTGTAGACGGCTAGAAATAAGACACAAACTGGCATTTAACTGATTTTTATACTAAAATAGAGAGTCCCCAAATACAAGAAAGGAATAATTTCCTGAAAAATCTTATGATGAGATGTCTGTATGTGCCCATGTCTTCATGCAACAGAAGTGAAGTACCGTGTTAGTGCCTGTGATCATTTCAGTCCGAAAGTCTATGGTGCACACGCCACGGTAGCCTCAGTGGTTGGGTGAGGCTTTTTGAAGTAACTCAAGAGTAATGTGTGGTCTTGGCTTTGATTTGAAAATCAAAGCATGCTATTGTAATCACACTGGATGGGGCCGTTTCCACCCAGGAGGCAGATACCACGAGGTGAGGTCATTTGCCAGATGTAACAGACCAAACCAACCCACTGCTAAAAAGCTGAAAATAGAAAAAGTGAAAGTGTGAGCTGTTCAGCCTTATCCTACTCCTTGTGGCCCCACGGACTGGCCCACCAGGCTCCTCTGTCCATGGGATTCTCCAGGCAAGAGTACCGAAGTGAGTTGCTTTTCCCAGGAGATCTTCCCAACCCAGGGATTGAACCCAGGCCTCCTGTGCTGCAGGCGGGGTCTCTACCTTCTGACCGTCAGGGAGAAGCCAGACATGGACTCGCTCGTGGCTTTGACTATTTTGAGCTGGCTTATCCTGGAAACTTTCATTAAAGCAAACAGAACACCGCCCTACCAAGTTGAAGGACTGCTAGCCGTGTGTGGAGATCAGGGGAAGAAAGTAACACACAATTTTGTGGGTAAACTGTGTTCAAACACCAGATAACCTGCCGAACGGGCAGAATGCTCCCCAACAGCCGCACACGTGAGATCGTGGGTCAGAATAAGACAGGCCACGTGGAAGGCCTGTGTGTGCTGTGTGTTCTGGTATGCTGCATATCAGAACAAGCTCATAAAGCCATTTCCTTCGGATTCCCAAAATCTAGAACGTACTTTTAAATCTGGGCTTCCCTAGTGGCTCAGTGTGTGCCTGTCGAGGCAGGAGACTCGGGTTCCATTCCTGGGGCAGGAAGATCCCCTGGAGAAGGGAATGACTACCCACTCCAGTATTCTTGCCTGGAGAATTCCATGCACAGAGGAGTCCGGTNCTGTATGTGCCCATGTCTTCATGCAACAGAAGTGAAGTACCGTGTTAGTGCCTGTGATCATTTCAGTCCTAATGTCTATGGTGCACACGCCACGGTAGCCTCAGTGGTTGGGTGAGGCTTTTTGAAGTAACTCAAGAATAATGTGTGGTCTTGGCTTTGATTTGAAAATCAAAGCATTCTATTGTAATCACACTGGATGGGGCCGTTTCCACCCAGGAGGCAGATACCACGAGGTGAGGTCATCTGTCAGATGTAACAGACCAAACCAACCCACTGCTAAAAAGCTAAAAATAGAAAAAGTGAAAGTGTGAGCTGTTCAGCCTTATCCTACTCCTTGTGGCCCCACGGACTGGCCCACCAGGCTCCTCTGTCCATGGGATTCTCCGGGCAAGAGTACCGAAGTGAGTTGCTTTTCCCAGGGGATCTTCCCAACCCAGGGGTTGAACCCAGGTCCCCTGCACTGCAGGCGGGGTCTTCACCTTCTGGCCACCAGGGAACAGCCAGAAGTGGGCTCACTCACGGCCTTGACTATTTTGAGTTGGCCTATCCTGGAAATTTTCATTAAAGCAAACAAAGCACCGCTCTACCAAGCTGAAGGACTTCCGGCCGTTTGTGGAGATCAGGGGAAGAAAGTAACACACAATTTTGTGGGTAAACTGTGTTCAAACACCAGATAACCTGCCGAACGGGCAGAATGCTCCCCAACAGCCGCACACGTGAGATCGTGGGTCAGAATAAGACAGGTCACGCGGAAGGCCTGTGTGTGCTGTGTGTTCTGGTATGCTGCATATCAGAACAAGCTCATAAAACCATTTCCTTCTGATTCCCAAAATCTAGAATGTACTTTTAAATCTGGGCTTCCCTAGTGGCTCAGTGTGTACCTGTCGAGGCAGGAGACTCGGGTTCCATTCCTGGGGCAGGAAGATCTCCTGGAGAAGGGAATGACTACCCACTCCAGTATTCTTGCCTGGAGAATTCCATGCACAGAGGAGTCCGGTGGGTCATAGAGTTGCAAAGAGTCGGACATGACTGGAGCGACTTAGCATGCATGCATGCATAGATCCATATGCGTGCAGCAGTCTGCAGCAAGCTGAGCTGGCTGCAGGGCATCAGCCGCACAGCACAGGGTTGACGGGCATGTGGGGAAAACAGGAGGAGCCAGCCACGGGCTCCAGAGGGGGTCTTGAAGGAGGAGCCAGGCTTCCCCGCCCAGGCCGGTCCTCTGTGGTCCTGGGAAAGGCAGCCCACTAGTCTCCAGCTCGTCCTGCCTGAATCTGTGGCCTGCACATCACAGGAGTGTGGTGAGTGTGGGGACGAGGGTCAGCAGCAGACCTGCCCCCTCCGTGGCTAACCCGGGAGGAGGCTGCCTCAGGAATGCATGCCTCCCCAAGGCCCCTTTTCCAGGTGGAGCCCTCAGAGGCTCCAAGTGTCCCTCAAGGAAAAGGTGCGTGTTCAGAGCGAGGCTCTGGGCTTCCCGAGACCCTGGACCAGCTGCTCCTCCTGGCTCCTCCCTCCTCGCTCACCGCAGCCCACCCTGAGCACCCCCCACCCCACCCAGGGACAGTCCCCTCCCTTGGGACCTGCCGCATCTTCACCCCGTCACCACTGCTCTCCAGAGCCCAGCGCGGCCGCCCTGGGTCTGGAAGGACGCCTGGGTCCAGCCTCCACGTCCCAGGAGGGCGGAGCCCTACCGGGAACCCGGGAGCCCCGGCCCTCGGCGCGAGGCCCTCTCCCCGCACTATCGAGAAACACAGGTGTCCCCGCCCTGGGGCCCGGGGAGTCTGCGTCACTTACACGGTCCAATACGCGGTCCTGCTGCGGTCCCCTGGTGGATTCCAGGGAAGGGTGGAGGGCTGGTGGTGGGCACGTCAGCTGTTTCCTGTTCGGGTGGGACATCAGCTTCTGCGCATCGCAGGCGCAGGGGGGCGGGGCGGGGCGGCTCGGCTAACACCTCCGGAGCTGGTCCTCCCTGCGGGGAGCTGAGAAGCCCAGCCCAGCATCCTCCGCCGCCTCCACGGCTGCTGTGTCAGCAGCCAGCCTGCAGGTGGACCTGGCTGGGAGCAGGAAGAGGACGAGGCGTGAGGAGACGCGGGCAGAGGACCCCGCGCGGCCGCGAGGGCAGCAGTGGTCAACTCACTGTACTGTCTGCGCCGGGCCTGGGGCTCTGACCCCCGGGTCCCCGTGGCCTCCCCACCTGTGGTCCAGAGTGGCGGGAGTGTGCCATCAGAGGCTCTGCTCAAGGGAGTCTAGCAGGTGGGCGTCCCATGCAGCCCAGAGTGACCTCGGTGTCACGGGAACAAACCCCTTCGTTCCTCATTCCTTCTAGAAGATCCTGATCCTGATTTCCTGTTCCCTCTCTGCTGGTTCCCTCTAAGCCCAAGTCGATCCAGTTTCGAAACGAAAGAAGAACCTTGCCTTTCGGCTGTAAGACTCTCCCAGGCCCCGGAGGGCTCTCAGAACCAAGGATCTCCGTCTTTCTCCCGGACTCCGTGACCGACAGTCTCTGCAGTTGCTCGCTCACCGGTCCCCGGGTCGGAGAGCAGGCCTGGGCTCCTCAGGGTGCGTCCACTTTCCTCTCTGGGTTGCCCGCTCCTTTGCTGTGTTGTTCTGGGGGAATGAGTCCAAAATGACCCCCCGGCATCCCCGCCTGGGTTCCCTGGGTCCTTGGTGGGCTGCCTCCTTCCCACCTTTCAGGGCCTCACCTGCCTGGCATGCACGCTCTGCGCAAGGTTTGCAGATGTCCGTCGTGAAGGAACAGGGAAACGCACGCCTCCTCCCTCCTCGGGGAGCGGAGGCCCACGGATTTCTAGAGAACTCCTCGGTTTCCCAACTCGGGACTTTGCTGTTCCACTTCTGCAAGATGCTGTCTGTGTTCTCTCTTCCACATACCCCACCTCCCACCCCACCTCACATCGGTGACCCTGATGCTAATTCTAGGAAATGAGCAAAAACATTTCCTATCTCTCTTGAAACTCTTAGTCTGTTATTATTTCAGTTTAATTGGCCTACCCTTTACTATAAGACATGTACACCCAGGTTTTGGATTTCTGAATGGCCCAAGGCTATTCCAGCCCAAAAAACTCCGAATGCACAAACAAGAACATCTTTCCTTAATAAGACATGCTCTGCTCACCTGTGTAAGATTCGTGTTCACGTCTAAAGAGTCGTTAAAACCTGGCTTGTAATAAAGAAGCCAGCATTTCAAGCACTGAGGGAGACTGAGAGCTCATCTCTGGTTTTTGAGTGATGGATGTTGCATGCTTTGGTCTCATCAGATGACCTGGACATTTGCGGGAAAGACTCCTGTCTTTATTTGCCAGATGTAATATAGGAGCCTGGCTGAGGAATGCTAAGTCACTTCAGTCGTGTCTGACTCTGTGACCCTGTGGACTGCAGCCTGCCAGGCTCCTCTGTCCATGGGATTCTCTAGCAAGAATACTGGAGTGGGCAGCCATTCCCTTCTCCAGGGATCTTCTTGACTCAGGGACTGAACCCGCGTCTCTCATCTCTCCTGCACTGGTGGGGGTGGGGTGGGGGGTGTTCTTACCACTAGCGCCACCTGGGAAGCCTGGCTGACAGGTAAGCTCCAAACCACCTTGATGCACTTTCCTGACTCCTTCCAGTCTTTCCCGGAGCAAGGTGTGGAGCAACAAAGGTACAGATGCCTGAAATCAGGCAGTGAACACGAGATGCATCGCAGTGTCGGGACTAACTCTGCTGTAACTTTTTCCCTTCCTTCAGCCTTTTCCTCTGAACCGTCCAGGTCAAGTAATAAAATTGATCGTAGGAGAAGGCAATGGCACNGACTGGCTGGGAACACCCTCTCCCCAGTAGCTGGACTGTGCTCCCAGGACCCGTGTGTATTATTTCTTTGCCTAACTCGAGCACACAGCCCACGCCTGCAAGCGTGCAGCGGGTACCCTGACCCCCGCCAAGTTGTATTTCTTGAATTTCGCTCAGGAGGATGGCTTGGTGGCAGATACACCATCTCATTTTCCTGGAGGTCCTGAGGGGCAGCCACCAGATTGCACACGCTGAATGTCAGCTACGTTAAACTAACACTTTCACATCATTGAAAAAACCCTATTTACACATAATAAACATGGGGACGATGCCACAGAGGAAATAATACAGTATTGATTAAAACAATGGCCTGTAATGCCTTCTGAAAGGCTGCAGTCACCAGCAGCTTCCTCAGCGGGCTGCTCACAGGCAGCTCCCTCCCTGGGGGCCTCGAGCTGTCACTCCCCAGATAGATGAGAATGGGCGTTTCCAACCCCCCCCACCACCCCAGATCACAGGAGGCTACCCTTGTGGAGCCTTCGCTGCAGGCCAGGCACTGCTCGGTGACGGATCTCCGTATCTCCCCACAGCAGCCCCTCATTATTATTTCCATTTTACAAAGAAGGAAGCGGAGGAGTTAAATGTCTTGCCGCGGGTTGTGCAATTCATAAGTGGTGGGGCTGGGATTTGAAGCTGGGCCCTCCTGAGTCCACAGCACACCCTGCCCGCACTGTGTTAGCTCTCTTATGTGTCGGTTTGATATCTAAGACGAGGGTGAGAGAGAGGCCCCTTGTGTTAGGCCGTGCACTAGGTGACGCGGGTCTGGGCGAGACTGTTATCAATTGGTTTGGTGATGCTGGAGTCGGGGCGGTGGGGGCCGCTGGCCGGGAGGCTCTGCGAGCAGCTCGGCCATGGCCATGATCTTCGCTATCTTGCGCTGGGAAGAAGGCCTACAGTTTTGGCAGATCTGGGGATTTCGGAATCTCAGAAATGGAAAAGCTCATTTTAGAAAGATAACTCATTGCCTGGGGAGGCTGGCAAGCCAACAGCAGAAGCATACAGTCCCTGGTAACCACGCCGCCCCCTCGATTCCGCAGGAGTCCACAGCCAGCGGAGGACAGCAGGAGGGTCTGCAACCGGGTCACTGGTCAGATGGAGGAGGTGCCCTCTGAGAGCGCACGGGAGGCGGAGGGCCAGGGGAGCAGGCCAAATGTGGTGCAGTTGCTTTCCATGATGAGGAGTAGCTGGTTTGGGGCAACTGAGGACGGGAGGGTCTGATGGCCAAAAATAGACAGCAGTATCCACCCGACCCTACCCTAACCCGGCAGGAATCAGAAGCTCTTCTCTGCGCTGTGTGACTTTGGGGGAGTTGCTTGAGCTGTCTGAGCCTCAGACCAGGAATAGGGATGGTCCTACTTCTATGTCAATGTTGCAAAGACTTAATAAGAAAATGAGCGTGAGGCACTCAGGAGGCGCTGGCCCAACGTCCGGTCAGCTCTCAATGAACCTGAGTGCAGCAGGGATACACAGTCCTCTGGGGACCCAGGAGGACCCCCTGCATCCATCTCCCCCCTGCGCCCCCGACCCAGAGCTGAGGGTGTCTGCCTGCCCCTCAGCCGGCCCTGCCCAGCAGCTGGATTCAAAAGGTGAATGGGTAGATTCTGCATCTGCCAAAATCCTTGCTTTGCAGGGTTTCTCTTTCTTCTACTATTGCAGGGATTTCCACTAAACCTTCCAACCGTATCTGGATTATTGCTTCCGGCGGCATCAGGGGAGCACGTTCTGATATCAACTTGTACAGGCAAAACACGGAATGCAGAAACACAAACTGGGGTGCAGGGAGGCTGGTGAAGCTACCCACTGGGGCTGCTGGCAAAACTCGGCAACCAGGCAACAGCGCAGCCTCGGAGGGGGCAGTGGTGGGAGGGGGACCCTGGTCCAACGCAAGCAAGGAGGTCACTGGAGTTCACCCCCTGTTGGAGAGGTGAGAAACCTGATGTTCAGAGAGGTTCATTGATTTGGTCGAGATCACCCCATAAGGCCAGACCAGGTCCAAATAAAGGGGAGGATCCTGGCTTGGCATCAGACAGACTTGGGTTCCAGCCTTCCTGCCATTTTGCTGTGTGATATGGGGCAGGTTGAGTAAACCCTGACAATCTGTTTCCCCTTCAGTGAAATGAGACTATGAGAACCGACCGCATAGACCGGGGGGCCGCCTCTCCACCTCTCCCCTATCCCTCCTTATTCTCAGGATGCTAAGGAAGAAGCCGTGAGTGAAAACAGGGTTCTAAATGTGCAGAGAGACTGGGCTAGGGGGATGCCTTCCTGGACTGCCAGCCTCCCAGGCCCCAAACTCCTATGGGTTTTTTCTCTTGGAGAAGAGGAAGACCATCTGCTCAACTTCTGAGTCGTCAGTTGGAAGAGGGATTTGTCTTATTCTCCGTGGCCTTGTGGGACAAACAAGTCATAGTTGCAGGGCAATAGAGGATATTTAAGCTAAATAGAAACGAATTTTTAAATTATTTTGTGTGTGTGCTTAGTCACTCTGTTATGCTCAGCTCTGCAACCCCATAGACTATAGCTTGCCGGGCTCCTCTGTCCGTTGGATTTTCCAGGCAGAACTACTGGAGGGGGGTTGCTATTTCCTATTCCAGAAGATCGTCCCAACCCAGGGATTGAACCCCACGTCTCTTGCATCTCTTGCATTGTCAGGCAGGTCCTTCACCACTAGCGCCACCTGGAAAAAAGAAAAGCACAGCCCTGAGAGGTAATGAGCTCCCTGTCACTAGAAGAATCCAAGGGGGATACCATGTGACTACTTCTCAGAGATGCTGTAGAGGGGATGCTGAGAGGGTGCACCTGAGTGATTTCAAAGGCAAGGAGTAATCACTGGGTTTCTTGGCCAGTTACTCACCCTGATGGCAAGGATGAAGTCCAGAACAGAGGAAGGACAGTTTCTAGAATGTCGGTCTCCAGAAAGGGTCCCCCACCCTGGGTATTGGACCTCCACTGATCAACAGGTGCCCCAGACCTTCTTCCTTGGATTCTGCCCTCTGCCCCCTGCCATCAACCTGAGTGTAGAAATCTAGCAACTGAATTTGTTTTAGGTGACATTTTGATGAATTTAGACCCAAACTCACTCATCTTATTGATCCTACAGAAAATGTTCATCTTTTAAAGACCACCCAACTGCATACTTAATCCACGCACCATACTCCGGGTCGATACGAAATGCTGCTGAGACAAATGCATTGCAAGCCCTTTATTGAAAGAAGGCTTTGCGACATTCAGGTCACTCTCTGCTCCAGCCAACAGGACCTCCCTGACACGTGGGGACATGCCGAGTGGCAGTCAGCAGAAATCACAATTTCTAAGCCCACTAGGCTGCTGGCTGCTGACGGCTGTGGGACTGGGACCCAGCATTTATCCACCCTGGGCCTTAGTTTTCTCCTCTGAGAAATGGGAGACTAACAGAGCCCTCACCAGTTCTGACACAGCTGTGTGTCATGGTGCCCAGCATAAAGAGTGGCTCACTAAGCCTAGTGCCTGCCCTCCAGCTTACATCCCAGCACAGAAAACTTCACCTGTGGCTCAGGAGTCTCCAGAACTTCAGCTGATTAAAAAGTCCCCAGAAACAAAGCACGAAGGAAGAGAAGGAAAAAAGCAGCAAGTGCCCGTGTGCGTGTGCACCAACCCACAGAGCAGCGGCCACACTGGCCCTGGTCACACGCAGGCCCGGGGTGGTGCCTGACACACCCCCTCCCTGCCAGGGCGAGGTCAGCACTATGGACAGCGTTCTGCAGGAGGTGATGCAGAGGCCCCGTGACTTGTCCAAAGGATGTGTCCCTTCCTACCCCTAAGTGATGTGTCTTCAGTGTAAGCTCAGGAGGGCAAGCTTTGTGTGTCTCTTCACCATATCCATAGCAAGCAGAACCAACTCAGAATGAACGCTCAACAGATATGGAAGAAATGAATGAGTGAATGAAAAACAGAACCGAAGATGAAAATCTGAATGACTCGAAACTTAACCCCGTAAGGCTGATCCCCATCAGGTGCTGATTCAGGTACATTTCTGAAAAAGGAAGGGCCAGTGAAGGATGAAGAAATGCAGAGTCCTATTTCCAAGCCATCAGATAGGCTCAGATCTGAACCCCACCCCCCGACCCTGCAGTCCTCCAAGACATAAGGGTAGATTGTCCCAGTCTATTAAGTCACTCATCGTGTGTGTTTACTGAGTGGCTACTGTGTGCCAGACTCTACACTTAGGTAGCAGATTTGCAAAGGTCAGTAAAGGTGGTCCCCACCTCAGTGTCAACAGGGGCAGCACAAAAGATAACAAATCAATGTTGCATTCACAGGAAGTTTCATAGCTACAGTGCTTGCAAGGGAGAGGGGTGTCCAGGGCGGGGGTGCCCGGCTGCATGGATGTGTGAGAGAGGGCCACATGGAGAGGGAGTTTCCTAGGGGGTAGGGGAATGAACCATGGGCAGGGTGGGATGAATATCTGAGGGGAATGCAGGAATCCCTGGTAGAAGGAAAAATGAGGTCCAAAAACTGGAATCAGAACTAGTCTTCACAACTAGTCCTGTGGAGAAGCAGAGGGCGGGTCAGGAAACAAAACTGGGAGGGATGCAGGGGAGAACATTCCCCCCTACCCCAGTCCAGGACTGAAGGACACAGCCCTGTCCCCTGTGGCTCTGGGCAGATCTCCTCGCTCCTCTGAGTATTGGTTTCCTCCTCCATGCAAGGTTGAAGGGGGTGATTTCTAAGTTCCTTCTGGTTCTAACATTCTATGACATTTCTGACTAATGCACAAAATCAAATATGTACACAAGACCAGAGGCATAAGAAAATACACAAAAAAACGTGGATTAATCTAGTGCAAACAGAGTAAGAACTGAATGGCAAATCTGTTAAACCTGTGGAGTCACCACCCAGCCTCAAGTCCTGGTTCCCAGAGCCCTGTGGTCCCTCCCCAGCCCTCAAGGAAGCGGAGGCTCGCAGTTGTCCCCTGGGAAGCTTCACCAAGTACGCTAAATACCCCCAGTTGACAGCACAGCGAAAGCAGTCAGGAGGGTCTCCCTGCCTTCATTTTGGGCCAGGGGCAGACACTGAAAGTACTCCTCAGCCCACAGAGCTTCCAAGACTTAGAAGAAATGCCCTGGTCTAGAGTGGTGGGAATCCTTGATGGCCCCCAGTTCCCTGTCAGCATCATTTCCAAGCTATAGTCTCCAAGGAAGGGAAGGTCTTCAGACCCAACAACTGCTAAATCCAGAGGGCTTTTCGGGGTCCTTTTGGTAAGAGGCCGGGCTTCCCTGATAGCTCAGTTGGTAAAGAATCCACCTACAATGCAAGAGACCCCAGTTTGATTTCTGCATCAGGAACATCCGCTGGAGAAGGAACAGGCTACCCACACCAGTATTCTTGGGCTTCCCTGGTGGCTCCAGCTGGAAAAGAATCTGCCTGCAATGCAGGATACCTGAGTTCGATGCCTAGATTGGGAAGATCCCCTGGAGATGGGAAAGGCTACCCACTCTAGTATTCTGGCCTGGAGAATTCCTGGAGAATTCTATGGTCTTCCCACAGCCAGGAGAAGGGACTCAAGCTCCCTGGCTCTGCACCCTCCGAGTAGCCAGGGGTCACAAAAAGTCAGACATGACTGAGCAACTTTCACTTTCACTTACTAGTTTGAGAGGGGGTAGCACCAGCCTCTTTGACAATACATGAAAGCCACAGTTTTCTCCCCAGAAAAATGCCTACCTATGCCTCAGGGCTTTGTTGTTTGTTGGGGGTGAGGGGGTTGTTTTGTTCTAATATTTACTCATTTATCTGGCTTCACCGGGTCTTAGTTGTGGCACACGGGATCTTTAGCTGTGGCATGCAGACTCAGCTGCGGCATGTGGGATCTGGTTCCCTGACCAGGCAGTGAACCCGGGCTCCCCTGCACCGGGAGCACAGAGTCTTAGCCCCTGGACCACCAGGGCAGTCCCTATGCCTCAGACTTATATGCAGATTCAGAAGAGTGTAAAAACCCCTGAGGGAAGTCCCCTTGAGGTCCTCAGACCCCGGGCTAAGTTCCCTGCCCTAGTGTTCAAGCTCTCTATTTTGCAAATGAGAACCCTGAGACCCAGAAAGAGTAGGTGACTCACCCAAAGTCACCCAGCTAATTCGAGCCAGATCCCCAGGAAGATGGGGCCAGTATCTGCCTCAAGCAGGGCAGCTCCCGGCAGGACACAGCATCGCTGGTGCCTGACCCAGAGCCAGGCTCCTAGCAGAGGGCAGGGCCAAACTCTGGCCGGGAACAGAGGAGAAGGGGCCATCAGGCCCCCACTGACAGGTGCTGTCCTCTGGGGACTGGCCGGTCCCCAGAGCTGCCTCTCTGTCTGTGGTCTTCCCACAACCAGGAAAAGGGACTCGAGCTCCCTGGCTCCGCACCCTCGGAGTAGCCAGTGTGACACACAGGTGGGCTCCACTCCACTCCCCTCCGCACACAGAAGGCTCCTTAGGCGAAACCGGGAGAACTGCGCCTCCTCGCTGGTGCTCACAGGGCGGCCAGCATGCCCTCCTGGTGTGACAGGAGATCTGGGCTCGGGAGTGCTAATTCTGCTACAGGAAGTAAGGGTGCAGGGGGGCAGGATTTACGAGAACTCAGGCTGTGAAGTCAGACAGAGGCCCAGATTCAAATCCTGGCTCAGCCACTTGATAGAGGAGCTGACCCTTGGCCATATATATTTACCCTCTCCAAGCTCCAGCATCCTCATCTGTGCAATCAGATGACCATGGTACCTCCTCAGAGGACTGGTGTGAGAATGAAAGGAGATAATTTATATAGAGTGCTTAACACCATGCCTGGCAGTACATTTGCGCTTTTTGTCACACTGCCCCGGGGGTCCCCAGGGTTGTGAAGCCACACCTTGTGAATCTCACACCCAGTGACCTGCTGACACCGTGGTAACAGGGTAGGGAGAAATCCCTCTTCCTGATATTCGGAGTATTTGCTGAAGAGTGCAGCGGGAGGCATCCACAGAAGTCGGGGAAGAACTTGCTGTGGTCGTCGGAGGCTGCCCGTGGAGAAGTCGTGAGCGTGCCCTCCCTGGAGATTTCGAAGCAAGTCCTGACCTTCATGAAACCGTTGAATGGCTGTTCTGCCAGGCGGCAAGGGAGTGAACACGTGTGCTTCTCCTGGCTGGACCCGGCCACTTCAGCTCGGTGGTCAGCCAACAGTGCGAAGCCTGGAGAGGCGGTGGAGACGGATCAGAAACCACAGGTGGAGGCCCTCAGTCTCGTCTGTGAAAGGCCTGGAAGCGGAAAACGGTGGACAGAGCTCTCCTCAAATGTGAAGGCTCCGGTGATGAGGACGTCCTGCTCTCAGGACAGAGAACAGGCGGGAGAGGGGCCCCGATGGCCCTTCTGCCGATTTTTCCGGTGTGAATATTCCCACCGTGGCCGACGTGAGGCTTGCCTGTGTGGCATCGTGAAACACCATTGTCAGCGAGAAAATGTTGCCTGCCATACTGGTAAACAAGCGATGTTGCAGGCGGCAGTCTCTCGCTACGGTGAGCCCTGAGGATCTCAGAAAGGAAACAGCATGCCCACCATCAAGCCGTCAGTCACTGCAGCCACCCCAACCATGCACCCTGGGGATACTGGGATGAGAAATCTCAGGACGTTGGTCCCAGATAGCTGAGGTGCATATCAAAGGAATGAGCCCAGACTCTGGTATCTCCCCATAATTCAGCAGAAAAATGCTAAATTCCTTAACTTGAGATGGCTGGTTTTCTTTAATTGACTTTCATCTTTTGATGTTCAGAATACCTAGTCTTTTTTTTGCAAAAACTCCTATGTATATCCTGGTCCCTCCTTTACCTCTCTCAGAACTATCTTAGAGGTTGAATCCCAGGCTTAAATCCTCAGTTTTGTCTGCCAAATAAAACATAATTCTCAGCTTTTAATTGTGCATTTTTTTTCAGTCGACAGTGCTGGGAAAAGATACCCAAGCCCATGCTAGGTCCTCGCTCCACTGGCTGCAAGCGCCTGCATCCCAGAGCCGCAGGACAGGACAGGGGATCCCTGGGGCTTCAGTCCCATCTGAGTCCTTGTGAAGAACAGGCTGGGGCAGCTTGCCCTGAAGGCAAGTTTGTCCTTCTACTGAGTTGCCACCTACCTCCCTATAACCTGCACCCCGTCCAACCTCCCTCCAAAATCCTGTGGTCAGTCTGGTCTCTCCTCCCTGCCCAACCATGATCCTCACCTGGGCCTCTTGTGGCCAGTCTTCCAGACCCTTGCGAGGCAGGCACCATCCTCCGGGTGCTCCCAGCTTTGTCTACATGCCTCTTAAGTGAGGGTTTACAGGGCTAGGCACCACCCTCCCTGTGATCTGAGAGGGGGCCCAGTGGAACCTTCCATCCCTTGCTTGAACTAGACATGTCATGAAAGGCTCTTTATCTGGATCTATATGAGTATTTGTTCTGACTCCTTGACTAGTTTCTAAGACTCCGAGGGTCTGTCTTAACCTTCTCCCTCCACCGCCCAGTGCCTAGTATGTGCCCTGCGCTTGCTCTGCGGTTACCCGCACCTGCTGACGAGGTTGGCAACGCCTGTCTTCAGGCTTTGGCTCTTCTGATTCTGCACAATACCAGCCTGGAATCTACGCTACCACACCAGCCAGGGGTGACACCCCCGTCAGGACCGCCACCACCCAGCCCTTTCCCCCAGGAGCTGAGCACAGCGGCCCCCTGAGCTGCTATGAGCATTACCTTTACAACAGTTTGGAAGCCTTGACTCAAACTACAGAACCAGAGCCCTCAGGCAAACAGACCTCCATCCTAGAGAATTTCATTCCTGCCCTGACTTACAGCACGCCTCTTCCCTTTATAACAGCACGTCATGTTATTGTTCTAACTCCCGTGTGTTAGGCGCTTACAATGTGCCCAGCCTTGGTTGCGCGCCTTTGGGCAGGCAAAAGGGACACCCACCTCCCCTTACCTCCCAGCTTTCTGCATCAATTACCTCCACTCGTCATCACAGCCCAGGAGGTCTCCCTTTCATAAACGTAGGAGACAATGAAGGGGCACCCTGAGATCAAGAGCCAGGTGGCAGTGGGAGGGCCGCACTACAGTGTGAGAAGTCCCACGGGCCGTGGGATCAATGGTGCAACGTTCCTGTGTTGACCCCCCTTGGTCTCAGGATCCTGGAGAGGAGGACCTGGCTGTCTTGTCCAAAGTTTATAAGCCAGGACCTCCTACTCGCCAGGACCTCCTACTCACCAGGCCCCGGGCTTAAAGGCCTCTGTGTGTCTAAGACCAGGTTACAGCACTGGATCCTCCAGCCAGAGAACCTTCTCCAGATTAACCAGAGATATCAATATAAATCCTCCTGCAGTCAGGACCGGCCACCAGACTCCTTCCCATGGCTGCTGTCCTCTGTGGACCGGCCAGAGGCTGAATCAAGGCCCATGATTGTTCCCAATGGGCATCGGAGGCATCATGGATCCCACCGCCCACAAGCCCAGACACCTCTGAGCTCCGTTGCTCCCAAACAGAGCAGGAGCGGTTCAGGTCATTCCTGGAACCAACCATACCTGCTCCAGGAAGTAGTAAACAGCCCACAGGTGACCCAACCAGCAGGTTGGTGGGGGCAGGTGGTGGATAAATCCCATTTTCCCTTCAGGGGAGATTTGTTTAGATGTCAGCTAGTCTGGAGAAGGCAATGGCACCCCACTCCAGTATCCTCGCCTGGACAGAGGAGCCTGGTAGGCCACAGTCCATGGGGTCGCAAATAGTCGGACACAACTGAGCGACTTCACTTTCACTTTTCACTTTCATGCATTGGAGAAGGAAATGGCAACCCACTCCAGTGTTCTTGCCTGGAGAATCCCAGGGACGGGGGAGCCTGGTGGGCTGCCGTCTATGGGGTTGCACAGAGTCGGATACGACTGAAGTGACTTAGCAGCAGCAGTCTGGAACTCTTTCACATCCTCCCACCCACCGTGATAGGCAAGCCTGTGTCTTCCTCTCCCTCTCTCACACCATCTCAGCACCCTCGTCCTCTGTCCTGGCGGGGTCGTCAAGTTCATGGCCCCAAAAGGGGTCACCTCTCTGGGGCTCGGCTGTCAGTGTATGCAGAGCTTGCCCAGCCCCCTGGCGTGCCTATTAGCAATCAGCCTCCTGCTGGGCCGGCCTTGTGGTAAATAAACTTTCATGTTCTTATTAAGTGATGGCTGGTGGTTTGGAATCGCTACCCTGATCTGTTTGAGGTTGATTCCTTAATCAAAGCTCTCAGGCTCTCCTCCGCCCCCTCACCACTGAAAGGTTATCATTAAAGAGAAAAAAGGCTCTTTGATTTCTGTTACTGGGCCTGCCGACTTGGATCTGGGGCTCCGGGCAAGGTGGGGGGATGCTTGGTTTTAACCCCAAGCCTTGTGTTCAAATCTCATCTCTGCCAGCAGCAACTGGGTGAGATAGGGCAAGTCATGGTGTCTCTCTGGTCCTCGGCATCCTTCTTCAGGGTGGTCTCAGGTGCGGTGAGCTTGTGTCTGACGGGTTGCTAAGCCTGCCAAGCGCTGTGAGTGAGTTAGTCCTAATGCCCGGTCACAGCCTCATTCTCAGACCCATATCCAAGACCCTTAGGGTCAAGGGCTTCCATGGAGCTTCCTGGAAACAGTGGACCTTCCCTAAGGCGCCTTGGACAAGAACAGGGGGTTAGAACCAGCCCGAGGCATTTACCCTAATCCTCTCCCAGAGGTACCCCCGGCAAGGGCTCAGCCCCTGGACTCCCCCATTCTGCTTTCTTCACCTCTCCCCCCTTCTTATCTACATCTGTGCTTTTTGAAGGCAAGAGAAACATGAAGCTAGCGCCTCCATGTAGCTGGATAAATAATTACTAAATAAATAAATAAAAGTAAACAAAGAAAGCCTCCAATGAGCTTGAATTGCTGCCGTGCTGCGAGGTAACTGGCAGACTCGATTTAATTATAAGATTCCGAGTTGTAATGGGGTGTCAGGGGCTCCAGGAGGATTTCAGTAATGGGAGGACAGCAGGGTTTTCTGCCTTTCCCGCTGGCTCCCCTCCGAACCTCACCATCCACTTTCCTGCCTTGCTGGGTGGGCGGGAAGCTTGGCACTGCTGTGGGGGGTGGGATCTGGCCAACCCTGGGCCTCCGCTGCTCACCAGCCTCACCTCCCAAGACGGCCCAAGCCACGATGCACTGGTGGGCAGGCCCGGGTCGGGAAGTGCCGACGGAGGGGCAGAGCCTGGAATCACACACTCCCCTACACCCATCTCTCCTCTGCCCCAGGGAAAGGGTGCAGCTTCTAGGTGGGTGCAGCCCTGGCAACCAGGCACGGCATGCTGACCAGACTGTCAACAGGCACAGTGACTATCCTGGCCTGGCCTCCCTCCTGTACTGCTTTTCCACCCAGAAAGTGGAGGGAGCGGAAGCCTGGTCCACTCCCTTCCATCCCATTCTTGTGGGCTCAGTCTCTCGGTTTGTGTCCAGCTCTGCAACCCTACGGACTGTAGCCCGCCAGGCTCCTCTGTCCATGGGGTTTCCCAGGCAAGCATACTGGAGTGGGTTGCCATTTCCTACTCCAGGGGTCTTCCTGAGCCAGGGATCAAACCCAGGTCTCCTGCATTGGCAGGCAGCTTCTTTACCACTGAGCCACCTGNAAATGTAAAGACTGCAATAAATAAATAAATAAATAAAATTGGTCATTTCAGAAGCCCCTCCACATGCACCCAAGACAGGAAGTCATCATTATCTTGAAATGGATGCTACTCACTTCCTTTTTATTTAAGCCCAGCTGCGAGGCCTGTGGAATCTTAGTTCCCAGAGCAGATACCGAAATCTCTGTCCCCTGCACTGCAAGTGTGGGGTCTTATCCGCTGGACCGCCAGGAAAGCCCCCAGTCCTTATTTCCCTGCATTTGGCTCTTGATACTTGCATCACGCGCTATGCATCCCAACTCTCAGTAATTTAATCTTGAATTTTTTTCCCCGGCTTTAACTTTTTTATTGTGGTAAACAAGCACAAGATGAAACTTACCATGGGTGGCCCTTAGCGCATTTATCTGGTCCTAAACACTTATACACGTTGTGCAACCATCATCACTCTATTTCCAGAAATTTTTGTCCCAAAAGGAAACCCTACCATTTAGCTGTCATTCCCCACCCCCACCACCTCCTGGAAACCACCAACCTACTTTCTATTTCTGTGGATTTGCCAACTCTGGGCATTTCGTGTAAGTGGAATCACACAGGACAAGACCTTTGTGTCTGGCTTCTCAGCAAGGCGTTTACAGTCAGTACCGGAGCTTCATGTCTCTCCTATCTGGCAGGAATGGTGACTTGCCTAATCTGGAAGTTTCGGAGTTTGCAGGGCTGAGGGTAATCTAACAGTGACAAAGCCAGCAGAGAGGGGACACTTGTCACGCACGGCTGATGGGTGTCCCCAGCGGGAAGGTACTTGGTACAGTGTCTGATTTAGGGCCTAGGATCCATGAAGAACAGAGTCATTTGACTGCGGGGAAGCTTTCAGTAACTCACTCTAGACGAATGTTTGATCATTAAAAAGATTAATTGTGAACAAAATATGGTCTATTAAGAAAGAGCTAACCCTTGGCCTTTCTTGTACTGTTTTCACCTAAGAACCTTTTTAAGTACAATCTTTTTTCATGTTAAAAATGCACAGTATATCTGTAATAAGGCATTTCCAAGTACAGGTAAGGGTCGTGTGGTTCTTCTGAGAGATTTGAGCAAAGAGACCGGTGATGTGATGTAACAGAACCACACCCGAGCATGCTCTACTGTGAGTTTTGTATTTATGTACAAATCGACAGCTCTAGTCCCAGGGAAGCAACTGAGGTGGGACGGAACCACTTCCCTTCCCCAGCAGAGGAATTCTTGGTTTTCAAGAAGTCACGTTATTTTCTTTTTATTTTCTCTTCTGCCACTTGAGAACCTTGCTTATGCGTTAGTTTCTGGAGCTCTTGAATTATCCTCCTGATATTGAGTCCATTCCTAGATGCTCCAAAAGTAGCTTCATTGAAAGGAAAAATGAGAACAAAGTTGCCTGCCTGGGGACCGGGCACCCAGCTACTGTCCGGCTGCACACACAGGGAGAGGCCCTTCTCCCGGCCGCGGGACTGGGTGAGCGACACGCGGGGGATGAGCGTCTTGAGGGCCGGGTGCCGGGCCCTGGCCTTCGGCTTGGCTTTGGGAGGCTCCCTCGCTGGCGGGCGTACCTCCTTCTGCCTGCTCAGCGCTTCTCGGGGCTGGCCGGTGTGCTGGTTTTCAGGGCACGCTGTGACCGCTTTCTTCCCAGGAGTTCCGTCCTTACTGAAGGCTCTTCTGCTCCCGAGGTGTGAGAAGGACTCGTAAGGAAGGTTGCTGCCCTGACCTCTGTCTTTCCGAGCAAGGGAGACTCCGGGACTTCCTTTTGCAGCCCTGCAGCTCTCCTGCCTCTCATTTCTGAGACTGTGTAAGTGAATCAGCTCGATGGTGTCGTGGATGAGCCTCCTCTTCACGGACACATCCACCGAACAGTCAAGGGACAGGCCCGGGCTGTAGTTGACCTCCATCAGCCACGGCTTCAAGTTGTCATCGATGAGGATGTCGAATCCGAGGAGTTCGAAGCAGTTGGCCGCGAAGGGGACGGAGGGCGCGATGGCCAGCACGGTCAGGATCACCACGCGGCTGATTTTCTGCCAGAGCAGCAGGTCGTCCACGCCCCAGCTCCGCAGGTACGCGAAGAAGCGGCTGAGGGTCCACTTGCAGCCGCTGCCCACCACATCTTTGATCTTCTCGTACGAGGCCCCCGACCTGTTGATGCTGCTGTTGGTCAAGTGGGCATAGCTGTTCTGCAGATCGCCGAGGTCAAACTTTTCTGTGGCAAAGCGCACCAGCCCTTCCTGATAAACGTAGATGGTCAACGGCTTGAAGCCAGTGACGCACACGTAGACGCGGAGGTCACACTTGTATCTCCCGACAAGAAGAGGGTTGCAGATGTATCTCTGTATGATGCACGTGTCGGCAAAGATCAGGTTTTTAATGTCACTGAAAATGATGATTCCTCGTCCTCGAGAGAGCTCTGCGGGCTTGCAGATCCAGTAGCTGAGCTTGGCGTCCAGCGCCTGCTTCTCCTTGAAGTACTCGGCCACGAACCTGCTGTAGTCGCTGGGCATGACGAACGTGGCGGGGAGGAACTGGTACAGCGGGGTGCCGTACAGCCGCTCCATGTGCCTCAGGCGTTTGGCCAGGAGGTCCTTCCTGGTGAGCCTGGTGGTGCCCGGGTGGTGGTTCAGGCACTGCCAGGGCTTGACGTTGACGTGCTCGGCCATCCGGAAAGAGGAGGTTCTCCAGTAGAGGTTCCAGTCCTCCACGTTCCGCTCTTGCTGGTCAAACTTGCTCCAGCCGCGCTCCAGGAGGACACTCTGCACCACCTCGGGCGTGGTCTCGTCCACCCGGAACACCAGGGGCTTCGGACTGGCCCCTGGAGGCTCGTCTTCGGCCATCAGTAAGGTTTTCTTTTCTAGAAATGGATGACTAGAAAGCGTTAGAGGAAGGGAATCAGGGAAGGGATGGAGAGGGAGTCTGGGATTAACAAGCACACATAACCGGCAACCCCCTCCAGCATTCTTGCCTGGAGAACCCCATGGACAGAGGAGCCTGGCGGGCTGCAGCCCGTGGACTTGTAAAGAGTCGGACACGACTGGAGTGACTCGCGCACACACACACGCGCGACTGAGTCACTTTGCTGTGCGGCAGGATCTACCTCAGCACTGTAGAGCAATTACGAAGCGAGGTGAAAGCCGCTCAGTCGTGTCCGACTCTTTGTGACCGCATGGACTGTACAGTTCATGGAATTCTCCAGGCCAGAATACTGGAGTGGGTAGAGCCTTTCCCTTCTCCAGGGGGATCTTCCCAACCCAGGGATCAAACCCAGGTCTCCCGTATTGGGGCAAATTCTTTACCAGCTGAGTCCCCAGGGAAGAATCCTGGAGTGGGGAGCCTATCCCTTCTCCAGGGGATCTTCCCGACCCAGAGATTGAACGGGGGTCTCCTGCACGGCAGGCAGATTCTTTACCAGCTGAGCTCTGAGGGAAACCCCAACTTCAGGGAGGGAAGTAAAGCAACTGTACTTCAATAAAAAAATAAAACACGCTGTTAGGAAAGAGGCTGGGCGGGCCGATGGCGACCTGGTGGAGATTTCACCAGGAGTCCAGGTCCTGAGGTCGCCTGTGGTCTGTACCCTCCCAGACATTATCGGTCTTGCCAACGCTTGCCTCTGCACAAAGGCGTCTATCTCTGCTGCCTGCAGACCCAGCCCCACCTGTCCCCACGCTCTTCTCCTCGGAGCTCACCGGCGCACCTCCTTCTATGAGAATGAGTTAAAAACGTGCTTTCAGGGACACGACCACACTTCCACAGAGCCACAGTGGACCCTGCTGGCTACAAAGCGAGCACTCTTCAGAGCAAAAATGGCCAAGTTTCTACAGTTAAATGAATCGGAGCATGTGTAAAAGCTGGAAACAGTGGTGTTACGAGATTAGCCAGGGTCCTGTTGGCCTGAGAAGTTTCAGGAACTCGGGCTGGGCCCCTGTGACCATCTCTTAGGGCCCACCTCACAGTCCCAGGGTCTGGCAGGGTTTCAGAGGCCCCAGTTTGTTCAAATATCAGCCCATTTACAAGAAAGAGTTGAGAAAGAAAATTGGAGTTTTTAAAAACTCATTCTGTGATAGCAATGGTTGTCTGAGGATTGCACTTCACATTTTACAAGAGAAACAGAAAGTGAAGATTCAACATTTTTCTAAACTTTCAAAGAAAGAAAAAAGGGTCATTTGTGAGAAAAACCAAAACTGATGATGAAGCTTGAGGCTTTGGTATGACCTAGAAAAAAGGCGAAAATAGTCACAGCCTCTGGGAGAAAACGTCAGTATTCCAAAGTCCTATGTTCTCGTCAGAAATTCCAAGTTCAGGCCACTTTGACCATTTCTTTGACCATATTTGTATCATTCATGCATAATTAGTCATGTAAAATGACAAAAATTTATTTGTTGGAAATTCTGTGGTGTTTGGGAGATTCCAATTGATGGAACAGTAGTAAATGTGACATGCACTATATTTTCAGGGTAGCCAGTCTGGACAAGAAAGGAAAGAAGGGAAGAAGGAAAGAAGAAAGAAAGTGATAAAATAAGATTTATTATTTTAAGGCAGGACAAGAAAAAAATTAAACATAAAATCCCGTGTGTGTGTTTGGGCCGTGCGTATCTCACTACATGGTAACCAGACCTCCTCAAACATGGGAGGCCCCGGGCAACCATGAAGGGCAAGGTTTTCTTTCTTCTGACACTAGCAGTGACACTTCATGAAAGCAGAGTGTTCCTTCCCAGCTCTGCCGAGGGTCTTGGAGACTTGCTGTTTGCTCTGTGTGTGTTTACTTGGACTGTGGATACTTGGTGAACTTTAGGTAGAGTAGCAGTGTGTTATCTTGAGGTACAATTCTTGTCTCAAACATACGCGACTGTGCCTTGCTTCTCCGAGCATTCTGAGCCTCTGCTTCTTGGGCTAAAATCCTCAATTCGGCTCCAATAAAATTCCCTTTTTCTTCTTCCTAACTTGATGGTTAATTGAATTTTCATCAACAAAAGAAGGATGGAAGAAAAGGAGGTGGGGAAGGAAGGATGAAAGGGAAGGGGTGGGGAGACTCGAGTTGCTCACCCACCTTCTGCTCCGTGTTTGAAGCTGCGAGAAGCTCTCGAGGAGGAAAGGAGATACTTGTTGCCAAGTGACCTTGTTTCCGAACTGAAGCCACCTGGAGGGTATGGGTTGCCTCTGCTATCAAGGCTGCCAGCAGGCTAGGAAGGGGCTTCCAAACGAGGGTCCAAAAGGGTGTGAACAGAGCAGAATCGACAAAGTGAGTGTGCGTGGCTTCAGCATCCTTACTGCTTTGACCTGGAACGTATAGAATTCATAGATCTGTGATGGCTGTTACAGAATTCAGTCTTTGGAGTTGGTTGTGATGTTCTCAAACTGTGTTCAGTGGTATTAATATGTATTTCAAGCCATGTGTGTGTGTGTGTGTGTGTACATTTGTGTGTGTGCATGGCATGGGTGAGGGTGGGGATAGGGGTGGGTGAGGCTGGCTCAAATAATGATGGAAGCTGGATTAAACAAAGTTAAAAATGCTTCTTTTCTATCTCCAGGAAATTTGCCATTATTGAACAGGATACCCTCTTCAGCTGTGTGTGACGTGCTAATGGTAGCATTCCACAAAACCAGTGTAGGAAATGCCGAGTCAGACAAACCAGCTGGACTGGTGTCCAGGTTCTGGCCACCTCCGCCTTCTCCCACCTTGGGAGTAAACCTCTCAGAGGCTCGAGAGAAGGTGTGTTTTGACCTCAGACCTGGAATCAGGGCTCAGAGGCCGAAGCCAGCCTTCCCCAGCCTGTGCAGGGGCGGTCAGAGAAGCCGGAGAACAGAAACGGGAAACGCTGCTCCCAGGCAGCTCCATCAGCCTGGGTCTGCTCCCACCGCGGAGCCCAGGAGCCATGGCTCATCCTGGGGTGGGGTGGTTGGGGGAACGTCATCTAAGGAGGCCGAGTCCTGGCAGGCTGACCGGGGGGTGCACACGCTGTCCTTGGACCCCGTTTCAATTAGGCATCCACTTTCCTGTTAAAATTTTACTGAGAAACCAAATGCATATTTGAGCTTTTTCTCCTGAATAAAAGTCCTTCTGGAGCTACTTGAAATGTGTTTATTCTGCCTTGTTCTCACAGGTGCTGATGGCACAAATAGTTCAATTAAAAAAATGTATAGGGTATGTGTGTAGGGATTAAAAATAGGCTGGACCATCATCAAATAATCTACAAATAATAAATGCTGGAGAGGGTGTGTTTGGAGAAAAGTACACTGTTGGTGGGAATGCAAATTGGTGCAACCATTGTGGAGAACACGTTCCTTAAAAAAACGAAATCTAGAGNAAAAAAATGTATAGGGTATGTGTGTAGGGATTAAAAATAGGCTGGACCATCATCAAATAATCTACAAATAATAAATGCTGGAGAGGGTGTGTTTGGAGAAAAGTACACTGTTGGTGGGAATGCAAATTGGTGCAACCATTGTGGAGAACACGTTCCTTAAAAAAACGAAATCTAGAGTGACCATGTGATCTCGCAGTCCCGCTCCTGGGCAGAGTTCCAGAGAAAACCCTAACTTGAAAAGGCGCGTGCACCCCGTGTTCACTGCAGCGCCGCCTATAATAGCCAAGACATGGGAGCAAAGCCCATCAGCAGACAAGGATGTGACCCCCACACAGTGGAGCGTCGCCCATCCACGCGGAGAAAGCGAACAGCGCTGCTTGCAGTAACACAGGTGGGCCCGGAGACCGCCGCACTCAGCGAGCTAGGGCAGAAAAGGAAAGACAGACGCCACGCGGCGTCATGCACGTGTGGAATCTGAGTAAGGGAGTGCAGAGGAACTTATTTATGAAGCAGAGGCTGCCACAGATGAGAAGACAGACTTGAGGTTATGGTCGGGGGGGTGGGGGGAGGCGGTAAACTGGAGGCTGAGACTGACAGACACACACCACTACATACGAAATAGACGACTGATGAGAATGTGCTGTTCAGCTCAGGGAACTCTGTGCAATATTCTGCAACGACCTACACGGAAAGAATCTGAAAATGACTGGGTATGTATGTGTGTGTATATATAACTGGATCACTTCGCTGTACCCCTGAAGCTAACACAACACTATAAGTCAACTAGACTCTAATTTTAATAAGAAAAACAGGTTGGAGACAAACTCTGAAGCCCTTCCGTGGGAGGAGGGCTGTGGGTCATAGCGGGTCCCTTGGAGACTGGTTCATCCTGAGTGCTCCCAAGCCAGCAGCCCCGAGGAGAGGGGTCCCGGCCCCAAGAACGGAGCCAGGGGCGGGTCTCGGTCCCTGGGGGAGGAGGCGGGCAGCGGCCCCTCAGCTCTGGGGAGCTGTGAGCTCCGCAGAGCCCGCAGCAGCCCAGGCCAGCGTCCTCTGTGTGTGTGCCCCACGCCACTGCCGTGAACGAACCCAGTGCCCAGTTCGTGAGATGGAAGCCCTCATCTGGACTGACGATCCAGCACACAGGGCCAGAACCAGCCGCGAACTCAGCTGTGTGAACTAGAGCGCGTCAAAGCCTAGGGAACCTTGGGGAACCTAGGGGACCGACCTTTCAGACACGCCAAGCCCCATGTCTTCCATGGGAGGTAACACGCTGACGTCGTCAGCGCGCGAGCTGGTCCAGGAGCAAGACAGTTCCAGACACGGAGGAGGTCATGAGCCATAATTACAGTCTCATGATGTCATAGCTCAGCTGATAAAGAATCTGCCTGCAACGCAGGAGACCCTGGTCCGATTCCTGGGTGGGGAAGAGGGAGAAGGGAAAGGCTACCCACTCCAGGACTGTGGCCTGGAGAAGTGGACTGTATAGTCCATGGGGTCGCAGAGTCTGACACGACTGAGCGACTTTCGCTTTCAGCCCTGGTCACACACAGTCCTGGCCGTAAAGGAAGCTTCTCTTTCCCAAACCTTGATGATATCCCAGAGCACACGGCTTCTGGGGATGGGAATCGGCCAGACAGCACCTCGGTCACCGCCAGAATCACGGCTCCCGGGATGCCCCCGTGGGCCCACTGCTCCTCCTGAAAGACCTATCTCTGCACAAGCGTTCCTAGGAGGGGCTGGCCCCCAGAGCCCCTCAGACCGCCAGTTCTCACGCTTCCTTCCTCCCAAAGCAGATCCTTAGAGAAGAACTGGGAGTTAGTTCCGCCCCCCACAGTTTTTCAGCACTTTCACTGCTTAAAGGAGGAACTTCCCTGGGGCAGCTTCCATGGGCGCAGGATGCCACTGAAGTATTAAACCATCTGATTAACACCATGCCCTTCACTCGCCAATGAGCAGAGAGGGCAGGTGTGGGGCCGGGGAGAGGGGCCTTCTCAGGTGACCCTGATTCAGACGAGCGCACAGATTCCACCCAAGTGGAGAGTCCGGTTCTCTAAGAAACGTAGGTCAGTGGATGTGACCGACGAGCCTGTTTACAGCATGTATGTACACAAGATACAAGTCTTAAAGCTATATTTCTACAGAAAGGCCTTGAAACGTCAATTTGAAAAGTTAAATCCAAAAATATTTTCCCCGCCTTTTTTGGGAATTACTGGAGATTTCCCTTACAAAGCCTTTATTTTCATGTGTCTCTTATGAAAATGTGATTTCCTTTTCTTTCTTGTTATTAACAGCATTACCTTCAGTCACGCTGTACGTATATTTTAAAATGCCATCTTGGTGTGAAAATAGAATTTATACCCGCAGATGATATTCCACACGGGTGAGCACAGCGATTTTCACCTTGAGAAGTTAGTTGTTTAAACTTTAAAAAAAGTTTCCGTTTTTTTTGAATGAGAACAAGCAGTAGCTGGAGTTCCAGCATTTTTTCTAGATGGTGAAGCCAGTTCATGGGGACGAGTCAACCTCAGCCGTTTGTCTTAGACGTCACCATCCTGACATCCCCCTTTCCCGATGCTTAGTCTATAGATTTCAGTCCTGGTTTAGAGTTTACAGAAACACAGAGTGCCTCACACATTAAACAAATCACCTGTATATGTCTTGCCCCACTGTTTGAGTCTGTTGAATTTGTTACAATATTGCTTCTCTTTTATGTGTTGGTTTACTGGCCGGGAGGCATGTAGGATTTTAACTCCCCAACCAGGGACTGAACCCCAGCCTCTATGTTGGAAGGTGAAGGCTTAACCACTGCACCACCAGGGAAGCCCCTGATTTATCCTGCTTTTTAAGTCTGCCAGCTTAAGAGGTCCTTGTGACACTGGAAACTAATATCGTGAATCAACTCTACTTCAATAGTAACTTTTTAAAGAGTTCCTGTGTACTACACACATACATGTTCTTGTCAGGAAAAGTTGGCATTGTTTAAACCCAGAACTATTTTTCATTATTCTTAAACAAAACCCATGTGCCATTTTTGGTGTTGATTGTAAGGAAGTCTATTTTATCATTAAATCCTTCCGTTTCCTGAAGGCAAAGGCCACTTCCAAACCCCTCTTGGGCCCAGCCTCCCTAGAATGGGCTCATGGTTCATAAACGCTGATGGAAGGGGACAGACTGGAAACGAAAACTCTACCACCA
>SJYS01017604.1:162687-174715 GCA_006410695.1 Philantomba maxwellii
TTTTCATGTGTCTCTTATGAAAATGTGATTTCCTTTTCTTTCTTGTTATTAACAGCATTACCTTCAGTCACGCTGTACGTATATTTTAAAATGCCATCTTGGTGTGAAAATAGAATTTATACCCGCAGATGATATTCCACACGGGTGAGCACAGCGATTTTCACCTTGAGAAGTTAGTTGTTTAAACTTTAAAAAAAGTTTCCATTTTTTTTTGAATGAGAACAAGCAGTAGCTGGAGTTCCAGCATTTTTTCTAGATGGTGAAGCCAGTTCATGGGGACGAGTCAACCTCAGCCGTTTGTCTTAGACGTCACCATCCTGACATCCCCCTTTCCCGATGCTTAGTCTATAGATTTCAGTCCTGGTTTAGAGTTTACAGAAACACAGAGTGCCTCACACATTAAACAAATCACCTGTATATGTCTTGCCCCACTGTTTGAGTCTGTTGAATTTGTTACAATATTGCTTCTCTTTTATGTGTTGGTTTACTGGCCGGGAGGCATGTAGGATTTTAACTCCCCAACCAGGGACTGAACCCCAGCCTCTATGTTGGAAGGTGAAGGCTTAACCACTGCACCACCAGGGAAGCCCCTGATTTATCCTGCTTTTTAAGTCTGCCAGCTTAAGAGGTCCTTGTGACACTGGAAACTAATATCGTGAATCAACTCTACTTCAATAGTAACTTTTTAAAGAGTTCCTGTGTACTACACACATACATGTTCTTGTCAGGAAAAGTTGGCATTGTTTAAACCCAGAACTATTTTTCATTATTCTTAAACAAAACCCATGTGCCATTTTTGGTGTTGATTGTAAGGAAGTCTATTTTATCATTAAATCCTTCCGTTTCCTGAAGGCAAAGGCCACTTCCAAACCCCTCTTGGGCCCAGCCTCCCTAGAATGGGCTCATGGTTCATAAACGCTGATGGAAGGGGACAGACTGGAAACGAAAACTCTACCACCATGTCCCAGGCTTCCCTGGTGGCTCAGACAGTAACGAATCTGCCCGCTATGCTGGCAGGACAGGGCGTCCGCTTACCGATCCTGGCGGCCCTGGGCCCAGCGCCTCGCGGAGGACGGGTCCCGGGTGCTGGCACGCTCAGGGGCCACCCTCCAGGCGTGGGTGCGATGTCCAGGTGTGGGTGCGATGTCCTCCAGGCGTGGCTGCGATGGCCCCTGAGCCGGCTGGGTGTAGACACTGGGCACCAAGTGGGAACAGAACGCTGCGTCATCAGGCCCTGATCCGGGGGTGGGTTTGGGGTCCTCCCTCGGCAGCTGCAGGGCCCAGCTGAGAGGGGCAGGACCAGACGCTGGGGTGGGAGTCACCGGTGATGCGGCCTGCTCTCCTCACAAACCCTGGGGGCCCGGTCAGGGTGTGGGCCCCAGGCTTCCCTCCCGCCAGACCACGCAGGCCCAGGGCTCAGGGCCCGGTCAGGGTGTGGGCCCCAGGCATCCCTCCTCCCAGGAGACCACGCAGGCCCAGGGCTCAGGGCCCGGTCAGGGTGTGGGCCCGGGCTTCCTTCACCTGCGCTCTGGAGGGCCTCCTTCCCTGCAGGGAACCATGAAGGCCGAGGCTGAGTGGTCCCGTTGACGACACTCCTGAGGACTCGGAGAAGAGGCGGTGGGCTCCTCTGGTGGGCCCCTGGGGATCTCCTGGGCATTACTCTAGTGGGACCACACAAGTATTATTTTTGCATAAAACATCTGCATTTCCCAAGTGAACCTTTTTTATCCACTGAAGCCATAGCAGGCGCTGGGTGGGCGCACCCTCCAGGAAGGCTGAACGCTGCCCCGGAGTCCCGCCCCGTCTTCTGGGGCCTGTGGGCCAGAAGGACTGTGGACTCTAGCCCTCAAGCCAGGAGAGCCGTCTCAAAGCTGGGGCCTCGCACAAAAACTTTGTACTCAGCCCCTTCAGGTTCCGGCCTGTTATCAACTCATTGATTAATGTGTAATGTTTCCCCATCGCCTACCTGATTACGGGCCTGGTTATAACCACTCGGGACCAATAAACTGCTTCACATAACTATACAAAAGCTGCACAACCCAGCAGCTGAAGATGTCGGCTGAGTGGTGTCAGGCAAAAGGGAATCACAGCAGATTTTCTAGTTAGCAAATCAAGAATAAAATCATTCATTGTGTGGAGCCTAGAAGGCATCTTTCTTTTGTGGTTTGTCGGGTTCACTTGTTAATTATTCATTACTATCCTCCAGCCACCCACCTGGTAAATTTTCTAAGAACCGAGAGTAATTAAGTCCTTCGGCTGACTGTCTCGAGGCACAACAGACAAAGAAGGGCAGGTCTGGGAGGATGTCAGGGACGTGCTCGCTGGGGGAGGCCTCCAGGCTGGAGTGAAGGCGTCTGGACCTGAATCGTCTGAGTCGGATCAACAGTTGCAGATGTTCCGTTCAGTCCGAGAGGGTCACGTGAGCTTCTAGAGTTCCAAGCTGGTGCCCCGCTGAGTGTCGGGGCTGGGAAAGGAGGGGATGGTTCCAGTGAGAGGCGGTTGCGAAGGGCCCACGAACAGCAAGGAGAATGCAGGGGGCACCTAGCTGATGACAATGATTGTCCGTTTCCAAATGAGAAAATGTGTTTCTCCAAACTCTATCTTTTCCACGTTCTGCCTCCTTTGACCATTTCTCACTGGGCTCAGTTTTCTCCGTGGCTTGGGTTCTCCGGGGACCCTGGGCCTCCTCCGACGTGGGAAGGCTTCAGGATGGCTCGGCGAGTGCCTGCTGACCACTGCCCACGTGCAAAGTGACTCAAATGGGTGTCCGCGCGCCAGGGCAGGGCTCACCCAGGGCTACCTTCTGCCCAGCTCCATGCCGAACCCTTTGAGGCTTTCTCTCATCAGTTACATGGACCTCACAAGCGTCCACTGTTTACAGCGTCTGCTAAACTCACCCTCAAGCTCGCAAGTCTGTTCTCTGCGACCGGACAGTGTTATTGTACATTCTCCCCTCTGAGAGGATCAGAAGGAAGCTGGATGCATTATGATGCTTAAAATCTAGAATTTTCATGGAGTCCAAGGAAACTGAATCCGTAATAGAATTTTCACGATTTTGTTACACCCCAGTTCCATCCCCAAGACCCTTGCCCCAGGCGGTCAGTAGAAAAGCAACCCCATCTACCAAGCCTGAGGGAGGCAGGCAGGGAAAGCAGCGTGATTATGGGAATGTGGACGTCTTTCCTGGACCCCAAAGAACGTCCCAACCAGTAACCACACCACTGACCCTTTGCCAGTTAAGATGCATGGGAAATGGAAACTCCGATACTGCCTGGTTCATTGGAAGGATGGTAAGCATTTACTGAGAATGGACTGTTATTAATTACCATCATCACTTAAGTACTGTTGAAGAACTCACGTGAACGAGACACTTTTGTAAGAAAAACTTCAGAGAATCACGTGTAATGAAGCACATGAAATCCACCCACAGTTTTGGGAGCTGTTGCCCTTGGAGGCAGTGATGGCAATGTGTCCCCTGGGAGCCCACGCTGGTGGTGGTTTTTTTCTTGGTCTGGGTGCTGGTTACATCGGTGTGTTCAGTTTGTGAAAATTCACCAAACTGTGTACATATAATTGTACCTTTTCTGTCTTTATGTTGCAGTTCAATAAAAAGCTCTAAAAACTTAGCATCTATCTCAGTTGAAGAGCATTGGGAATTATTTATCACTCTCTCGCCTTTAGTAGAAAAACATCCTCAACCATAAGTTATGGAACCAGGTTACAGTACCGCTTCTTCAGTCAGCCAGCTGTGGGACCCAGGGCTAAGCACTAACCTTGCTGTCCAGTCTTGCTTTTCTCATCAGTTTCACAGGAGGAATTTGATCTAGAGTCATCTAGAGTCCTGTCCCTCCCAACCCCCGAATATTTCAGCCTTACGGTCCTCCCACCCCCAAGCCCTCCACTGCCTTTTGTCTGTGGAAAAGCTTTAGCCAAGAATAAGATTAACCAGAGCAGTGAGAAAATGCAGAAGCAAGGAAGAGCAGCCTCACGAGACGAGATAGCAGTTCAGTCACTGTTGCTTAGCTGATAGCTTGTGCCCGACTCGGCCTGCCAGGCGCCTCTGTCCATGGAATTCCCCAGGCAAGAATACTGGAGCGGGCTGTCGTGTCCTTCTCCAGGGGACCTTCCCATCCCACGGATCGAACCCACGCCTTATGCTCGGCAGGGAGATTCTTTACCACTGAGCCATTAGGGAAGCCCTGAACTGAAGAGTAATTCTTCTTAAAACAGTCCAGATGCTGCTGCTCAGACCACCAGGGACGGCCGGAGCCGGCTGTGCTGTTCTGCGTGTAGCCCCTCCTCAAATCTGTACAACCTGAAACTCCGCCTTGGAAGCTCTTGCCCACTGACCGTCAGTGGCAAAACAGTCGGGGGGGTTAAGGGTGGGAGCTGGCCTTTGGGCAAGAGTCACACTCCCCCCGGTTTCCAGCATCCAGAATAAAGCAGACTTTCCTTTTCACCAGCCTTGCCTGTTTTCTGACTTTGACCTGCGAGCAGCTGGACCCCAGTTTTGGTGACAGAATGACTCTTGTGCGCAAGGCCGTGCTGGCGCCGGGGCCTCTTCTCCGGGGAAAGCTTCTGGGAGGGGCTGGAGACCCCACCGTCCACACCTCTCTCTGAGCCACTGGACTCCCATCTTCATCTCCACAGTCCCCCCCAGTCTCTGCGATCACGGACACCAGCAGCCTCATCACCGCCAAGTCAGCGGCCGCCTCGCCCTCGTCCCGTCAATGCCCAGCCTCCCCCTGGACCCTGCAGCCCCGCTCAGCCAGCCTCCCCAGTCACTCCCCCGGCTCCTCGTCCTCACCCTGCCGTTTAAACCTTGGAAAACGCCAGTGCGGAGACCGCAGATCTTTGCTTTCCTCCAGCTGCTCACTCGAGAGCCAGATAGAACCTGGGTCTCCCGCACTGCAGGCAGATTCTTTACTGTCTGAGCCACCGGGGAAGCCCGCTTGCGGCTTTTTTGTTTTATTTTTTGTAAGGAAATGAGGGAGCAGAGGTGACGGAGCGCNTGGAAAACGCCAGTGCGGAGACCGCAGATCTTTGCTTTCCTCCAGCTGCTCACTCGAGAGCCAGATAGAACCTGGGTCTCCCGCACTGCAGGCAGATTCTTTACTGTCTGAGCCACCGGGGAAGCCCGCTTGCGGCTTTTTTGTTTTATTTTTTGTAAGGAAATGAGGGAGCAGAGGTGACGGAGCGCTGCGGGAGAGTCGGAGGGATGATCTGACAGAAATAACACGCGGATCCCGGAGCCCCAGGGAGGCGGGGGTCCCCAGCAGCCGGAGCATCCCTCGGGGGGCTCAGGCACGGGTCTCGCCCTAACCCGCCCTGCCCGCTAGGGGGCGCCGCGCGGCCGCTCGGCCTCCGCGGTCCAGGCGATGCTGCCGAGACCCCGGCTCCTCCCGCTGCGGGATCGCCCCCGTCCCCACCGTCCCTGCCGGAGAGGGGACGGACGGACTGGGGGAAACGGGAGGCCGTTCGCGTGGGAGGAAGCGCTGGACCCTCTGGGGAAGGGTCCCTGCCTGCGGGGAGCGAGGCAGTTTTGAAAGAGCGCCCCTGAGAGAAGGCACCTGAGGAGAATTTTGAGCACGGGGGAGGAAAGGGATTTTGATGAAGCCGGCGATCACAGAGGCGCAGAGACTATGACGTTTATATGCAATATGTTTATGAATTTATGTTGCACTGGGGAGCTTTATATTGTATTTTGGGGAGGGAAGGGGTGAGGGCACGGATGAGCCGGGACTGCCTCCCCGAGCTCCAGCGTGCCCGGCTGCGCGGGCCGGCGTGAGCAGAGGAAGCAGCGGGAGAGGCTGACTCTCTGGAGGACGGTCGCCGGGTCAGGAGCCCCGGGAGGCCACCGAGGGCCGGGGCTGGAAGGCGTCCCGGGAGCAAGGCCAACGGGCCGGTGCCTGTTGGACGCGGCGGCGGGCGCGGGTGAGGCCGGGGCAGCCGGCGGGCGCGTGGAGGCGGGGGTTGCTCCCCATGGGAGGTGATGCTGGAGACAGGGGCCGGTCCAGGGGCGGGTGAGTGACAGCCGAGAGCTGGGCCGGAGTCCTGGGAGGCCACGGGCGCTGTCTGCAGGCGTCAGAGGGCAGGGGCCTGCAGGGGAGGCCAGGCCCCTGGAGGGGGTGCTGGGGGCCGAGGGGTGGTGGAGGGCGGGTATGGGACAGGGAGAGGGTCCGTGGACCCGCGGAGGGCCTGGCTGAGCCGCCACCAGGAAACGCGAGGACAGTGGAGGCCGAGGCGTCCCCCCGGAGCTCTGGGCCGAGCGGGGCATCCGGGGCTGGCGCTTCGCTCGGCTGTTTGGCCAAGTGCCAGCGGAGCTGCCACTATTTCCATGCTGCTTCACGGCGTCCGGGGGGCAGTGGGACTCCATGATGTCGCTTGCTGTGAGCTGCAGTGACAGCGACAATAACTGATGCTTACTCCTAGAAATTCTTTGCAAAAATGTACTTCGTATGCTGTCAGCCAGCTAAGCGAGCGAGCTGCTGCAAGAGCAGCGACACGACACGGCTTTAAAACCAGTGCTCGACTCCCGCCAGCTACACATTCCAACGCTGGGGAGCTTTCCAAAATGTGGATAACCAGACTCCACCTCAGGCTGAGCCCCTGGGTCAGAGGTCAGGAAAGATAAACCCAGTGCCCCCCAGCCGTGAGGATGGGATGAGGAAGCCTTGTAACTGGTCCCGGACCCAGCGCGGCAGTGGTGACGGCCTTGTGGAGGGCCCACCGTGTCCCTGGGACTAGGGGCTACCCTGTGGCCCGCAAGGCTCTCCCCCAGTAGCTGGGTCACCCCGACACTTGGCCAGAAGTCTGGAGGCGGTGGACGCAGCACCACCCGAGAATGTGTCCTGCCTCTTCCATCTGCAAACCTCGCCTTCCTGCAGACGGCCGGACGGAGACCTGCCTGCGAGCTGAGAGGAAGCTACGGAGACAGACTTTGCAGGTAGATGAATGTGTCAGAATTTTAGTCCCGGTATTTGAGAGAGAAAACCAGGAAGCCTGGGCCCCTGGAGCTGGAAGGGAGGCGGTTAAAGGGGCAAGGAGAAGGGAAATGAGCACAGATTATGGGGCGGCGGGAGGCCGGGAACGGGTTGTGCAGCTGGGGATGGAGGTTCCGAGAGCCTGTTTGGCGGAGGCTGGAGGGGGAGCTCAGAGATGTGAAGCATGACCTGGGCCTCGAAGGGTCTCAGGAGGAAAAAAAAAGAAAATCTCCGTTTCTGATTTGGACGTGAAACTAGAAAAGGCTGCCAGACCGCTGAGTGCCGTTTAGCCCTCTCACTCCGTGCGCCTGATTTTTCCACCCTCTGTGACTAGGAAAGTTGTCAGCGGGCCTCACTCACCGACTGCATAAACCCGGTTGGAGCCAGGGTGAGGGTGAGGGTCTCCCAAGGCCCGATGCTTCGACTCGAGTAGAAGTTTCCAGGCTCCTGGAGGGTGTGGTGTGAAGTAACGGGCCTTTCTCACTGAAGCCTGCCCTCCTGGCTTTCCGGGGCCCCCGGCCCGTCCACAGAACGACCGCCCGGCGGGACCCCTGAGCCGTCACTGTCGCCACGACCAACCCGCAGGAAACACCCGGCTGTCGGTCAGGGCGGCGTCCGTGGGCTTGTCTGTGCTCCTCACCTGTGACGCTCGCGGGTACTCGTTTACATCTTAGGACCTAGAGGGTCGTTCTCTTTCAAAGCCCTGGCGAGGCCTCTTCCATCACACGGTGACCGCTAGGCTGTCTGTGTTCTTTCTTCCTAGCTGGGCCGCCAGTAAGCTCAGGACTCGCTTCAGACGATGCTAGTGACTCCGGCAGCCGTGAGCCTAGGTTACTGCCAGGCACACTTTCTCTTTATTATTATGTGCTTTTAACTTCATTTCTACACTTAGCGTTTTACTCTAGACACACATTTAACTTTTAGGAAATGTTTAACGGTGCATTGTGACATGCATTCACGCATTTTATTTTTGAAAGTCTTTCCCTAGGGAGTAACTCTGAGCAAGCAGGCAAGTAGTGCCTTTGTTCCTGAGCCCTGGGAGGCGGACAAGAGTCGTACAATTGTTGGATCCAGGCTCATCAAGGCTCATAACAGCCCTGCGGTGGGTTAGAGATGGACAAAACCGCTGCCTTTACCCTCAGGCTGAGGTGCTCGTTCTTATCTCACTGTGCACGGTGCTTTGTGTGCGCTCAGCCACGCAAATTGTGTCCCCTCTTTGTGACCCGTGGTCTGGAGCCCGCCAGGCTCCTCTGTCCGTGGGGTTCTCCGGGCTAGAATACTGGAGTGGGCTGCCATTCCCTTCTCCAGGGGACCTTCTCGACCCAGGGACTGACCAGTGTCTCCTGCACCTCCCGCGTTCAGCAGGCGGGCTCTCCACCACTGAGCTACTTGGGAAGTCCGTACAGTGCTTATAGTGTTTTATAAAAAAAATTCGAAGCATTATATATATATATCTTTTTCTTTTTCAAATTCTTCCCTTTAGAGGTCACTGTGAGATACTGAGTCTATCTCCCTGCGCTACGCTAGGGCCTTGCTGCCCATCTGCTCTCTGTATAACCATGTGTACACGTTGTTCTCAACCTCCTAATTTCTCTCTCCTCTGCTTTTCCCCTTTGAATAATGTCTTGTCTCAATGATTCCTTATGGAGGAGGAACTTTCCCATTTTGCAAATGGAGTACTATGCTCAAGATTAAGTCCCTTACTTTCTGCTACAATTCAGCCTTCCCAGAGCAATGCTGATGAGACCCAGGGACCCCCTGCTCACCCCCCACACCAGCCCGGGGCTCAGGAGGAAGCGAGAGCCCTGATAGTTCTGTCTCCGTGCCCCCATCGAGGTACCCGAACACACATCCAGGTTCAAGGGTGCAGGCCAAGTTCCGAGGATGAGCAGGAAAGAAAAGGCCTGAGTACCCCGGGCCACCTTCTGGGAGCGGCCGGCTGGCAGGCGGGAGCGTGCCGCCCAGTGGGAGCCTTCGGTGGCCCCAGCGGCCCCTCTCCAGCTGGCCGCCTGACNGGGGGGCTCCTCTGAGACCCTCGGAGCCGCGGGCGGAGCCTCCGACCCCCTGCCCCCTAGCCTACTGCTGCCCGCTTTCTCTGGTGCCTTTGACCTGACCCGTGCAGGCTGCCGGGGGCACCCTTGGCAGGTGCACGACTCTACCCGCCTCTGGCCTCCACAGCGGCAATGGCGGGGGAGCCTTGGGGTGACGCACCTCTGTGTCTTAGAGCAAAGTGTCATCTTGCTGGGCAGAGGAGGCCCCAGATTGTGGGGGCTCAGGGTGGGAGACACTGGGCTTCTTCATTAGTGGGCTTCTCACTGAGTGGAGGGCATGGGGAGGGGAGGGGAAGAGGGCCCCCAAGCCTGGGAGCGGGGCCTTCCAAGCAGGACGGGGAGCCAGGGGCTGGGGGCAGGGCCTCCTCGCTCCTCCTGGCTTTGTCCTCACGGCCCGGGGTCTCGGCTTCGGGAGTCTGCAGGCCCTGTGATGCCCCCCTACTGGGGGCACAGAGCAGCCTGTGACCCTCCGGGGCGGCCGAGGAGCGCGTGGAGCAGGTGCCTCCGGGGTTTCCCGGGGCTGCGTGACCCTGGGCGAGTTACTAGGCGTCTCTGCTCCTCAGTAAGAAGCAGATGACCCGGGCCTCGGCCGGCACTGTGGCTTGGCTTCCCCCTCCTCTCGCTGCGTCAGCACAGACCCGCGGGGCTGTCACTGTCGGCCAGCTCTTTCCTGGGACACCCTCGCTTCTCACCTTGTCTCTGCTGCTTCTCGGCCCCCAGGGCAGGCAGAAGGGGATGCGTGTTTAGACAGCCAGCTTCATCCAGCGCGTGAACCAAGATCTCCTCCTTCTGGGAGGCCCCCTGCCTCCCACCTGGCCTCTGTCCCCCTGACTTTGTATGCCTCCAGTGACCCCCCTCCTCACCCCAACTCCGGCCCCCTTCACACAAGCTGCAACCGCCCACAGAGAAGCCGGACCCACCCCGGGCCGCGCCCAGCACCCACCTACCCAGCGCGAAGAGCGCGGTCCTGCCGGTGTACCGGGCCAGCCTCCCGAAGAGCACGGAGCATAGGGCGTCGACGGCCCCGANTTGTATGCCTCCAGTGACCCCCCTCCTCACCCCAACTCCGGCCCCCTTCACACAAGCTGCAACCGCCCACAGAGAAGCCGGACCCACCCCGGGCCGCGCCCAGCACCCACCTACCCAGCGCGAAGAGCGCGGTCCTGCCGGTGTACCGGGCCAGCCTCCCGAAGAGCACGGAGCATAGGGCGTCGACGGCCCCGAAGCAGATCATCACGTAGCCCACGAACTGGATCCCCAGGGCGCAGGTGGTGTAGGACTGCGGGAGAGGACAGACGGTCACCCGCGCCAGCCTCGCCCTGCTCGGGGGTGGGCACGGAAGCCTCAGCGCTCTGGGGGCTCATCCAAGTCAGGGAGTCCAGGCTGTGCTAAAACACCGCCTGCAGTGTGACCGCGGGGCTGCTGAGCTGGCCTGAAAGCTTGTCCGGGCCTTCCGTTCCCAGGGCGAGGATGGTGCTGGCGCCCCTTAGTTAGTGAGAGCTAACGGGACGGTCTGGACAAACCTCCTCCCGTGTCCCTGCACCGCAGGTGTGGCGCACTGCCATTCCGAGTCTGCAGTCTCCTCCTGGGCGGGCCGGGCCCCTCCTGCCTGTGGGCGGCTGGCTGAGGACAGACCTGGGGGTGAGCAGGGGGCTCGGGGGGCTTTAGGGCCTTGAAGCTGCATTCATGTCATCATGCCTGCGTCCAAACCCTGAGAACACCCACACCAAGAGCGAGCCCCCAGGGAGACGCTGGACGCGAGGTGATGAGAACGTGTCCCTGTGGGTGCGCCAGTTGTGACAAACGGACAGATGGACTGTAGACAGTGGGGGAGGCCATAGCCAGGTGGGGTCGGGGGGGCGGGTATAGGAAATCTCTAATTTCTGCTCAGTTTTGCCATGAACCTAAAACTGCTCTAAAAAAGAAGGTCTTAATGAGAAAGAAGACGGGAGGAGCAGGGAGGGAATCTCCATAGAGATGAGAACAGAAAGACTCCTGCCCCAGGCCCGGGAAGGGGGCGCAGGGGCCCCGGGGCACCAGGGCTCTGCAGAACCAGGACGGACACATCAGAAGGCCCCTGGCTCCCGGGCGGTGCCGGCCGTGCCTGAGCTCACAGGCGGTGGTCTGTGACAAGTCCGAGGGGAGTGGCCGCGTCCAGACCCAGGGACTCTGCGTCATCCCCCTTGTTCTTGGAAACTCCAGGTCTCCAACGGGACAGTCCTCAGAGCAGAGGCCACAGGCAGCCCTGGGCGCCCGAACACGCGGGGCCGTACACCGAGGGGAGTTTGCAGCTTATCTGGAGCTCAAATCTGTGCCCTGCCCTTTCTCCTGCAAGTTTGGCAGCCCGTCCTGGGAAGGAGCCATGGGGGGCTGGAGTGGAAGCTCCCTGGAGGAAGAGTGGTGGTCCTGGGGGGCGGGCCTCTCGACACAGGCCGGAGGGTCCAGCCTTGGCCCTGCCTGTCTCCCTCCAATGCCCAGCTCCTCTCCCACACTTTCTGGGCAAAAACCTTCTCTCTACCATCCCTGTCTGTGACATCCCTTCTACAGCATCCCACCGGGGTCTCCAGGACAGAACCCCACCTGGGCAGGGGCTCCAGAGACAGGGGCTCAGGGAGAGACCCTCGATAAAGGTGGCCAGCCAGACCCGGGGCTCCGCTCCAGCCATGCCTAAAGACAGACCCCCTCTAGGAACAAAGTGGGCAGACAGTGCAGAGGTCAGGTGGCATCCAAGGAAAGGGCACCTGAGTAGCCAGGGCAACCATGCTGAGCCACCTCCGTTTCTAGATTGTAAGTCAATATTCAAAAACTAGGTAAAGGCCCAAATAGACTTTTCTCCAGACAGGACATACAGAGGAGCAAAAGGCACGTGAAAAGATGCTCAACATCGCTAATTACTCAGTTCAGTTCAGTTCAGTTCAGTTCAGTCGCTCAGTGCGACTGTTTGTGACCCCATGAACTGCAGCACGCCAGGCCTCCCTGTCCATCACCAACTCC
>SJYS01017604.1:195069-213513 GCA_006410695.1 Philantomba maxwellii
AGGGAAGGAGGGGGAGGGGAGAGACGAGGGGGAGGACGAGGAACAGGAGAAGTGGGAGGGGGTGGAGAGGAGGGGAGAGAGGGGAGGAGGGGGGAAGAAGACAAGTGCTCCCCTCGGCAGCCAGACCCTCCCTCTCGAGGGTCCTCCTGGCCCTGTTTCCTCCTCCTCCATGTCCTGCTCAGCCCGACCCTGTGGTCATTCGTGGAGGGACGCCTGTTGGGCTCCAGGCCACTGACGAGACAGCAGAGGAGAAACGTGACCCCGACAGGGTCCCTCCCCCGTGGGAGCCAGAGCCCCAGACTCAGGAAGCCACCACGGCTCGAGTGTCGGCAGCGGGAGACACTGAACTGAGGGCTCCCGCGTTCCTTCTCCTTCCGGCTGGGACGGTGGCCCTGCCCCCGGGGAAAGACGCACCATGTGAGCCTCACACCCGGCTAACTAGTCCAGACGACGGTGGCCCTGCCCCCGGGGAAAGACGCACCATGTGAGCCTCACACCCGGCTAACTAGTCCAGACGGCCCCAAACCCGGACATAAACAGAGGCACCGTTCACCTTCCTTCCCACCAGGTTCCCCCGCGAGACAGAGCAGAGTACCCCACCCAGCCAGCGGGCGCCCTGAAGCCCCCTGCATTCTGCAGGCCCGGTCTCTCACTCCAGGCCCAGTCTCTCACTTCCGCAGGCCGAGCTCTCACTCCAGGACGGCTCTTTTCCTCCGGGTAGCCGCCCCGCCCTCTGACCATCCGCCTCTGTCCACGTGGTGCCCTTTCTTCAAGCGCAAGTCAAGGGTCTCCGAGGGTCTTGAGTTCAGGGGGGCAAGCTTTTTCTGAATCGCCCTGGGTGCCTTGCCCCCAGTAGGTACTTAATCGTGTTGGCCAATTAACTGACGCTGAAAGTAAGACCTGGACCCATGAAAATTCTAAAATCTGGTTGGAATCAGAAGTCGCATAGTCTGCTGTGAAGTGAGGGTTACCTGGAAATTTCTGCTCGTAACTAGTCTCCTGGAGCATGGAGTGAGAGAACAGGCTCGGCCAGGGCCCCTCACTTGCTTAATACTCGAGCCTGACGCCTCCTGACGGGTGAGCTTTCCCCTTCATGTGCTAAGAAGAAGCTGGCATCGGGGCTCTGCATTAGAATGTCCTTCCCCCCAACAGCCCCAAACAGCCCCACGGCCAATCAGCAAATACGTCTGTTACTGACCGTAGCGCTCCACTGCCCACCTCTGGGAAGGAAGCTGGATCTCAACCTTCAACACGGAAACAATTTTCAAAAGCAAATGCCTCTTTCTTACATGAACGACCGTATTCAAAGGCCTGTCTTTGCAAATGTGAGGAGAACCAACTTGCAAAATACATGTCTAAGAAAAAGCCCGTGGAAGTGACCTGTACTCAGCAACGAGGATGGTCACTCAACTTGATCTGCCAGTCGATCGGTTGATTGATCGGTCACAAGCGTGGACCAGGAGTGGGTGATATGAGGCTCTGGGGCTGCTCAAGGAAAAGACACCACTGGCACCGCTATCAGATGCCAGTGATGCCGCCGAAAGGCCACCGCAGGGCACAGTGAGCCCTGCCGGGGAGACTCGGGGCAAGCTCCTAGGAGGACACGAAGCCCAGGCCTTCTCGCGCCAGAAGACTTTCTGGAAGGCGTGAGACCTACAGGATGTGGGGTGACCAGGGAAACGTCAGGGGGTGTAGGTGGGGCCGGGGATGTTTAGGGGGTGGGTTACAGAGGCCCCATCCTGAGAGGAGAGAGCCCAGAAGAGTCAGATGCTCCAGCCAGAGCCGCTAGGCTCTCTTCCAGGGAGATGCGACTGGACGACTAGACCCGCGGGAGACCCGGACCCCGTCCTGGGCACCTGGAGCGGATCTGTGAGCCCGTGGAGCGCCCCAGAGGGGGCTTAAGCGGGAGATGAGCACATATCAACGACTTCACTCACCAAATGGCCTTCAAGCGTGCTGAGCGCTGAGGCAGGGACACAGTGGCGCAGTGGTGGGGGTGGGCCCGGCCTCGTGGAATTCACACACAGTGTAGGGTGAACCACAGGACCCCGGGTGCACACACAGGGCCGCCTCTATCGGACGTGGGACCCCGGGCACGGGGAAGGAGGAGGAGAGATGTGAGATTCACACTGTGACCTGAACCATAAACAGGAGGCCGACTGCTCGTGCGGGAGGCAGCGTAGACCTGTGTCGGGGTCACCGGCAAGTGCACGACCACATCCAGACCAGGGCTGGGCCGCCGGCAGGCTCGTGGCCGCCTCTGGTACCTCACTGGGGCCTGAGAACGACGCCAGCAGATGAAAGCAGAAGGAAGTGATGGAGGCAGGTAGGCCCCTCCGAGGTGGGAGTCAGCCACCCCGAAGGCCACATCCGTGCTGCCCTCACGTGCTGTTTCTTAAGCAGGCCCGGCTGCAAGCGTCCAGACAGGACACACTCTGGATCAGTGGGCGAGGAGATACGGCCCGATTAGCAGGGACAGAGCGGGGTGAGCGGGTGGGTGGGCTCCTCCCATGACACGTCGGAGGTCTGGTTCTCCAACATCTCTGGTCTTCTGAGGAGAAGCTGCTAGTGAAAGCGGGCGCCCTGGGGAAGACGGGGAGGCCAGCGTGGCCTCCCCTCAACTGCGCGCTCTCCCCACACAGAGGCCGCTCCGACAGGCTCCTGGGGAGGCCCTCAGATCGCGTGTATCCTCGAGTCCCGCGGTCCCAGACCGAGAGCTGGGAGTCCTGGCACATCCTAAAGCATGTTCCCCTCTCTGCCCCGGCTGCTAAGTCCAGGGGCCAATCGGCTGTCGTTGAGATCACAACTGCTCCCTGAGAATTCTGACCCCATCAGCCCATGCCAGGGCCCAAGGAGAGTGGCCTGGCCGACTTCCTCCTGTGCGGACGGCGGCACCGATGGGTCCACGCTCTTGCTAAACTCTCCTTCCAGACACCACTCACCACGTTCAACACGGGCTCAGTGCAGCACAAAACCGCAGGCGCTTCACACATGCTAGTGCGTTACAGCGTCCCAGAGCTCCGAGCAACGTCTACAAAGCCACGGACGATCCTGCCACTTGCCTCTGGGCATCACCCTGGGCTGAAATTTCATTCTCTTCGAGCTTAATCAGAATAGAGACTACCCAGGGCAGATGGAGCAGGAATCCATGTGGACCTCTGATGAATTCGCATTACTGCCCTGACCACAGATTCACAGTGATTGGGCTTGTGTCTCTTCTCACCCACAGAAGGCAAGGCAGACCTTATCAACCCCTAACCCAAGTCCAGCTCTCCTCGTCCGCGGGTCAGACACCAGCAGTTGTGCAATCCCGTTGAACTGGGAGCGGAGGCTGCGTGCAGAGCCGCCGTCTGTGTGGAGGACTGGGGAGGGTGAGCTGGACAGACACCCCATATTCCTCTCTGTCTGTGGCACGGATAATCTTGGTGTCTTGGAGGCATCCCGAAGGGGAGGCCAGACGGCCGCCGCACACCTACCTGCAGGCTCTGCAGGCCTCCGTAGGCGGTGAAGAGCAGCAGAAACCCGAAGGAGAGCACGAGGACGCTCTGCAGGGTGCTTTCCATGGCGCCGGCCGAAGGCTTCACGCCCGAGCGGCTCTGCGGGTCCTGAAAGACAGCAGCCCGGCTCAGGGAGGGCAGCCGGGACCCAGAAGGCACGTTCTGCCCTGGAGTCCGAGTGAGACGTGCATTAGTCACTGAGGCTGCTGGGAGTTAATCACCTTGATAACCACTGACTCCACGAGGCACCCCCACGCTGTTATTGGCCTTTCCCGCAGCCCCCAGTCATCACTTCCAACCAGGCCACACTTAGCACTCTCATCAGCTTGTGTGGACCGGAACTTTTTTCTGTTAACTTCCAATAGATATGGTCCATGTGGGAAAGCGATGATTTTCATATCACATGGTATAATTGCCTACATTACGTAATTAGATATATGTGAATATCTTAAAGAACAAAGTATACATGTCAGCTTCAAGATCCATAATTCAACTTCTGAAAAAGAGCTGACATGACTGTAAGACCCAAGGGCCAAAGTATTAGTACGTCAAAGACTAAATGATTTTATAGCACTGCAATAAGGTAACAGAATTTATGTAACACTTTATAGCTTGCAAAGCCTTTTACACGCTGTCTTACTTACGGTGCGGTAATAATTATCATTAGATCTTAGACCCATTACCAGTCAGGAAACAGCATCAGAAGACTGTGAGGGGTTTGATTTTCAGATTTAGACCAGTGCTGTCTAAGATAACTTTCCGCACCATCCAATATAGCAGCCATTTGCATTTCTATTTTAATCAATTAAGATTAAATGCAACTGTGAACCACTTCCTCAGTGGCGCTAGCTGTGTTTTACGTGCTTGAAAGCCACATGGTTATTGCAACTGAGGAAGTGAACCCATAGTTGAATTTAATTTTAGTTGATTAAAATAGGAATTTAAATGGCTACATGTAGCCAGTGTGATCATACGGGACAGAGTCAGTCTAGAGTTTAAAGAGCTTATCTCGTATCTCACAGCCAATAAGCAAGCAAAATCGCTTGCCTTTCTGATCGTGAGTCATTCTATTCAATTATTAGTGAAACTTGGAGTTTGAAGACGGTTTCGAAAGCTCTGTGCAGCCAGTTATTTTTATCCAGTTCGGATTAATAAGGCAAACCTCACAGGGTAGGGTAAGTGTCACCCAGGGTGGTGACCCAGTTCAGGGAAGCAAGCCACACCGTATGAAAAGCGCAATGAAGTTCTTCTCCTTGCAGCTTAACTTATTCCTATGGAAATAACATTTTGTGGAAAATGACTGTTCTGGGGATTGACTGAACATAAATTATCACACTTACAAAGCCATGGGAGCAACATGGTCTACGAAAAGGGATGGTAACCATGAGATCTGAGGATCTAACCCTAATCCCCTAACTTCTTAGCTGGACCATCTCAGATGGATCACTGACTCTCAAATCTCAGTTTCCTCTTGAAAAAGGAGGGTTGCAGAAGTTAAAGAAGCTAATCACTGGGAAAGCCCTTGGAGTAGCCTTGACACAGATCACCAGTGAGTGTTAACTGGCTAAGATGAAGATATCAGCGGGGACAATATTCCAAGAAATGTCGCACGCATACACTAGAGACGCTACGTATGAAACAGATAACTGATGAGAACCTACCGTGTGGCTCAGGGAACACCACACAGTCCTCTGCTGCTGAGTCGCTTCAGTTGTGTCCGACTCTGTGCGACCCCACAGACGGCAGCCCACCAGGCTCCCCCGTCCCTGGGATTCTCCAGGCAAGAACACTGGAGTGGGCTGCCATTTCCTTCTCCAATGCATGAAAGTGAAAAGTGAAAGGGAAGTCGCTCAATTGTGTCTGACTCCTAGTGACCCCACGGACTGCAGCCCACCAGGCTCCTCCATCCACGGGATTCTCCAGGCAAGAGTGCCAGAGTGGGTGCCATTGCCTTCTCCTACACAGTGCTCCACGGTAACCTAAATCAGAAGGAAATTCCCCAAAGAGGGGCTGTATGTAGTAGCCAATTTTCCAGTAGTCATGCACGGATGTGAGATTGGGACCATAAAAACGCCTGAGCACCAAGAATTGATGCTTTTGAATTGTGGTGCTGGCAAGGACTCTTGAGAGTGCCTTGGTCTGCAAGGAGATCAAACCAGTCAGTCCTAAAGGAGATCAGTCCTGAATATTTGTTGNTGTATGTAGTAGCCAATTTTCCAGTAGTCATGCACGGATGTGAGATTGGGACCATAAAAACGCCTGAGCACCAAGAATTGATGCTTTTGAATTGTGGTGCTGGCAAGGACTCTTGAGAGTGCCTTGGTCTGCAAGGAGATCAAACCAGTCAGTCCTAAAGGAGATCAGTCCTGAATATTTGTTGGAAAGACTGACGCTAAAGCTGAAACTCCAATACCTTGGCCACCTGAGGTGAAGAACTGACTCGTTTGAAAAGACCCTGGGATGCTGGGAAAGATCGTAGATGAGAGGAGAAGCGGACGGCAGAGGATGAGATGGTTGGATGGCATCACTGATTCGATGGATGTGAGTCTGAGTGAACTCCAGGAGTTCATGATGGACAAGGAGGCCTGGCGTGCTGCAATTCATGGGGTTGCAGAGTTGGACANGGACGGCAGAGGATGAGGTGGTTGGATGGCATCATGGGCTCAGTTAACGGAAGTTTACCCGAACTTCGGAGCACAGTGGAGGACAGGGAAGCCTGGCGCGGGGCCGTCCTCGAGGCTGCAGAGTCGGACACGGCTGGGCCACTAAGCATCAGCGTAGCTGCTTCGCTTCACTGTATGTGGAGACTAACGCAAGACCGTGACCACTGCACTCCAATAGCAATCCTTTAAAACGTCACGCCCAGCATAACATGGGCTTTCCACACCAATCTTACTATCAGTTATCTGACATCCTTTTTATGCTTCAGCAACACTCTAGCTTGCTTCCATTCCAATCTGTCTTTACCCATGAAAGACTTATATTTTGATATCAGAAGACCTTCCTAGGGTTTTCTCCTGCTACTCGCTGTTCAGACACCAGAATGACCTTCTGGACTTTTGAATTGGCTCCATGCGCACCTCCCAGCAGCTGCCGGTCCGGCCGTTTCACCGACACCCAGGGTCTCCCGAGGAGCCGTGAGTCTGTGCAGAGGCACACTGGGGCCTGCTTCTGGCCTCTTCCACCCGCCCCCCCCCCAACTGTCCTCTTCTCATCAGGAATCAATCACCGACATCATTGCTTCATCTGGCTTGCTTTTCCAGGCTACCTCTTGCTGTTTCCTCTTTGTCTTAAGAGGGATTTTTAAAGTGAAACAGACGGTTTGTAATCAACCTTGCTCTCTAGCAAGACAAAAATGTTTCTTTTTTCCCCTCCAGTTTTATCCATAAATAATTGACATACATCACTGTGTAAGCTTATGATGTACATTTTGATTTACGTCTATTGTGAAATTATGGTCACAGTAGGTTCATCTAACATCCATCTTCTCATATGGATACAATAAGAAGAAAAGAGAAAGGAAAAAAATAAAAGGTTTCCTCATGATGAGATCTCAAAGATTCATTCTCTTAATAACACTCCTTTGTATCAAATGGGACTTCCTTAGTGGCTCAGATGGTAAAGCATCTGCCTGCAAAGTGGGAGACCCTGGATCGATCCCTGGGCTGGGAAGATCCCTGGAGAAGGAAACAGCAACCCACTCCAGTATCCTTGCCTGGAGAATCCCATGGACAGAGGAGCCTGGTGGGCTACAGTCCACAGGGTCACAAAGAGTCGGGCACGACTGAGTGATTTCACTTAGGTTTGAATCAAATAGCAGTGCAAACTGGAGCCNCCAGTATCCTTGCCTGGAGAATCCCATGGACAGAGGAGCCTGGTGGGCTACAGTCCACAGGGTCACAAAGAGTCGGGCACGACTGAGTGATTTCACTTAGGTTTGAATCAAATAGCAGTGCAAACTGGAGCCATCACGCATGCTTACCTTGTCGATGGAAGCTTGAACTTTCAGACCACTTTTCTCCAGTCCTTCCCCCTCCACCTTCTGCCTCTGGTAATCATAAGTCTGATCTCTTTTTCATGAGCTTGTTTTTAAATTTTTTTAAAAAGATTCCCAAGTGAGCTCATACAGTATTTCCTCTCTCTGTGGGGCTTCACTTAGTATAATTGAGGGCAAGGTCCATCCACATTGTCACAAATCATAGGATCTCCTTGCTTTTCATGTTGCATATGATATTATAATTAAATATTAATATTAATTAAATTTTTTAAAAATTAAAAAACCAAACTCATGAAAAAGAGATCAGACTTATGGTTACCAGAGGCAGAAGGTGGAGGGGGAAGGATTGGAGAAAGGTGGTCTGAAGTTCAAGCTTCCATCGACAAGATAAGCATGCGTGGTGACTCCAGTTTGCACTGCTATTTGATACAAACCTAAGTGAAGTCACTCAGTCGTGTGACCCCGTGGACTGTAGCTCACCAGGCTCCTCTGTCCAGGGGATTCTCCAGGCAAGAATACCGGAATGGGTTGCCATTTCCTTCTCCATGTATATATATGTACATGTATATTATATATACCACAACTTCATTCATTTGTCTGTTGATAAAAAACTTATGTTGACATCTTGGCTATTGTAAATAATGCTGCTATGAACCTGAGCGTGCAGATATCTTTCTAAGTTAGTGTTTTCATTTTCGTTGTATAAATACCCAGAAGTGGCATCTCTGGACCAAATGGCCGCTGTGTTCATGATTTTCTGAGAAACCTGCTCTGTTTCCTGCGGTGGCTGTGCCAGTTTACAGCCGACAGTGCCTGAAGCTCCCCTTTTCCTCGTGTTCCTGCCAGTGTTTGCCTGGTGGTGACGGTGGTTCTAACAGGTGTGAGCTGACACTGCTTTGTGGTGAGAGAGTGAATTTCTAGGCAGATTGATAAGAAGTCCAGGGGTCCCCAAGGAGAGAGGGGTCTGGAATTCCTCAAGGAGGAAGAAAGTAAAAATGTGTTTATTTCCCCTCTCCATTCCTTAGGATTATATAACAATAATGTATCCTGCTTGAAGACAGTTTCTGGAAAAAACCTTCTGGCTAAACCTGTTATCTTAAAATGTAAATTATGGGAGTAGGTCTAGTAAGATCTTTACAACCTGCAGACATTCTTTTGATTCATTGTAATAACTAATTAAAAGATACGTAACTCCATTGTAACACTAGCACTCTTCATCCCCCTTCTGATGTCTGTGTCAGAAGCTTTCTCTGTCGCGTTTATACTTTAATAAAACTCTATTACACAAAAGCTCTGAGCGATCAAGCCTTGTCTCTGGCCCCGGATTGAATTCTCCTCCGGAGGGCAGGAATCCCAGCGTCTTTAGTGGTTCAGCAACAACCTTTCAGTGGTTTTAATTTGAATTTCCTTAACATCTAGTGATGATGCACACTTTTCATGTATCTTCTCTGGAGGAATGCTCAGGTCCTTTGCCCATTTTTTAACTGAGTTATTTTATTTTCTACTGTTGAATTTATATGGGTTCTTTATATATTTTGAATATTAGCCTTTTACCAGGTATATGGTTTGCAGACACACTTTTCTCATCATGTAGGCTGTCATTTCACTTTGCTGATGATTTCTCCTGCTGTGCAGAAGCTGATTAGATTAACGTCCTCCCACTTGCTTACTTTTTATTTCGCTCATGAGAAGAGCTGACTCATTGGAAAAGACTCTGATGCTGGGAGGAATTGGGGGCAGGAGGAGAAGGGGACGACCGAGGATGAGATGGCTGGATGGCATCACGGACTCGATGGACGTGAGTCTGAGTGAACTCCGGGAGATGGTGATGAGCAGGGAGGCCTGGCGTGCTGCGATTCATGGGGTCGCAGAGTCGGACACGACTGAGCGACTGAACTGAACTGAACTGAACTTGCTTAGTTTTTATTTCACTGTCTGTGCCTTCCTTGGCATATCCAAAAATCATTGCCAAGATCCACATCTGGGAGAACGTCCCATGTTTTCTTCTTGGAGTTCTGTAGTTTCAGAACTTCCATTAGTTTTTAATCTATCTTGAGTTAATTTTGGGAAATGGTGTAAAACAGATCCTATTTCATTCTTTTACCTGTGAATATCTAATGATTCCAGCATCATCTATTGAGTATTCTTGGTTCCCGTGTCAAATACTGACCGTACATGACTTGGTCTATTTCTGAGCTGTCTGTTCTATTGGTCTGATTGTCTGTTATTATGTTGGCTCCACGCTATTTTGATAACTATAGCTTTACAGTACAGCTTGAAATCAGGGCGTGTGATTCCCCTTGCTTTGTTCTTCTTTGTCAGAATTTCTTAGGCTATTCAGGGCCTTTTGTGGTTCCACATGAATTTTAGAGGTGTTTTTTCTACTTCTATAAAAAAATGTCATTGGAATCTTGATAGGGATTGCATTGAATCTATAGGTAGATTTTGATAATATTGCTATTTTAACAAAATTAATTCTTCTAATCCATGAACACAGAATACCTTTCCATTTGTTGGTGTCTTTAATTTTTCTCGTTGATGTCTTGTAGATTTCAGAGTAGAGATCCTTCGCTTTCTTAGTAAAATTTGTTTCCAATGATTTTGCTTTTGATGCTATGGTGAGATCAATTTCTTTATCTCTCTTTCAGAAAATTTGTTGTCAGTGTGTAGAAGCACTGCTGATTTTTATATGTTATTTGTATCCTGCAATTTTACTAAAATCTTAGATTTTTTTGGTTGAGTCTTTAGAATTTTCTTTACATAAAATCAAACATAAATAAGGACAGTTTTACTTCCCCCTTTACAATTCTGATGCCCTCTGCTTCTTCTTCTTGCCTGATTGATCTGCTAGGACTNATTTTTTTGGTTGAGTCTTTAGAATTTTCTTTACATAAAATCAAACATAAATAAGGACAGTTTTACTTCCCCCTTTACAATTCTGATGCCCTCTGCTTCTTCTTCTTGCCTGATTGATCTGCTAGGACTCCCAGCACTGTGTTGAATAGGAGTGGGAAGAGTAGGCTCGCCGTGTTCCCAATCTTAGAGATTCTCAAGCTTTCACTGTTGAGTATGATGCTTGCTGTGAGCCTGGGGACCAAGTCAGGTCCGAGCGTGTGCTGACCTCTCTGGTCTGCCGACAGGGGAAGCCACAGGCTGTGCTCTGTGTCCAAGACCCCTGCACGTGGGGCTGTTGATGGGCTTTGTGGCTCCTGGGTGCTCTGGGTGGGTCACTGGTCGCTCAGGCCGAAGCCTGTATTCAGTGATGAGCAGACCTCTGGGTCCCTGCCCTGGCTCAGCTGGAAAATTAGTCTAAGGCCAGGAAAGGTCTGGGCTTTCTTAACTGAAGCTGACATGCACACCCCAAGCTTTCTGATCAGACAGTCACTGGCAAACCATCAGCCCCACCCACCTCTCAGCTCAAGCTCTGCTGGGCCACAAAACTTCCAGGAGCCCTTGCTGGTCCTCCGGTCAGACAGGGCTGTGAGGCACCCTGCATGTGAGTGGGGGTGTGCCCAGCTCCTTTGCCCAGGCGGGAGGGGAGGGGCTGCTCCTGGCCACCCTCAGTTTCCCAGTCGGCTCTCCAGCCTGGAGATGCAAGGAGCTGCCATCAGCCTCGGCCCTGAGTTTGTCCCCTGCCCGTGGGCAGCAGAGAGCGGGCCACACTGGTCCCCAGCTTTGCTCTGGGGGCGACCTGCTCTGCCTGTCCACCTCCCAGCTTGAGAGCAGCTGGGCGCACAGCTTGCAGGAGTCCTTGCCAGCCTCCTGGTCAGACAGGGCTGGCCGGCTGCCTGTCAGCGGGCGGGGCTGTGACTCAGCTCCTGCCTGGACCTGGGCAAACAGCTCTTAGGTCAGCAAAACTCCAGTCTGAGGATCTAAATTAGGCGAATCCGCACCCAGCAAAGCGGCGCACAGGGCTGGGGGCGGATCATGGGGGGACTGCCCCCACCCCAGGTCTTGTCCCACTCGGGGGTCTGCAGGCTCGAGGGGCCCCTCCACGTGGTGTGGTGCCAGCGGGGGGAGGGGCAGCGCGCTGAGCCTGTGGCAATTTCTTACCCGGCGCGTGGTCTCCCGGTCCCCGGGGTCAGGCGCCGTGGCCTCCGCCCAGACGTCCAGGGTTTGCTCAGTGCTTGCTCGCTCTCCAAGGTGGTCACTTGCCCTGCTTGTGAGGGGAGCGAAGTCGGGAAGGACCTGTGTCACCATCGTGGTGACATCACTCTCCCAAAATACTTCTTAGAAGAGATGTCCGCCAGGAGGGCTTCCAAACTGTTACTGTGAAGAAGACAGTCATGTGACACTTTCCCCACGATCAGAGGGGCCCGGGCTCAGAGGTGTGTCCCCACCAACTCATGCCTGCCTGCAGACGTGTGGTGGGTCGGGCAGGGCAGGGGAACTTCCAGGAACCGAAAGGAAAGCTGTCTCGACCTTTCAGCAGCAACAGTGATGTGTTGACAGAACCGTGAACCTGAACCCCAGGACAGGGCAAACCTCAAGTGGCTAAACAGATGCGGTATAAGTGACTCAGAAGATATCAGCAATCGTTTCACTCCTCAATGTTGACATCAATACCAGACCCTTTGATTAGCTTCCCCAGTGGCTCAGGGGTGAAGCATCCGCCCTCAATGCAGGAGATGCAGGTTCGATCCCTGGGTTGGGAAGATCTCCTGGAGGAGGGCATGGCAACANGTATAAGTGACTCAGAAGATATCAGCAATCGTTTCACTCCTCAATGTTGACATCAATACCAGACCCTTTGATTAGCTTCCCCAGTGGCTCAGGGGTGAAGCATCCGCCCTCAATGCAGGAGATGCAGGTTCGATCCCTGGGTTGGGAAGATCTCCTGGAGGAGGGCATGGCAACAGACTCCAGAATTGTAGCCTGGAGAATCCCACGGGCCGAGAAGCCTGGCGGGCTACAGTCCATGGGGTCGCACAGAGTCAGACACAGCTGAGTATTGCCACTATGTAGACAAAGGATGATTTTGCAGACCTGCTTCAATGTTCACGATCACTTACTAGGTATAAAAGTGAAGGAATGTTCTAGAGAACTGGGTAATGGCCGACACTGGTGTGATTCTACCAGTCACTCGGTGTCACTGGCTGCCGGTGTGGCGTGCTCTGTCACATCCAGCTCTGTGTGACCCCAGGGACTGCAGCGCCCCAGGGCCCTCTGCCCATGGGATTCTCCAGGCAAGAATACTGGAGTGGGCTGCCATTGCCTCCTCCAGGGGATCGACCCCCAGTCTCCCGTGTCTCTTGCCCGGCAGGCAGGTTCTTTACCGCTGAGCCGCCTGGGAACCTTCTGCTGCCCGAGTTCACCAAGAGCCGCTGGGGCTGGGAGCTGAAGGGCCACATGCACATGCTGTGCATTTACTTTTGGCCGTGCCGGCCTCTGGTGCTGCCTTCTCTAGCTGTGGGGAGCGGGGGCTGCTGCTCAGCCGTGTCTGAGCGTCTCGCTGCAGTGGCCTCTCTTGCCGGGAACACGGGGGAGCTCTCGGGCTTCAGAGCGGCAGCACCCAGCTCAGGAGTCGCGGCTCCTGGGCTTAGTTGCTCCGAGGCATGAGGGACACTCCCGGATCAGGGAGGGAACCTGTGTCCCCTGCATTGGCAGGCAGATTCTCATCCATTGCGTCACCCGGGAAGTCCCAAGAATCACATTTTAAATGAGCAGACTTCCTGCTAAGAAGCTAAACATTGCTCTGGATTCAAGGGAAGTCTAACCAATGATTTGCTCTTTTAAAGGCATTGCTTAGGTAAGAAAATTTGTATCAACTTTTTTGACATTTAAATCTGACATCTTTGTTAATAAAAACAGCACCAAATAAATTTGCATTTGTCCTATTCGTTAATTATACTTTAATCTACATAAAGAATTAAAAATGTATATGTAGGGCCTGAAACAAATTGCTGCCTAAGTTAAACTCTTACACTTTGGAAATAAATGTACTTAGTGCTTTGTTTTTAAGAAAAGAGAAAAGCGATTTATGTTAGCATAACTCTAGCTTGGGAAAGTGTTTTTGAAACAGGAGGGAAGGGGGTGGGGTTCAACCTCTGAAATCATGTCAGGGCCCAGGTACACGACGTGGGCTGATTAGACTCAGGTGGGTCCAAGGCAGCAGAGTCAGCAATATCACGCTCACTGTACTCCCAGGCCACGCGCGCCGTTACTCCGGGAATCTCTTGACATACTTCTTTTGCATTCCAGTCCCCTACAAAGAAAAGGACTTTTTTTTGTTTTTTTTTTGGTGTTAGTTCTAGAAGGTCTTGCAGGTCACCATAGAACCGTTCAGCTTCTTTGCATTACTGGTCTGGGCATAGACTTGGATTACTGTGATACTGAGTGGTTTGCCTTGGAAAGGAACCAAGATTGTTCTGTCATTTTGAGGTTGCACCCAAGTACTGCATTTCGGACTCTTCTGTTGACTACGAGGGCTATTCCACTTCTTCTAAGGGATTCTTGCCCACAGTGGTAGATTATAATGGTCATCTGAGTTAAATTCACCATTCCCGTCCATTTCAGTGCACTGATTCCTAAGATGTCAATGTTCAGTCTTGCCATCTCCTGCTCGACCACGTCTGGTTTACCTCAATTCGTGTACATCACGTTCCAGGTTCCCATGCAGTATTGTTCTTTACACCATCAGGCTTGAGTTTCACCACCAGACACATCCACAACGGAGTGCTTTTTCCCCATCGGCCCAGCCGCTTCACTCTTCCTGGAGTTATTAGTAACTGCCCTCAGCTCTTCCCCAGCAGCATATTGGACGCCTGCTGACCCGGGGGCTCATCTTCCGGGGTCATATCTTTTTCACTTTTCTTACTGTTCGTGGGGTTCTCTCAGCACCTCAGCAAGCGAGTGGACTCTCAGAAGTGCCATGACGGTTGCAAGGCGGGCCATCAAAAACAAAATGTGAGCAGTGGCCCAATGCCTGGAAATTTCCACCTCTTCCCCCAAATAATTGGAATAATCCTCCCGCCCATCAGCCTACGAAATGACGCAGCCCATACACACTTCCACACCTCTTGTCGAGGACGGGCTCGCCCTCTGTGGCAGCCCACACGCAGCTCTGGGGTGTGCTTCTCTCTGGATAAATCCGCATACCTCTTGCTGTCTCCCACGGAATTCTTTCTGAGATGAGACATCAGGAAGCTGAGCTTCATCAGGTCCTGAGACCAGGCGTGTGCTCTCGGTTGGAAGACCGTGGGTTTCGGCCGGGTCCAAGCCCCAGTCTGAGGGGAATGGTTTCATCTTCTCAGAGCGTGTCTTCCAAAGCAGCTAAACTTTAGAGCAGCAGGCCCGCCTGCTGGCCCCGAGTTGAGATGGTCCAGGCCGCAGGGACAATGACACTGGAGCTGGCCGGGGCCTCTCCTGGGTCCAGCCCCGCCTCTGCCAAGCCATCACTTAGACAGCAGACACCCTCCTCAGGGCCTCTGCTGACACGGGGCAGAAAAAGACGAGAAGCAGTCCAAATGCTTTCACCCTCAAAGCACTCGCGATGGGAGCAGCGTCCAGCCCTCACGAGATTCCGGGTCTCCTCTGCCCTCTGGATTCTTAGCATCCATTTCCAGCGGGCCCATCTGGGCCGCCTGACTGCACAGCCAGCACCTTCCAGGAGAACTGCGAGGCCCTGGCCTGCAGCGCTGGAGGCCACACACCCTCACGCTGAACGGAGGCGGCAGGGAGAGGGGCAGGGCGCAGCCTCAGGGGACCCACACGGCCAGCGCGGACACCGCGCGAACAGGCTGGAACCAACGGGGCCCAAGACGGCGGAAGATTCAGCTTCCCGCGGTCCTCGAGCCTCACTATACGCTCTCTCTGACACGTCAGCTAAGTGAGATGCCCACGGGCAGCATCCCAGTTCCCAGGCTGATCATGAAAGGTCAGGAAGTGGGCAGTGGGGCCCCTTCCCCAAAGCAGAGGGGAGGCCCCCCCGACTCCTTAGCCTATGAAATTGCCCAGCTCGTAGAATCGAGCCACCCCGCGCCTCGGGCGCGCCCGCCTTGTCAGAGGGACCACACTCCGTGGCCTGAGCACCCGCCTCGGGGACCTGCTTGCCCGTTACTGCGGCCCGCTCTCGAGTTCCTCCCTGCCGGGAGCCAAGGACCCCCTGGCAGCCTGTCCCGGGGCTCAGCCAAGGCCTGCGCCGCGAGCCCCCTCTCAGGCCCGCCGTCCTGCAGCGTCTTCACAGAGGAAGAGGGAGAAGGCGGCCTTTCCCTTCCCGCTCGTTTCCCTTTCATTATAAAAGCGTGGCCCACTTATTTCTCCGGACGGAGCCCCCTCACCTGCCCTTGCCCCCCCAGCATCCTATATTAACACACCTGCTTCTCACGTATCACTTGGCCTCTCGCTGAACTCCTTCTGGGCTGAGACATAAAGAACCTGAGCGTCAAGTCCTGAATCAAGGCGTATGGCTTCAGTTAGAAGAGTGTGGGTTAGGGTCCCAGCTGAGGAGTTGAGTTCGAGTCCTCCCTGAAGCCAGACGCTGTGGGTTGGAGGTCATCCAGAGGAGGGCGGTTTCGGAACCAGAGCGGAGGAGGCTGGCAGGGCACGGCCACCGCTTCTAACACACCTCGCATTTGCCGCGACGGGTGTGCCACAGAATGGGTCAGAGGGGGCACCGTGATGGGGGCTGCCGGAGCAGGACACACATGTACACACAGACATGTGCGCACGCACACACACACACACACACACACGTGCGTGCACCATGTACACTCGCACGTGCACCTTCCTCTCCTAAAGGCACAGCCCCGTTCCCTGCCCACGGCGCCCTCTGCTGCCTTAGGCAGAGAGCTGCTTCCACAATCCCCCACGTGCCTGCTGGGTGCCCACCCCACGCCAGGCAGCCTTCCCAGAGCCGGGTCCCCGCACTGCCGGTGTGGTGAGAGCCCCCGTCCCAGAGGAGGAACGGGAAATAGACAACTAGGCAAAGAGAGAAATCAGACAAGGGCAGGGGAGACGTGCGTGTCATCCCCAAAACAGAGCAGGGAACCTGGCCAAAAGCCCAGGGACGTGTCCCACCAGGATCCCACCCCTACGTCTCCATGAAGCTGGCCGAGTAACCGCAAGCCCCTGATACAGCCGTCCAGCTCCCCGGATGCAAACCCAGGCAAGTTTCTCTGGGTGGAAACCCACAGCCCCGGGTCTACCGTTCACAGACCAGCTCGGAGAGCCCCGCGGAGGAGAGCAGGAGACCCTGGCAAGACAGGCAGAGCGCCGAGGAGCCAGACGCCACAGCTGGACAGCAAGGGCCCAGCGCCCACGGGCTCCCAAGCCCAGACGTGGGCAAGGGTGGCAATGCTGATGGTGCATTTTCTCTGCAGGCCAGGCCATGGCGGATAACAGCACACGGGTAAATCCCCAAAGATAGTGGTGCCTCTGCTCCACAGCGCGCAAACACCCACACTGTGAATGTTGTCCCCACACTGAACAACACCCGCCTCCGCCAATTTTACCTAGTTCCGTGGCCTCCTCGGTCCCATCGCGGCACACGGCTTCTTTCCCCTGGAGAGTGTCTGAGCCCTGAGATGCTTCCCTGCTTGGCTTCTGGTTGCAAAGGAAATGGCTCTTTCAACGGCACCGTGGGCAAGGGTGTCGTAATGCTTGTTTTCGCTCCAGCAAGTGGCAGGACCTGTTTGTAAATTGCAGAGCCCCTGGCAGCTGCTGACCTGGGAACCTCTGAACTCTCTGGGAAAAAAAAAAATTTGCTGGCAAGACGTAGAGAGACTCCAGAGAGACGGGCGTGATCAAATGAGGACATCGTGTGACGATCGCTGCTGGAAACGACGGCGTGGGTTCCAAATAAAAACGGTAGGAAATCATTGGCCGCTCACACCCTCCTGCGCTGCCCGACGAGCCCCACCTTCCCTGAGCCCCACCAAGGCACCGGCTGGCCCTTGGGGTTAACGTGGTCCCACGGCCCCACCCTGGTCATCCGTCCTCCCGCTGCCTGCCCGCTGGACCCACGGCTCCTCGAGGCCTTGCCTGTCTAAAGGCGGCTGGAAAGAAGCAAGTGATGTGGCGGGGCCCTGGAGAGGCTGGCAGACAGCGGTGCTGACGGCCTCTCCGTGTCCAGATGTCGCCCCTGGGGGGGATCTCTGCATGGGCTGCAGGGGCCTGGACGCAGAGGAGACGCAGGGCTGCCTCCCCTCCGGGAATCATGCGCTGAGGGCCCGGCCAGCAGGACCGACAGCCCTCCCTGTGCCCCAGACAGAGCTGGACTGGACAGCCCTCCCTCCGCCCCAGACAGAGCTGCCTGTCTCTAGGGCATCACCACGTACCTGCTCGTCTCGAGCAGTCTAGTCACTTCCTGTCCTCTGTGCCAGGGACACGGGGGTGGCAGCGGGCCAGGTAAGGGCACTCCTGCTCGGGCCAGGTGAGGGCAGGCTGATGACGAGCTCTGAGAACCGGATGGGATTGTGAGTCACAAGGGGGGAGAATTCTGTGCAGACAGTGAGCCGCTCGCAGCCCTGGCCTCTGCGGTCTGGGTGAGCTGAGTGTTCCGTGCCCCCGAAGGGGACAGCCAGCTGGGGGCCACGCAGCGCCTCCGTGGCTGGCATCTCTCCTGAAACGTCTTCCACGGCCGAGAGGCAGCGACATGCCCACCACGTCAATGGCCATCCAAGCTGGGATGGGACTCTGCACCAGGACCTGGGCTCTTCCGGGGGAAGAGCACCTGTGGGCACCACAGGCAAAGGCGGGGTTCTCCAAGGAATCCCAAACGCCCTGCTTCTTAAACCCTGGGTGCAGCTGTAACGGTGTGACATATCACGGTGTCTGACCCGCGGCTCCGGAAGCGCCGCTCACCTGGACTGGTCGAGTGAGGACGGGGTGGGGCGACGGGCACCCCTTGTCTCCACCTCCCCTCTCCCCCTGCCCAGCGTGGATGCGTCAGGCCTGTTCTCAACAGCTTTCCTTCACGGTGCTCACACTGCAGTTCCTTTCTTTCCTAGG
>SJYS01017604.1:270855-295950 GCA_006410695.1 Philantomba maxwellii
TCTTCCTGACCCTGGGATCAAACCTGCGTCTCTTGCCAGTGCCCTGCATCGCAGGATGACTCTGCTGCTGAGCCCCAGGGAAGCCCAAAGACAACGTGCGGGTCCTTAACCTGATCGGACCAAGGCGAGGCCGCATTCGAAAGGCACGCGTGGACGCCGATCGAGCTGAAAGGCACGCGTGGACGCCGACCGAGCTGAAATTTGAATAATTAAGGCTCTCTGGTTCATGTAGACAGCATAAAATTATAAGAAGCTAATGACGTCAAGCAATTAGCACGTCTTTGGGAATCCGGTGCAAGGGCGGTCTGCTTGGAGACCAGAAGGGACTATACAATCAGAGAATTGAGAAAAAAGCCGTCGTGTTCCGTGTGGGGCATGAACTCCACACGGGAAGGGGCAGTGCACCGGCTCGCTGCCTTTAAAGGAGCCTGGTCCCCGCGTGCTGGAAAGGCTGGTTTCAGTGTTTAAAGCTGCATTCTTGGCTTCCTGGCTGAAGCTGAAAATTGGTCTAAAGAATGGATGGGTCAGATCTTACTCATGAATGGATTTATATTTAATGGCACTTTAGAGGTTGTTTATAATTAGCAGAACAACAGAAAACATCCTTGACACCTATGAGGAATGCAGCCTGAGAGGTCTGGGACAGAAAGGAGGGGCAGGGGGAGACAGACCTGCAGGGCAGCTGGGTAATCACGCGGGTGAGGAGTGGGCGCGCCGAGTCCAGGGACCCAGAGACCAGAGACCAGAGACATGCGGCCCGGCCCCTCCGTCAAGAGCGAAAAGAGAGGTGGGGCTCAGGGCCGAAGCAGAGCAGCAGCAGCAGCAGAACCACCTCCTCCCTGCGGGCCTGGGCAGCCAGGGTACCAACAAGCCTGCTGAGAGAGGGGCATTTTAAGGACTTCCTCGAGGCTGCTGCATTTTAAGGTTAATGTCTCCTGAGAGATGCCCTGGTCTTTTCTAAAAGATTACAGCATAAAGGAGAGTATTTTGGGTTTTTAGCACGTCTGCCAACAAAGGTCCATCTAGCCAAAGCTCTGGTTTTTCCAGTGGTCACGTATAGACGTAAGAGTTGGACTATAAAGAAAGCTGAGCACTGAAGAATTGATGCTTTTGAACTGTGGTGTTGGAGAAGACTTGAGAGTCCCTTGGACTTCAAGGAGGTTCAACCAGTCCATCCTAAAGGAGATCAGTCCTGGGTGTTCATTGGAAGGACTGATATTGAAGCTGAAACTCCAATACTTTGATCACCTGATGCAAAGAACTGACTCATTGGAAAAGCCCCTGATGCTGGGAAAGATTGAAGGCGGGAGGAGAAGGCGACCACACAGGATGAGATGGTTGGATAGCATCACCGACTCAATGGACATGAGTTTGAGAAGACTCCAGGAGTTGGTGATGGACAGGGAGGCCTGGCGTGCTGCAGTCCATGGGGTCGTAAAGAGTCAGACATGCCTGAGTGACTGAGCTGATAAGACCAGGGAGAAACAAATAGTCAAGAGCAGCCTGGGGCAACCTTCTGTTTCCCCACCACTGACTCCACACAACAGCATCTTTCAGCTATTTTGCAGGTCCTGAAACCCCCTCCAGGCGGGAGAAGTTATCGAGTCAGAGGATATGCTGCCCGTAGGCATGTGGGCACCAGACCAGCTGACCTGAAGGTTGGTGACGCTGACTCCAACTCACCTCGCCCCCCCAGCCCACCAGCCCACCGGAAGAGCGCCCACCACGGGGCCACGCCCTCTTTGAACAATTGCCATAAAGCTTCTCACTGTCCTTCCCAAGTGTGGACGCTTGGCTTTGAGGGCATTAGCCTGCTGTGGCTCCCTTTGCCTGGCAGAGCAGCAAGGCATCGTTTTCTACTTCTCCCAAAGCTCTGTGTCTGGGATTTTATTCAGCACCAGTACGCAGAGAAGCTGAGCTTTCGGCCTCACAGGTAAGCTAGCCTAATCCGTGTGTGAGAAAGATGCAGAGGTTATGCAGCTGTAATAGTGCAATAACCAAAGGGCCTGGACCCAGGGCCAAGAGGCCCGGCTGTCTCACGAGTGGTGGTGTGAGCTTGAACGAGCCCCTCACCCCTGGGAGAGCCAGCCCCTCCTCTGTGGAATGGAGGCCTCACTACGTTCGCAGGTGTGGCAGTTGGATAATTGGTCCCCACTCCTCCATTACCTATGAAAGAGTGTTGACCTGCCCTTTACCCTGTGACTTTGCAAGGCCTCCCGGAAGGATCTGACCATGTGACTTGGCCCACTGGCATCAGGCGTGGCCCCGGAGCTTGCCTGGCAGGGATGTGGGCAGAGACATCAGTGTGGAAGCTCTGGAGGGAGGATCCAGAGGCCTCGCTAATTCTCACACTCCACCACGAAAGGAACAGCTGGCCAGCTGCTGTCCTTCGGCCCCGGAACAGCATTCGGGTCAGACAGAAATCCAACCCATAGCTTGGCGCCAAGCCACCCACACAGCCAGCCCAGCCCTGTGTGGGCCAACAGAACCACCGGTGACCTAGACCCTCATGAGGATGAAATACGACGTTTGTTCTTGGAAACCCCTGAGCTTTGGGTGGCTTATTACTCAGCATTACTGTGATAGCTGTGGACAAATACACTCACAAGTTCCTGTGAGCTTCTCCTAAGCCAGTGAGCTTGAGAATGCTTCATAATCTGCTTTAAAAAAGATACTCATCTGGAAAGAATCCTCTATAAAGGCAGAAACTTTCATTACTTTACCTAGAAGAGCTCCTGGTACAAATGGATGGGTGGATTGTTTGATAGAAAATATTTGTGTATGGCTTCAATCCCTGGGTCGGGAAGATCCCCTGGAGGAGGGCATGACAACCCACTCTAGTATCCTTGCCTAGAAAATTCCATGGACAGAGGAGCCTGGTGGGCTACAGTCCAAGGGATCTCAGTCAGCCACGACTGAAATGACTTAGCACACACACATATATGTGTATAAACCCTGGAATTTCTACTATAGGCACTGTTTTTCTTGGATTTAAGTAATTCATTTCAGTTAATATAAATATCCTTGAGAAAGGTGAATTTTTTTTTTTTTTTGTAACACTATGATTTGAGGACTTTTGAAGCCACATACTTGGAATGATTATAGGATCTGTAGAAAATCAGAGGTAAGAGCAGGGGTCTAAGAAATGAATTTCCCACTTTGACCCATGGGTAATTTATATCCTTCAACAAAACTTTAGGAGTTTTACTGAAACTAGCGTTCTGTCCCCCCAAAAAATTTCTTTCATAAAATAAAGGCACACAGATACACACCCAAACACGTGCACTAATATAGTCTCGAGCACATTTGCAGAGGCTGCATTTGTGTGGGTGTGTCTGTCTACCCACCCATCTGTTTATGCAGAGAGACAGACCTGCGGCAACCACAAGGGAACTCACATGCTCTGGGAGACTAGAAAGAGAGCTCTGAGAGAATTATTCCGTTTGTGCTGAATCTGTACACAAAATGTGTGCTTCGTGGAGCTGGGACTCAAGAATACGGGCTGGAAGCCTTGCTCCTATCGCTGGTGATGGGACTTTGGACAAAGCATAAAGTAAGAGAGTTTGGGTTAATAAGCTCCAGCTTCTTTGAAATGTATTCTCTGTATTTTATGAAGGGATGAGATAGAGTTTACCTGAACCATTTTGTGACTGTGCTGGGTTAGGGCACCGCTCCTTGAAGGCCGTGTCTGTGACTCCAGGGGTCACAGTGGGAAGCCCGTTCCTGGAACCCCTGCTCTGAAAGCTTAATTCCCGGTCTGCTGGCGTGCTGGCTGGGATGTGCTCGTCACTCCCTCGTCCCACAGCCCTGGCGCCCCGGGCAGTGTTATCATGGTGTGTTCGAGCATCTTTGCTGGGACACCTGCTGTTCTCAAAGTATGGGGTGCGCACAGCGTCTCTCTGATAAAGGGAGACTTTGCCTCCTGGCCTAAGGACTCGAGCAAGCCACACGCCGACCCCGCACACAGCTGCTGGGTATTTGCCTTGTTTCTCCTGCTATTTTTTTGTGACCTTTGAAAGCTTTCCTAAACCTGGACTGGACATTCCTGGGGCCACATGCTGCCCCCTCTTGCTTTTTGCTGCGTGACCAGTGGCGTCTGTGCTGGTCCAGTCTCGAGTCAAAGGGGAAGGGCCGGAGGCCCTCAGGGCCCAGGGGCTCTGTGTTCCCTCGCTGGGCCGACAACGACCAGTTTGGAGACCACGCAGCGTCCAGTGTGGGTTTCCGCCCTGCCTCAGCCCCAGCCCCCTGCAGACCCGTGTTGTGTTCAGGGTGGAGACCCGGGCCATGCGCTCTGACGATCCTCCATGGAGCATCCCCGGTCCCTGTCGCTGGGCGAAGAGCACGGCGCGGCCCTAGCGCAGGCCCTGGGCTCCCGAGGCGGGCGGGCTGCAGGGCGCCTCTCTGCGCCCGAGCTTGTCACTGCGGCCCGCAGAGCCCGCCGCGGCCCGGCTGCCCCTGTTCCATCCACTTGCTGCCCTTCCTGAATTCCGGGGGTGCCTGTTGTCGGCATCACTGGTCAGGGACAGGATTCCACACCCAGACTCTGTGTTTCGGGGGCACAGGGGCTCGGAGCTTGGGTTCAAACGCTCTGCCGACGCTGGGGCACGGGAGCGATGGCTGTCGTCCGGGTCTTGTTCCGGGGGTCTTCACACACCCGCAGTTCCCAGGGCGTTGCCTCGCTCTGCAGGCGGGGAAATAGAGGCTGCAAGCTCAGGGGACCGCCAGGAGGCACAGGGGACGTCAGCCCCGACCCGGGAGGGGCCGAGCACTCTCCCTGGGCCCGGTGCCGCGTGCTGGTTTCTCTGTGAAGAGCTCCGCTCCAAGCACCGCCCGGAAGGGCCTCCCCGGAGCTCCCCTGGGCCGGGTTAGTCTTCTGGGTTTGGTGGAAGGACTGCAGGGAGCGTGCGCACGGGGTGAGAGATGGCACTTTCTTCCAGGAAAGACAGTTCCCATCCCGGTTTCTACCCAACAGTCGCATCTGCAAGGGAGGGAATTGCTCCCCTGCCACGAACACAGGAGGCGGCCCATCGCCACGTTGCAGCCTGAGGACTGTCCCGGGGGCGTCCCCGGCCTCAGGGGACGGCTCTGGCCTGAGCGCGTGCCCCGTGACACTCAGCACAGCGCGCGGCGCCCCGCTCCCCGAGAGATGCCCCGCGGGGAGACCGGCTCCAGTTGCCCGGCCCGAGGGCGCGGGGGTGCCGTGGAGAGAGGCGGCCTGGTGCCCACAGTCCAGGGCAGGAGCGTCCTCCATCCAGCAAGGTTGCTCAGCACACACAGCTTCAGTGGCGGCCAAGCCCGCCCTCCTTGATTTTCTGGACAGCTTGCTGGGATGGCAGCAGGGGTGGATCCCTCCTCTAGCCTGGACTCTCCCCCCTCCCCAAGCTGCCGGAGCTCAGGGAGCTGGGAGCTGGGGAATGGAGACTGCAGCAGGCCGGGAAGGGGGCCCTCGGGAAGACGGAGCGGGCGGAGCGAGCGTGGGGCGGGGGCGCCTCTGACTCCCCACCCCTACTCCCCGAGGCCATACACAGCAGGCCCCGCAGGGACGCCCTGACACACGGGGCCCTTTTGCCTTTTTTCTAGCTTGAAATGTCAGGCTAGTCATTATCCAGCGGGATCCCACAGCCTCCCCCACTGACTGCTTGTTGTCGAGCAAAGTGAGTTATTCTGATTCGAGCGTGTGTCACAGAACCAGCAAGTCACCTCATTGCCTCCCAGGGGGATGCACGTGGGGAACATGGCCATCGGGGGATGGGGCCTTAAAATGAGGGGCCGCCAGCCCAGGGCTTCACGCCCGGGTGGAATCTGATGGACGTTTACAGAATCAGCTGGGATGGGGATAGGGCTTCCCTGGTGGCTCAGACGGTAAAGAATTCGCCCTCAATGCGGGAGACGCAGGTTCGATCCCTGAGTGGGGAAGATCCCCTGGAGAAGGGAATGGCANGTGCAGAGAAGTAAACATCTCCCTGTTTTTCTTCCCACCGGCCCATCAGAGCTTTTATACTCAGATTTTCTCCTCATGAGCTTCCCAGTAGCTCAAACAGTAAAGAATCTGCCTGCAATGCAGGAGACGCAGGTTCGATCCCTGGGTTGGGAAGAACCCCTGGAGGAGGGCCTGGCAACCCACTCCAGTATGCTTGCCTGGAGAATCCCATGGACGGAGGAGCCTGGCGGGCTACCGCCCAGGGGGTCGCAAAAATGGAGACATGACTGAGCGACCTTTTCTCCTCTGTGGAAGAGACCCCCAAATCTGCACTGTGAGGGCTCTCACAGACGATGACGGCCTCCTAGCCCGGCCCCCGTGTCTGCAGGGGGACGTCCCGCAGGACAGAGCTGTGGGAGGAGGAAACCAGGTTTAGGTGGATGGCACTCGGCTCGTGGTAGAGGGCGGTGTGAGCCCGCACCTGACAGGCACGACAAGCCGGGGCCGCTGCTCCCCGCTCGGACCGCCGAGGCCCCCAGTGTTTAGTGCTGACCCCCTCCGCCGCCCCGCAGAGAGGCCAGCGCACCCTGCACCCGCCCCGTCCCTCCTGCGGCCTCGGTGAGCCTGCGGCTGCCCCTGGCCGCTCTCTCAGGCTCGGGAGGAGCTGCTCAGGAGGCTCGCGAGGGGCCTGCAAGCAGCGGCTCCCGCATGGCGCAGCGGGCGGCTTGCTTTGGACCCTGAGCTTGTTCACGTTCAGACCTGCCCGCTGAGGGGGGCTTGCGGCGATGGCGGTGACGGGGCTGTGTCCTTGTGGCAACCCCACCGGACGCGCCCCTTCTGCCTTCGCCCCGTGAGACGGAGCCCCGTGTGCAGACGGGACCTGGAGGCCAGCAGTGACCCCCAGCCCAGCTGCCTGGCCCTCGGCCGGACTGGACTCCCCGCAGGACTCGCTCAGCAGTGCGTTTGGAGCCTCTGACTGCAGAGTCCGCAGCTCCGCTGGGGATGTGATCACTGTCCTGCCTGCGGCTCGGACATCCACACTGGCCACCAGCACGTCCAGACGAAACTCTGCAGCTGCGTCTTCCAGACCTGGAGGGACCCTCTCTGCGGCCGCAGACTGGCCTCTGCCCTGGGCGGCGTCTCAGCCCCACACCGGGCGCCTTCCAGGAAGGGGAGCCCAGGGCCCAGGCGGTCCTCTGGTGGTCTCCTGGTCAGTATGATCTGAGATAACTCGGACAGCGCTCCTCTTTTAAAAATCCGCCCTGATAATCCCTTCCCCCTCTGTTCAAATGTGAGTGTTAACTCTCCAGGAGACAGTTTGAGCTGTCAGCAGGGACCTCCCCCACCGCACGTGTTTATCAGATCACTGAGCGCCACACAGGAGGACCGGAGCAGATGGACATGGGCCTGGCGGCGAGGAGTCTGGGACCCCCTGTGGCGTGTGTTTAAAGGGAAAGCCCAAGAATCCTGGACTGGGCAGCCTATCCCTTCTCCAGCGGATCTTCCCGACCCAAGAAGCCAACTGGAGTCTCCCGCATTGCACGTGGATTCTTTGCCAACTAGGCAAGCCCCAAAGGGAAAGTCAGGGAGAATATAAAGTTTGCCTACTTAGTATTTTTCCCATAGTGTGCACAAGTCTGGAGGGACTATTTCATGCCCTCGGTTCACAGACATTGTAGGCTGTAGCTCTGCTTCTCTGCAAAAGGAGCAGACAGATGTCACTAAAGTCGTGGACGTGTGGTGCGTGTGTGACGCGTGCTGTGCGCGTGTGAGTGGTATGTGTGTGCATGCACGTGCCTGTGTGTGCTGTGTGTCGTGCATGTGAAGAACATGCATGTCGGGGGGAGTGGGGAGAGGAGTGTGGTGAGCCTCGGGGCCCAGGGTAACGCTGCGTGCACACCTGGAGGGTGAGTGGGGCCAGCTGGAGACCAGCTGGGGAGACGCTCTGTATCAGGGTTGGGGGAGCCTTCTGAGCAGTGGGCAGGGCTGCGTGCCTACCCGCCCTCGGAGCAGACAGCAGGGGCCGGAGAAGAGCTGCCAGCCGTCGGCACCATCAAGGATCCGTGCCAACCCCCTTCCACTCATTGTGACAACTTTCCGACGTGTGATCGGAAACGACCTGCAACCTGAGGCTCAAACCTGTCTTCAGAAACGGGTGGCATTTGGATTTTCTGCTCGCGAAGATGACTGATCACAAATCCAAACTGTTTCTGGCCCGATTCCTCGCAGCCTTAAAATCCGCTAGACTGGAAATGCCGCAGGGACGGTCTTCCTGCGGAGCGTGCAGGTCGACAGCTGGCTGGCTCGAGAGTGCTGTGGTTCTTTGTCAGCAAAGACAGACCCGCTTCTCAGGAAAAAATCATTCCAAACCCTTCCCTCGTTAGACATCGACAGAACTCTTTGCCTTAAAGATGTTGTGTTTTGTCACAGATATTACTTTTTTTCTGTATCTCCACGCCTACCACCCCCTCTCCATACACCCCACATGAAAATAATAGTAATAGCAAGAGTGGTCACGGTTATTAAAATTTCAGGATTTGGGCAAGCCTACTGTCTAACCTCACCATTATTAAAAACGAAATTATATAAACTTTCAGTTATGCAAATTGCATTTTAAAAAGGCAACTAATACCCAGAGATCGTCGCTTCCTACAGGTTTTCCTCAGTTCAGTTCAGTTCAGTCGCTCAGTCGTGTCCGACTCTTTGCGACCCCATGAATCGCAGCACACCAGGCCTCCCTGTCCATCACCATCTCCCGGAGTTCACTCAGACTCACATCCATCGAGTCCGTGATGCCATCCAGCCATCTCATCCTCGGTCGTCCCCTTCTTCTCCTACCCCCAATCCCTCCCAGCATCAGAGTCTTTTCCAATGAGTCAACTCTTCGCATGAGGTGGCCAAAGTANTGTGTTCCCTCGCTGGGCCGACAACGACCAGTTTGGAGACCACGCAGCGTCCAGTGTGGGTTTCCGCCCTGCCTCAGCCCCAGCCCCCTGCAGACCCGTGTTGTGTTCAGGGTGGAGACCCGGGCCATGCGCTCTGACGATCCTCCATGGAGCATCCCCGGTCCCTGTCGCTGGGCGAAGAGCACGGCGCGGCCCTAGCGCAGGCCCTGGGCTCCCGAGGCGGGCGGGCTGCAGGGCGCCCTCTCTGCGCCCGAGCTTGTCACTGCGGCCCGTAGAGCCCGCCGCGGCCCGGCTGCCCCTGCTCCATCCACTTGCTGCCCTTCCTGAATTCCGGGGGTGCCTGTTGTCGGCATCACTGGTCAGGGACAGGATTCCACACCCAGACTCTGTGTTTCGGGGGCACAGGGGCTCGGAGCTTGGGTTCAAACGCTCTGCCGACGCTGGGGCACGGGAGCGATGGCTGTCGTCCGGGTCTTGTTCCGGGGGTCTTCACACACCTGCAGTTCCCAGGGCGTTGCCTCGCTCTGCAGGCGGGGAAATAGAGGCTGCAAGCTCAGGGGACCGCCAGGAGGCACAGGGGACGTCAGCCCCGACCCGGGAGGGGCCGAGCACTCTCCCTGGGCCCGGTGCCGCGTGCTGGTTTCTCTGTGAAGAGCTCCGCTCCACGCACCGCCCGGAAGGGCCTCCCCGGAGCTCCCCTGGGCCGGGTTAGTCTTCTGGGTTTGGTGGAAGGACTGCAGGGAGCGTGCGCACGGGGTGAGAGATGGCACTTTCTTCCAGGAAAGACAGTTCCCATCCCGGTTTCTACCCAACAGTCGCATCTGCAAGGGAGGGAATTGCTCCCCTGCCACGAACACAGGAGGCGGCCCATCGCCACGTTGCAGCCTGAGGACTGTCCCGGGGGCGTCCCCGGCCTCAGGGGACGGCTCTGGCCTGAGCGCGTGCCCCGTGACACTCAGCACAGCGCGCGGCGCCCCGCTCCCCGAGAGATGCCCCGCGGGGAGACCGGCTCCAGTTGCCCGGCCCGAGGGCGCGGGGGTGCCGTGGAGAGAGGCGGCCTGGTGCCCACAGTCCAGGGCAGGAGCGTCCTCCATCCAGCAAGGTTGCTCAGCACACACAGCTTCAGTGGCGGCCAAGCCCGCCCTCCTTGATTTTCTGGACAGCTTGCTGGGATGGCAGCAGGGGTGGATCCCTCCTCTAGCCTGGACTCTCCTCCCTCCCCAAGCTGCCGGAGCTCAGGGAGCTGGGAGCTGGGGAATGGAGACTGCAGCAGGCCGGGAAGGGGGCCCTCGGGAAGACGGAGCGGGCGGAGCGAGCGTGGGGCGGGGGCGCCTCTGACTCCCCACCCCTACTCCCCGAGGCCATACACAGCAGGCCCCGCAGGGACGCCCTGACACACGGGGCCCTTTTGCCTTTTTTCTAGCTTGAAATGTCAGGCTAGTCATTATCCAGCGGGATCCCACAGCCTCCCCCACTGACTGCTTGTTGTCGAGCAAAGTGAGTTATTCTGATTCGAGCGTGTGTCACAGAACCAGCAAGTCACCTCATTGCCTCCCAGGGGGATGCACGTGGGGAACATGGCCATCGGGGGATGGGGCCTTAAAATGAGGGGCCGCCAGCCCAGGGCTTCACGCCCGGGTGGAATCTGATGGACGTTTACAGAATCAGCTGGGATGGGGATAGGGCTTCCCTGGTGGCTCAGACGGTAAAGAATTCGCCCTCAATGCGGGAGACGCAGGTTCGATCCCTGAGTGGGGAAGATCCCCTGGAGAAGGGAATGGCAACCCACTCTAGTGTTCTGGCCTGGGGCACTCCGTGGACAGAGGCGCCTGGACGGCTACAGTCTGTGGGGTCATAAAGAGTCGGACACAACTGAAGCGACTTAGCACATGAGGCCCTGCCCAGGGCGTCCTTTCTGGTCCAGCGGAGCTGAGGCCAGGCCCCTGCCTCCCGGCCCCGACGGCTGTCCCGACTCTGGGGTCTCTCCTGTGACTGTGGCGGGTGCTGAGGGCACCGGCTGGACACAGGCCTGGAGCTTGTGTCCAGCTCAGAGAGCCGCTCGGCAGGAAGCTCCCGGCGGTGCCTGAGCTCCGGCACTGCGGGCGGGCGATGGCTGTGACGTCTGCTCGGTGTTTGGGGGATGAAGCGAGTTAAACCACGTGAGGTTGTCAGAACCACGCCTGGGCGGTGGGACAGGCCCCAAGGTCCGGGCCTCCGCCTCTGCGGCCCCGCACGGTCCTCTGAGACGCAGACTTCGTCGCTCTCTGGCCCCGCTGGCCCCTCTGGTCCTGGAAGAGGCCTCGTGAACGCCACGCCTGCCCCGGCCTGGCAGCTGGCCCATTGCACCTGGGCCCTGTGAGTGGCCCTGGGTCACGGGGCAGCGAGGCCCAGCCGGGCGGCAGTCCCGTGGATGCAGACATGGTCCTCTGCCCGGCGAGTGGGTCCCCACGCAGGCAAGGCTGTGTGCCTCCCAGGGGCACCATGGTGCCGCCTCTCCATGTACAGAAGGAACTCAGCACCCAGAGGGCCACACGGCAGAGGGACTTGATGCCCCAGAGCCCGTGTGGGCCCTGGGCACGGTGCCCAGGGCCCCAGCAGGGGCGGGGTCCCGAGGGCTCCTGGGGGCGAGACCCCATCCGCCAGGCTGATGCTCCTTGTGATTCTAAACCCTTCCCTTCCCTGCAGGTCCCTGCTGGCCCCCCCTGGGCTCAGGGTCTCAGGAGTGAATGTGGGCACGGCCTGTGTAGGGGCTGGCCTGGCCGACAGGGGCTGCCGAGGGCACCCAGATGTGCAGAGAAGTAAACATCTCCCTGTTTTTCTTCCCACCGGCCCATCAGAGCTTTTATACTCAGATTTTCTCCTCATGAGCTTCCCAGTAGCTCAAACAGTAAAGAATCTGCCTGCAATGCAGGAGACGCAGGTTCGATCCCTGGGTTGGGAAGAACCCCTGGAGGAGGGCCTGGCAACCCACTCCAGTATGCTTGCCTGGAGAATCCCATGGACGGAGGAGCCTGGCGGGCTACCGCCCAGGGGGTCGCAAAAATGGAGACATGACTGAGCGACCTTTTCTCCTCTGTGGAAGAGACCCCCAAATCTGCACTGTGAGGGCTCTCACAGACGATGACGGCCTCCTAGCCCGGCCCCCGTGTCTGCAGGGGGACGTCCCGCAGGACAGAGCTGTGGGAGGAGGAAACCAGGTTTAGGTGGATGGCACTCGGCTCGTGGTAGAGGGCGGTGTGAGCCCGCACCTGACAGGCACGACAAGCCGGGGCCGCTGCTCCCCGCTCGGACCGCCGAGGCCCCCAGTGTTTAGTGCTGACCCCCTCCGCCGCCCCGCAGAGAGGCCAGCGCACCCTGCACCCGCCCCGTCCCTCCTGCGGCCTCGGTGAGCCTGCGGCTGCCCCTGGCCGCTCTCTCAGGCTCGGGAGGAGCTGCTCAGGAGGCTCGCGAGGGGCCTGCAAGCAGCGGCTCCCGCATGGCGCAGCGGGCGGCTTGCTTTGGACCCTGAGCTTGTTCACGTTCAGACCTGCCCGCTGAGGGGGGCTTGCGGCGATGGCGGTGACGGGGCTGTGTCCTTGTGGCAACCCCACCGGACGCGCCCCTTCTGCCTTCGCCCCGTGAGACGGAGCCCCGTGTGCAGACGGGACCTGGAGGCCAGCAGTGACCCCCAGCCCAGCTGCCTGGCCCTCGGCCGGACTGGACTCCCCGCAGGACTCGCTCAGCAGTGCGTTTGGAGCCTCTGACTGCAGAGTCCGCAGCTCCGCTGGGGATGTGATCACTGTCCTGCCTGCGGCTCGGACATCCACACTGGCCACCAGCACGTCCAGACGAAACTCTGCAGCTGCGTCTTCCAGACCTGGAGGGACCCTCTCTGCGGCCGCAGACTGGCCTCTGCCCTGGGCGGCGTCTCAGCCCCACACCGGGCGCCTTCCAGGAAGGGGAGCCCAGGGCCCAGGCGGTCCTCTGGTGGTCTCCTGGTCAGTATGATCTGAGATAACTCGGACAGCGCTCCTCTTTTAAAAATCCGCCCTGATAATCCCTTCCCCCTCTGTTCAAATGTGAGTGTTAACTCTCCAGGAGACAGTTTGAGCTGTCAGCAGGGACCTCCCCCACCGCACGTGTTTATCAGATCACTGAGCGCCACACAGGAGGACCGGAGCAGATGGACATGGGCCTGGCGGCGAGGAGTCTGGGACCCCCTGTGGCGTGTGTTTAAAGGGAAAGCCCAAGAATCCTGGACTGGGCAGCCTATCCCTTCTCCAGCGGATCTTCCCGACCCAAGAAGCCAACTGGAGTCTCCCGCATTGCACGTGGATTCTTTGCCAACTAGGCAAGCCCCAAAGGGAAAGTCAGGGAGAATATAAAGTTTGCCTACTTAGTATTTTTCCCATAGTGTGCACAAGTCTGGAGGGACTATTTCATGCCCTCGGTTCACAGACATTGTAGGCTGTAGCTCTGCTTCTCTGCAAAAGGAGCAGACAGATGTCACTAAAGTCGTGGACGTGTGGTGCGTGTGTGACGCGTGCTGTGCGCGTGTGAGTGGTATGTGTGTGCATGCACGTGCCTGTGTGTGCTGTGTGTCGTGCATGTGAAGAACATGCATGTCGGGGGGAGTGGGGAGAGGAGTGTGGTGAGCCTCGGGGCCCAGGGTAACGCTGCGTGCACACCTGGAGGGTGAGTGGGGCCAGCTGGAGACCAGCTGGGGAGACGCTCTGTATCAGGGTTGGGGGAGCCTTCTGAGCAGTGGGCAGGGCTGCGTGCCTACCCGCCCTCGGAGCAGACAGCAGGGGCCGGAGAAGAGCTGCCAGCCGTCGGCACCATCAAGGATCCGTGCCAACCCCCTTCCACTCATTGTGACAACTTTCCGACGTGTGATCGGAAACGACCTGCAACCTGAGGCTCAAACCTGTCTTCAGAAACGGGTGGCATTTGGATTTTCTGCTCGCGAAGATGACTGATCACAAATCCAAACTGTTTCTGGCCCGATTCCTCGCAGCCTTAAAATCCGCTAGACTGGAAATGCCGCAGGGACGGTCTTCCTGCGGAGCGTGCAGGTCGACAGCTGGCTGGCTCGAGAGTGCTGTGGTTCTTTGTCAGCAAAGACAGACCCGCTTCTCAGGAAAAAATCATTCCAAACCCTTCCCTCGTTAGACATCGACAGAACTCTTTGCCTTAAAGATGTTGTGTTTTGTCACAGATATTACTTTTTTTCTGTATCTCCACGCCTACCACCCCCTCTCCATACACCCCACATGAAAATAATAGTAATAGCAAGAGTGGTCACGGTTATTAAAATTTCAGGATTTGGGCAAGCCTACTGTCTAACCTCACCATTATTAAAAACGAAATTATATAAACTTTCAGTTATGCAAATTGCATTTTAAAAAGGCAACTAATACCCAGAGATCGTCGCTTCCTACAGGTTTTCCTCAGTTCAGTTCAGTTCAGTCGCTCAGTCGTGTCCGACTCTTTGCGACCCCATGAATCGCAGCACACCAGGCCTCCCTGTCCATCACCATCTCCCGGAGTTCACTCAGACTCACATCCATCGAGTCCGTGATGCCATCCAGCCATCTCATCCTCGGTCGTCCCCTTCTTCTCCTACCCCCAATCCCTCCCAGCATCAGAGTCTTTTCCAATGAGTCAACTCTTCGCATGAGGTGGCCAAAGTACTGGAGTTTCAGCTTTAGCATCATTCCTTCCAAAGAAATCCCAGGGTTGATCTCCTTCAGAATGGACTGGTTGGATCTCCTTGCAGTCCAAGGGACTCTCAAGAGTCTTCTCCAACACCACAGTTCAAAAGCATCAATTCTTCGGCGCTCAGCCTTCTTCACAGTCCAACTCTCACATCCATACATGACCACAGGAAAAACCATAGCCTTGACTAGACGGACCTTAGTCGGCAAAGTAATGTCTCTGCTTTTGAAAATGCTATCTAGGTTGGACATAACTTTTCTTCCAAGGAGTAAGCGTCTTCTAATTTCATGGCTGCAGTCACCATCAGCAGTGATTTTGGAGCCTAAAAAAATAAAGTCTGGCACTGTTTCCACTGTTTCCCCATCTATTTCCCATGAAGTGATGGGACCAGATGCCATGATCTTCGTTTTCTGAATGTTGAGCTTTAAGCCAACTTTTTCACTCTCCTCTTTCACTTTCATCAAGAGGCTTTTTAGCTCCTCTTCACTTTCTGCCATAAGGGTGGTGTCATCTGCATATCTGAGGTTATTGATATTTCTCCCGGCAATCTTGATTCCAGCTTGTGTTTCTTCCAGTCCAGCGTTTCTCATGATGTACTCTGCATATAAGTTAAATAAGCAGGGTGACAATATACAGCCTTGACGGACTCCTTTTCCTATTTGGAACCAGTCTGTTGTTCCATGTCCAGTTCTAACTGTTGCTTCCTGACCTGCATACAGATTTCTCAAGAGGCAGGTTAGGTGGTCTGGTATTCCCATCTCTTTCAGAATTTTCCACAGTTTATTGTGATCCACACAGTCAAAGGCTTTGGCATAGTCAATAAAGCAGAAGTAGATGTTTTTCTGGAACTCTCTTGCTTTTTCCATGATCCAGCGGATGTTGGCAATTTGATCTCTGGTTCCTCTGCCTTTTCTAAAGCCAGCTTGAACATCAGGGAGTTCACGGTTCACGTATTGCTGAAGCCTGGCTTGGAGGATTTTGAGCATTACTTTACTAGCATGTGAGATGAGTGCAATTGTGCGGTAATTGGAGCATTCTTTTGCATTGCCTTTCTTTGGAATTGGAATGAAAACGGACCTTTTCCAGTCCTGTGGCCACTGCTGAGTTTTCCAAATTTGCTGGCAGATTGAGTGCAGCACTTTCACAGCATCATCTTTCAGGATTTGAAACAGCTCAACTGGAATTCCATCACCTCCACTAGCTTTGTTCCTAGTGATGCTTTCTAAGGCCCACTTGACTTCACATTCCAAGATGTCTGGCTCTAGATTAGTGATCACATCATCATGATTATCTGGGTCGTGAAGATCTTTTTTGTACAGTTCTTCTGTGTATTCTTGCCACCTCTTCTTAATATCTTCTGCTTCTGTTAGGTCCATACCATTTCTGTCCTTTATCGAGCCCATCCTTGCATGAAATGTTCCCTTGGTATCTCTAATTTTCTTGAAGAGATCTCTAGTCTTTCCCATTCTGTTGTTTTCCTCTATTTCTTTGCATTGATCGCTGAAGAAGGCTTTCTTATCTCTTCTTGCTATTCTTTGGAACTCTGCATTCAGGTGCTTATATCTTTCCTTTTCTCCTTTGCTTTTCGCCTCTCTTCTTTTCACAGCTATTTGTAAGGCCTCCCCAGACAGCCATTTTGCTTTTTTGCATTTCTTTTCCATGGGGATGGTCTTGATCCCTGTCTCCCGTACAATGTCACTAACCTCATTCCATAGTTCTTCAGGCACTCTATCTATCAGATCTAGGCCCTTAAATCTATTCCTCACTTCCACTGTATAATCATAAGGGATTTGATTTAGGTCATACCTGAATGGTCTAGTGGTTTTCCCTACTTCAATTTGAGTCTGAATTTGGTTTTCCTACACTTCACGATTTCTCTGCTTTTGAGTTGCTCGCTGCCTTGAGTCCGTGTCAGATGGGAGGATGTGGAGAGTCACAGGGGCCCCTCCCGCGATGGACAGCAGGGGCGACCCCCCTCCGGGCACATGCCGCTCCGGTGTTCTGAGCTCCATCTGCTGAGACTGTGACCAGCCCTGCCAGCCTTTCTGGGCTTCCCTGGCGACTCAGGGGTAAAGGGTCCCCCTGCAATGCAGCAGATGCAGGTTCGATCCTTGGGTTGGGAAGATCCCCTGGAGGAGGAGTGGCAGCCCGCTCCAGTCTTCTTGCCTGGGGAGCCCCAATCCATGGGGTCACACAGAGTCGGACACGACCGAGCGAGTCAACAAGAACAGCGGCCGCCGCCTCTCACCGGAGCCCTGCTCTCCTGCAGGAGTGCTGAGGTTTCGTGCTTCGTGACTGCCTATGGCCGGACTAGACACACACCTGTTCTGGACGGCATCTGTCAGCCGACCTGGCAGAAGGCGACGGCCCCAGGTGACTCCCCTCGGACGTCCCACCCCACACCCAGCACCTCTGCCAACTTCCAGAGCACCTTCCGTGGGCTGAGTCGACCTCTCCCAGACCCGCAGTTGAAACCCTNCTCCTGCCGTGTGGGAGCAGCCTGGGGGCCCAGCACGGAGAAGGGGCTGGCGCTTCGCACAGGACGGCGCCCTCGCTGCGCTCTCCAGCCGGCGGGTCGGGGGCTCTGGGCCGGGAGGGACCCGCAGGGGCCGGACAGCGCGGCTGGGCCAGCGAGGGTGCGGGTCCCCCAGGAGGCCTGTAAGGGGCGAGGCCTCTCGCTCCAGGGCAGCGGAGCCATGGCCCCTCCACAGGGGTCAGAGCCCGGGGTCCCCCATCACAGCAGCCTCACGGTGCCCCCATCCCCAGGCCACGGGCCCTCATCAAGCCCCAGGACCGGAGCGTGGAGTCAAGGGGTCGGGGGGCTGCGGAGGCGGTCGGGCCTCCTGCTTTCCAGGGCAGAGCTGACGCGGAGGGGACCCCGCCCTGGAGCCGGCTCCCACGCCCCCCAACCCCTCGGGGGTCTCTTCCCAGGGCCTGAGCCCCTCCAGCCAAGGCAGATGTGCCTCTCAGCGGGGAATGGGCTCCAGTGGAGAACGTTGTTCGCTCCCTGCTTAACTTTTACTTAGGAGTGGACACTTTCTCAAAGCAGATACGTCAGGCCCCTGGCAGGCCTTCCGGGAGGACATCAGCGGCTGCCTCCATTCTCGCCTCTATTTTCCCAGTGTTGTCCCAGCTTCTTGCTGTTAGGCTAACTTTACAGCAAAAAAACAAAGCAAAGTGCAAGGCACTCAGCCTTTCAAAGTGAAAGGCCCTCAGACTCTTTCAACCCCAGGACTGTACAGTCCATGGATTCTCCAGGCCAGCAGACTGGAGTGGGTAGCCTTTCCCTTCTCCAGAGGCTCTTCCTGACCCAGGGTCAAACCAGGCTCTCCCGCACTGCAGGCACAATCTTTACCAGCTGAGCCACCAGGGAAGCCCAAGAATACTGGAGTGGGTAGGGTTTCCCACAGCCGATCTTCCCAACCCAGGAATTTCAGGGTCTCCTGCATTGCAGGCAGATTCTTTACCAAGTGAGGTATGAGGGAAGCCTAAACAAAGCAAAACAGAAGCCAAAACAAAAAAAACAGGTGAGAGGAAGCCTTCCTTCTGCCGATTAAGGGGTCCGCGTGCCCACTTGAGCCTGCCCCTAAGCCCCTGAACCGTCTCCGTCTCAGTGTGGCCCGTCCACTGGCTCCCGGCGGCCTCTAGTCTCGTGGGAGCAGGCAAGAGTTGGCCGCGGCTCCCAGGTCCCCACGGCCCAGGTGGCTGCACTCCCACGAGACTTTTTCGGTCAAAGGAGAACGTCCGAAAACGTCTTCAAACCTGCCGTGACCTACATTTTACTCAAGCTCACCAAGCATGAGCGAGCTTTTTATGTCCTCCTCTGAGGTTTTGAGTGTCCTCCTCTGACGAACCTAAGATTTTTATTTAAATAAGTTCTTCGAACAATTTCCTACAGGAAAACACATTTTCTCACTGAGCTCTGTATCTGTTCCCATTTCCATAATTCCTGCCAAGTAAAAGCTATAGGAATTCAGCGTAATACCCACAGAACACTCGGGAGCATCCTGACATGCTGTCAACAGTGCTGTTCCATTATTTCATTATTTTCCTCCGCACTCTGCCCTTGCTCTCACCCCCTTCCCTGTCTTGGGCCCTAGCTACTCTGCTTTATACCTTCAGACATGCGTGGGGCCCTGAACGTGTAATACACTCTATCTTGTCTTCAGGCCTTTTAATTTACGTAAATTATATTGTGCTTTAAGTATCAATCAGCGTCTTGCTTTTTCCCGCTCACGCTGTGCTTTGAAATATCTCGAGGGGAGGATTGGGAGTCCGGGGTTGGCAGATACGAGCTATTATATACAGGACGGGTAGACAGCAGGGTCCCACGGCAGCACAGGGAGCTACGTTCAGGGTCCTGGGATGCTCTGTGATGGAAAAGACTATGCAGAAGAATGTGTATGTGTACAACTGAATCACTGTGTTGTACAGAAGAAATTAACATGTCATAAATCAGCTTCAATAAAATGCATTTTAAAAGCTCTCTCCGTGCTGCTGCCTGTTAGTGTAACCCGTTCCTGGAACCCTGTAACATGCCAGTGATTCACAGACGCCGTGACTTCCCCTTCTGCCCCCCGAGCTCCCTGCTAATGAGGGCGTCCTTGCAGAAGTGGACAAGGCTCCCCCGGAGTCTGTGCCAGGAGGGGTCGCCGGTCTCGGGGACAGTGTCTTGACCCACTGCTGTGACTCCACCAACAAGCTGCATTTGTGCCAATCCTGGTGCCCGTGGGTCATCCACGTGCTTTCCTCTGAGTGTGGGAGGGACGGAACAGCTCACCTGCTTGCTGGTGGCTGCTGAGGTTGCCTCCTCTCTGTTAACACTGTGCAGAACTTGCCTATTTTTCTCTCAAGCTGGTGGCCTATTGCTGATCGGCGAGTGTTCCCAGTCTCCGGGACGTGTCAGTTCTCAGCTGTCTCTGTTCCTCTGCCATCCACGTGCTGACTCTGTCCCCGCCTCCTGTGTGACTGTGATGCCATCAAGCCTCAGTGTTACCACCTGTGGTTTGGAACTTGGGGATCTTATGTAAAATCTTTTCTCTCCAAGATCCCTGGGTTGGGAAGATCCTCTGGAGAAGGGAATGGCAACCCACTCCAGTACTCTTGCCTGGAAAATCCCATGGACGGAGGAGCGGGGTAGGCTACAGTCCATGGGGTCGCAAAGAGTCAGACATGACCGAGTGACCTCACTTTCACTTTTCTTTCCAGCAAGAACACTTGCGGCTCTTCCCTCTGCGGGACTCAGAGCATTTCCCTTCCCGTTGGTGTCGGGTTGTCTGACGTTTCCTTCTGTGTATGAGCCGAGGAAGGGCGAGGCTGGCTCCTTCTCCACCTCTGCGCCTCTTTCCCGGACCCCACCCACGAATGACCGCGCCTTCGGTGCTGACCTGTGCCAGGGCCGTGTCACTCAGCACGAGGGCCCCTCGTGACTGCTCTCGTCTTCTCAGAACGCTGCTGTCCTTCCCGCCCCCCAGCGGTGGGCAGGCACTGTCCCTGGGGTGAATGCCCTGCCCCTCTTTTCTCCTAAGACCGCCTCCCCACGCAGTTTCCTTCCTGTCTAGGCCTGGGGAAGTGCGCTCTTGTAGATCAAAAGGAAGCGTATGGACTTGCATCCTTAGTGTACGTTTGACAGGGGGGCCCAGTTGTGTCCTGTTCCATCGTGGCTGTTCCGCTGGCTTTGTGTGTTCAGGGCTTGGAGACTGGGTTGTGAATGAGTGGAAAACTCGCCAGTTCCTGGGCCCCGCGCCCCCCACCCCAGAGCCCGCTGGCCTTTTCTCAAGCTCCTGGTGACAAGACCGCCATCCCGCCCAATGTACAGGGAGTGGCAGAACAAAGACCCTCCGCTGGAGGTGCTTTTGCAGCCAAGCGGAGGCTGGGATGACGCCAGGGGCTTAGACTTGCCCAAGGAGGGATTCGTGGTCCCAAAGGATGTGTGTCTGAATATTTCTGGGCTCAGAGACAGGGAAGCTGAACTCTGCTTTGCTCCCAGTGACCCTGTGCCCTCCAGAGCGCCTGGCTTGTGCCGGATCCACGTGTGCCTCCCAGGCTGCCGAGAAGGAGCCCAGGGGAGCGGGTCCCTTCCCGGCCTGCACGGCTCCCCTCCTGTCCTGGAGCCAGAGGCCGGGTGGGGGCCCAGCCTACACGGGGAGGTCAGCCAGGGGTCTGAGGACGGAGTCACTGCCCACCACCCACGGTGGTCAGTGAGCCAGGAGCGGGCCTCTGGGCGGGGTGTGGGAGGATGCGAGCGACGGCAGTGGGCCTGGAGAAGCAGGCTCCCTGCTCTGACCTGGCGCGGCCTCGGCCAGCCCCCGGGGGTCCCTGGGGGTCCCCGGCATCGAGGGCAGTGGTGTGACCCCAGGAGCTCCTGCACGGAGGCACAGCTGAGCAGTCAGGGCACAGCCCGGGCTTCCCAGGAGTCCCAGGAGTCGGGGTCCCCATTCGGGCCTGCGAAGTCCTCCTGTGAGGCGGGCAGACAGAGCGCTTGCTGGGGTGCTGAGACCCCGAGGCTGAACATGTGGGTCGTCCTCACGGGAGGAGACGCAGCCCCTCTGCGCCGGAAAGTCCTTGGTGGAAACTGGAGGAATTTTTTAAAAGTACTAGCGGCCCTTTATGAACACCAACAGTCTCTCTCTGAGGTGTAATTTCCTCTTTTCCATTTAAAATAATCCAGAGATAAAAATAAATGCATCATTGTAAAACAGACTAAGAATTATGAGATAAAATACAGCAGAAGGTCAAGTAGAGGACAATAAAAGGCCAAATAGNACAGTCTCTCTCTGAGGTGTAATTTCCTCTTTTCCATTTAAAATAATCCAGAGATAAAAATAAATGCATCATTGTAAAACAGACTAAGAATTATGAGATAAAATACAGCAGAAGGTCAAGTAGAGGACAATAAAAGGCCAAATAGATAAGCATAATACAATTATTTCTGTTTTTTAAGAACAATAAAACTTAGGGCGTGAAGGTGAAAGTGAAGTCGCCCAGCTGTATCCGAGTTTTTGCGACCGCATGGACTGTAGCCTACAAGGCTCCTCTGTCCATGGGATTTTCCAGGCAATAGTACTGGAGTGGATTGCCATTTCCTTCTCCAGGGGATCTTCCCAACCCAGGGACTGAACCCGGGTCTCCCGCGTTGTAGACAGATGTTTCACCGTCCGAGCCACCAGGGAAGCCACCAATAGCATAATACAATTATTTCTGTTTTTTAAGAACAATAAAGCTTAGGGCGTAGCCTTTGTCTACACCTAAATGACTTTAAGGCAGTAACGTCCAGTAGAGTATTGATACGGTGTCCAGTAGCCTACAATGTCAAAGATAATACAGACAGCTGTAGAAATATAAGGTCCAGTAGAAATTTAATGCAAGCCACATACATAATAGTATACTTCCTAGGAGTCATGTTAAAAAAAATAAAAATAAATAGTTGCAGTTAATTTTAATGGCATATGTTATGTAACTGAAATATCCAAAGCTCATCATTTCAACACGTAACCACTAAGACTCTAGTGACAGGACACTTTTTGCTGCTGTATCTTTCTAACCTGGTGTGTGTCTCACTCGCACGATTTTCACAGTTTGGATGAGCGGCTTTCAGGCGCCTGAGCAGTGGCCGGCCCGCGGGACAGCTCAGTCTCGGCATAAAAGGTGAAAGCTCGGTGCACACAGCGCATTGGCAGTTCAGCAGCACCAACCCGGGGGCGTGGACGGGGTCGGGGTGGGGCCTCCGGCCTGGGAGCCTTCAGGGACGTGGGTCCCTTCTTCCTGATTCAGCCTCAGCCTGAGGGCCCGACACCTCCACCGGCGGCGTGGGAGGCAGCTCAGGCCCCCCGCACCCAGTGGACAGTCCGATTCTGTGGGTTATTATTTGCATTTCTTTGATCAACAGTGACATTGATTCTCCCTGGTTTATAGGTTATTTTTACTCCTGCTTTTATGCTTAAAACCAGATTACTGAATTAGAAGACTCTCATATATAACTTGCCTAGCATGAAGACGGAGAAGGCAATGGCAAGCCACTCCAGTACTCTTGCCTAGAAAATCCCATGGATGGAGGAGCCTGGTGGGCTGCAGTCCATGGGGTCGCTAGAGGTCGGATGCGACTGAGCGACTTCACTTTCACTTTTCGCTTTCACACAATGGAGAAGGAAATGGCAACCCACTCCAGTGTTCTTGCCTGGAGAATCCCAGGGACAGGGGAGCCTGTTGGGCTCCTGTCTATGGGGTCGCACAGAGTCGGACACGACTGAAGCGACTTAGCAGCAGCAGCANCCTGGTTTATAGGTTATTTTTACTCCTGCTTTTACGCTTAAAACCAGATTACTGAATTAGAAGACTCTCATATATAACTTGCCTAGCATGAAGACAAGAGAGGCGGGAGAGAGAGAGTAGGAAGAAAGAGGGATTTTACGAAATCCAGAGTGAGGGGCACAGTGGCTTTAACCGGGCAGGTGTTCCAGTTATCGCCTGGTGCCTGCCCGGCCCACCCCACAGCCCCAGCGCGGACGCAGGACCTGCGCCGCTAGAGGGGGAGCATGTGTCCCCGTCCTGTAAGTCAGTTTTGCTCAGAAGACTCACTTTGCTCCGAACATCTTCCGTAGCCAGGAGGAGAGGCACACGGCCCAGCCGCAGGTCACAGGAGAGGGTGTGAGCAGAGGCCCCTCTGACCTCGGTCCTGCCGCTGGAGTCCACCCTGACCGGTGAGTGGGGAACACGTGGGCCTGGCTGCAGCCGTGGAGGTCAGGGCAGCTTGTTACAAAGCGTCAGCATGAAAATAACTGACTCACAAAGGTGTGCCAGGCCTGGGGAGCCATAACCAAATGTGTAACAGGAAAACTCCTGAACCTCTCCACTAGGGGTGGGCAGAATACACATATAAATGCAAACTGGCCAATTCTCTTGACTCTGTGTAGAAGGAAATGCTACAATTCCTGTGATTTATGAAGAAGAATCATACTGAGGAAGAATCTGGCCTCTTCAGACCAAGACCCTTATTGTGACACTAAATTTTAAAAGTGGTTAGTATAGGAAATGTGTCTCTTGAGAGTCCCTTGAACAACAAGGAAATCAAACCAGTCAATCGTAAAAGGAAATCAACCCTGAATATTCATTGGAAGGACCGATGCTGACGCTGAAGCTCCAATACTTTGACCACCTGATGCAAAGAACTGACTCACTGGAAAAGTCCCTGATGCTGGGAAAGATTGAAGGCAGGAGGAGAAGGGGACGACAGAGGATGAGATGGTTGGATGGCATCACCAACTCAAAGGACATGAGTTTGAGTAAACTCCAGGAGTTGGTGATGGACAGGGAGGCCTGGTGTGCTGTGGTCCATGGGGTCACAAAGAGTCAGACACAACTTAGCAACTGAACAGACAAGTTTAAAAAGCAGTTAGGATAGGGAATTTGAGAGAAAGAGTATTGCCATGCCCTCCTCCAGGGGATCTTTCCGGCCTAGGGATAGAGCTCCTGTCTCTTACGTCTCCTGCGTTGACAGGCAGACTCTTTACCACCGTAGCTCCACTTGGGAAGCCCGAGGGAAAGAGCATGGGAGCCCAACAGTCAGCCAAATCGCTGTTTAACTTTGAGAGTGAAAGAAAGTATTTTACCTCCCATTCACCCTGTTCGAAAACAAATAAATTACTCAGTGAAATACACCACCCACACCAAAAATGAAAGAAAATTCCCCATAGATTTTGAGTCTAAGTCCAAAATCCGTTGTTTTTCCGCTGCACAGATTTTTCAAAAATATGTTCCAAGCAACATTAGTCTTAGAAGACATTCATAGCAATAGGCTGCATTGGTCTGATGAGTTTGGGAAACACGCGAGCTTTCATTGCGGGAGCAGCTAGCGTGTGCGTGCACACTCCTGGGCGTGTCCCCGAAGGAAGTCGCTCAGTCCTCACGACTGCTGGGGTGCTGTCCCGGGCGGACCACAGGCGGGGAAAGGGATCCCTCAAGGTGCCTGGCGAGTCGGCCGGCTGCACGCAGGTGAACGGGTCTGGACCCCCAAAGCCTCCCATGCAGACCTCCCCCAACAGCCACAATGCCCAGGCGTCCCACAGCCCTGCTCAGCAACCTCCCCGAGGCTTTGTCTCCAGGAGGGAAGCTCAGGTGGAGATAGAGTGAGCCCCCGTCATCTCCAGCTCCGCCTCTGTGGGGGGTCCCCCCAGCTGTGAGCTCGGTGTGGTATTTGCAGCCCCAGGCCCTGCGCACGGGCCCAGACGAAGGTGTGGAGTTGCGCTGGGCCTGGAGGGGGCAGTGTCACAGGGCGGGTGACCAGTGACCTTCCCTGAGGGTCACCGTGAAGACCCTTTTCTCCCTAAGACTGTGAGCCAGGCGGGAATGTTCGTCCCTACCACTTCTGTTCAAGGCTGCACGAGCCAGTGAACTAAGCCAAGAATAAAAATACAACTCACACACAGCCTAAAATCTGCCTTTATTTGCACATGACACGACTAAGTACTTAGACAATTCTAAGGAATTGCCGCAGAAACCTTCCAGGCATAGAGTAATCGAACAAGATTGCAGGATGCCAACAATACCAACAGAAGTCCATTATATTCACATACA
>SJYS01017604.1:307091-331859 GCA_006410695.1 Philantomba maxwellii
CTGTCGACAGAAGGAAAAGCAATCGCATCCCGCCCGCACCCCGCTCAAGCCCGCGGGAGGCTCCACACCCTCCCGGCGCTTGGTCCCTTCAGTCGCGTCCGACTCTGCAGCACTGTGGACCGCAGCCTTCCAGGCTCCTCTGGCCGTAGCATTTCCCAGCAAGAATACTGGAGTGGGCTGTCATTCCTTCTCCAGGGACTGTCCTGACCCAAGTGAAACTGTCTCCTGCATCACCTGCACTGAAGTCAGATTCTTTACCACTGAACCATCAGGGAACACTCAACAGATGCTGTCTATAAGCTTACCTTTTATATCATGGCCCATCTCTGGGAACCTTGCTTCCAATACCTGGGCGTTGAACGAAAATACCTTTATTTAGCTCACAGGAAATTTCCCGACCAGCCCACCTGTGACTAGCTGAAGGAAGGAAGAAATTATTAATAACACACCCCCTCCAGAGGCTGCCCAGAACCAGGGCTTAACTCCCTCTTCTTTTAGTATAAAAGAGGCCTGAATGCTAATTGAGGCAGGCGGATCTTCAGGACACAGGTCCACCGTCTTCTCGGTCTGCCCTGCTGGCTTTCCGAATGAAGCTGCTATTTCTCGCCTCAACTGTCTGTGTCTTTGTTGACTGGCCTGTTGTGTGACCAGCAGGAGGATGGTCTTGGGCCTGGAAACATTCACACACCCAGCCTAGCACGGAGCAAACTCCGTTAGTATCTGTCCTGCAAAAGGTGACGGCTTCGCTGGGATTCTTCTTCCAGACTCTGCTCTTCTCAGCTGCTGTCTCGCCTTCAGCCACTCAAAGGGCGCCGGATCCTGAAACCAGCCCCACACTCTTGCCTGAGGCAGCATGATGCTTGTGGAGTGGTTGGGAGTTCTTGTCCAGATGGTGAGGCAGGGGGCGGTGCTGGATCTCACCAGGCGGAGGGGCAGCCCTGTCCCGTCCTACAGGGCCGCAGGCAGACCCAGCTCCCGAGAACCAAGCCCCCGCCCCGAGGCCAAGAGCTCTGCTCGTAAGGCCCCGCAGGGGAGGACAAGCTTGGGGCCCACGACACTGATCTCAGGAGCTGGGGCACCAGCCAGGCTCTTTCCAGCATCCTCGGTAGGTCCTCATAAAGCTATCGCTAACGAGTTCTTCTTAGTCCTTCCCGACCCTGTTCAAGGATTCAGCTCTTCAATTTCACGGGGTGTCTCCCAAGGGCCAGAAGCCGTGTGGCTGCCTTACCCTGTCTATTGCAGTCCTGCACTGATATCACACCTCTCCTGTCGTGAACGTAAATCTTCGTATTCCATCTGTATCCAGAAAACCAGCTTCTCTTCCACTTCGGGCTCACTCCAGAGCTCAGGAATCCTGCTCACTCTTGCCCTTCCCCTCCAGCATCCCCGCCATCCGCAACGACCCTCTTCTCCACGTCTCCGGAGCATGTCACCTCTTCCACGGTGTGATTCCTCTCCAGGTGCGTTTCTGGTGAATCTTCTCCGTGGGATCCAGGACTCACAGGTGCAGAGACCATGGCTGGCTCTGCGGATGGACTTAATGCCAGCAGCCAGCACAGGGCCTGGAGCGTGAGAAGCGCTGGCACGTGTTTGAAGAAACAAGCACCGAGACTTTCCTCCTGCAGAGCCTGAGGGTAGACTTCCATTTGGTTTCCTTCTCTCTGGCACATGCCTAAAAAACATCAGCTGGACCTTCACGTGGTGTTTAGATGTATTGTGCTGCTTCCACTGGCTTTTGACAAAGTGTCTTAGATGACCACGGGCCCCCGGGGACTTTTGGTTTTAAATATTTTACCGTGATTTCCCAGCTACTAGCTGTGATTCACTGCTCTGCACGTGGGTCTTACAGATTTTCCTTCAGCTTCCATTCAACATCTTTGAAGATTACAGCTCAGACCACAATTATTGGTGGTTCTCTTTTTCCTCATGCAGCTTTCATCATTCTGTGGAATTACGAATTGCATCTCATGGGCAAATCCTGCATTTTCCTACAGTCTCAGCTATCCAGGAGTGCGCTCCCACCCTGCCCTGTTGATGATGATCCCTGAGCCGGTGCAGGAGAAGCAGGCATGAAGAAACCAGATTGGCCTTAAGAGAAGAGTTTCCAAGTCAACACCCTCCTGTGGCATCTAGATCTCAGCAGAAGGTTCTGGTGGTTCCAGGCCAAGCACACCTGTCCTGAGACCCGCACAGGGATGGCACGTGGGTCCTCGTGCGGAGCAGCACTTTGCTGAGAAGGAGGTGGGCCAGGGGTGGGGGGGAGTGGGATGTGGAAAGAGGTAGGAGGTCTCCGGGGAAAGCTGGATCTCTGGGCAGCGTGGTACCCAGGCAAGGTCACAGCACACGGCGTGTCACGCCTTGGAAAGCAGGGCTGTGCAGAACCGAAGCTAGCCCTGCAAGGGCCAAGCAGAGGAGCCCCTGGCTGGTCGTTCGACTGCCTGAGCTTTATCACCCTGGGAAACTTCGCGATGTTCTCGGGTGGCCTGCGGCCCTAGCATTTGATCAGTGGAATCATGCATAAAATAAATGAATGGTTCTGACTGCGTGTGTGTTAAGCACACAGCATGTAGACTAGATCTCATAGTGAAAGGACTCGTTATCAGTAAGCCGTTGCAATTTTTATAAGAAAAAAGCGGTAAGTGGTAAAGCTGAGGAAAGCAAATGTGTATGTTCACGTAGACACACATGCACACACACATACACACGTATCTGTTAACATATATTCACAGGAGAAAAGAGCATAGTGTAACATACGGCTGCGAGAGCTGCTAACTTCACAGCACAGATGGGAACCCAAATCGCCTCTCTCCCTGAGTTCTATTAGAGGCACAGTCTAATAGAACCGGGGCTGGTAACACCACCCAGCCTGAGGGGCTCACGGCATTGCTGCAGGCGGGAAATGCTCCCCACACCCCCTGCACACGGGAGGAGCCGCTTCCCCTGAGGTTACGTCATGTGACCATGGGACATCGTGCCTTCCCTCCTACAACTGACGGTAAGGAAACGTAACGTACAAAGGTCTGTTACAGGAATTCACCGGTTTTTCAGAAATAAATCTACCCAGCTTCTGGGACCAACAGTATGACTTCTGTGGAAATCTAGGGAAATTTAAGCAAGTCTCTAATATCTGTGCAAAGTTGCTTCAATCGCACCTCACTCTTTATGACCCCATGGACCGCACCCTGACAGGCTCCTCCATCCATGAGCTCCTCCAGGCAAGAACACTGGAGTGGGTTGCCATTTCCTACTCCAGGGGATCTTCTCAGGGATGGAACTCTAACATCTATATACTGAAGTAACCACACTACAAGCTCTATCACACTCACGGGGCAGTGGAGGATTATTTGGGAAACTCTGCGGGAAAGCACTTTGGAAAAAGCACAGACCCAGCCCCACAGATGGGTCACCATCACCCGCAGATGGCGGCGGTGGGGACAGAGAGCCCTGGTGTCTGCAGGAAAAGGAGACCGCACTCCGTCAGACGCAAAGCCAGTGAGACCTGGCAGAGCCCACGATTCTCCCGTGACCGAGCCTGCCGGGACGCCGGCCCCCTGAGGACTGGCGTCTCGCCATCTGACCTGGAGAAGAGGGTCAGAGCAGAAGCGGGCGCTGTGAGCGCCCGGCCGGGCTAGCTGAGTGCCTTCTGCCCTGGGTGGGTGTGCTCATCCTCCACGCCCCCAGCGCCCCAGCAGCCGGCAGAGATGCAGCGAGCAGAGTCCAGTCGTGTCCTGCTCTGAGGACGGCTGAAAGGGAAGACGCGGATGAGCACACGGCCGGGGCAGCGCTCCAGGCCCGCCCCTCGAGAATGGCCCTCCACGCCCTGCGCGGTGGCCGCGGGAGGCACACGGTCCCGGGGCAGGGCCCTGACGGCATCTCTGCGGCACGCGCTCCTGCAGGACCGGGGTATCCCGGGTGAGGTCCGGCCGCTGCTGAGGTTTACAACACAAAATACGTCTTCCCCTGAAAGCCGGGTGACTTCCTCAGGCCGGAACCCCCAGCGGAGTCCCTGCCAGGAGCAGGGAGCGGGCGCTGGGAGGAAGGGGTGGAGATGCGGACAGTCAGGAAGAACGGGGGCCACCGCTGCGGGAGGCACAGCTCGGCGCCCAGGACTCCAGCCGCGGCCCCGCGGCCCCGGGAGCGGCCACGTCCCAAGGGTCCGGGCTTCGGTCCTCCCCCACCTGCCGCCAGGAGGCCCCTCACTGCCAGGGCCTGGGGCCCACTGTGAGCCCACTAACGGGATTCGCTGTCGGAGCGCTGAGCACTCACACTGGGACGCACGGGCTCTGGCCGTTCCCCACCTGAGTCACCCGGGACCCCGTCCGCCCCCCTCGCTCAGCCCCAGGCATTCACAGCAAGTCGGCTCGTGCTCCCCCAAAGATGTGCCCAGATCCTAACTCCCAGTACCCGCGACTCTGACCTCAGCTGGAGATGGGGCCCTCACCGAGGTCACTAAGTTAGGGATGTCAAGATGAAGTCCTCCTGGATTTGGGTGGGCTCTCAATCCAGCAGCAGGTGGCTGTTAAAAAAAAAAAAAAAGGAGAGGAGCGTTCAAGCCACGGGACCCAGGGAAGATAGTGCGGAGAGGCACGCAGGGATGGGCGGGGCGCGCCCGGGGTCGGGGACTGCGGCCGCCGCCAGGGCCCGCGAGAGGCAGAGGGCTCCGCCACAGGGCCTCTGGAGGGAGCTCAGCCCTGCTCACAGCCTGGCTGCAGACTTCTGGCCTCCAGAGTTGTGGGGGCTGTGACTGTGGGCAAGACGCTAAGGTGGTCACTTCCGCGGCTGCCCCGGGGCCCCTGCAGCAGTCGGCCTGGATGGGAGCTGGGAAGGCCGGCCGCGTCCTGTCCACAAGCTTATCTCCCACCCCTGTGTTCCCCTCACTAACACATGTGAGCGTGCACTCGCACGCGGGCATGTACGACACACGTGCACACACCTGGCGTCCAGGAGTCTGCACCTCAGAGCCTCCGCTGGTCCCCGGAAGGCCGCGGTCCCGCAGAACCATGGCGTCCAGGCGTCTGCACCTCAGAACCCCAGCTGGTCCCCGGAAGGCCGCTGTCCCCCAGAACCGTGACGTCCAGGAGTCTGCACCTCAGAACCCCAGCTGGTCCCCAGAAGGCTGCTGTCCCCCAGAACCGTGACGTCCAGGAGTCTGCACCTCAGAACCCCAGCTGGTCCTGGGAAGGCCGCGGTCCCGCAGACCTGTGACTTTACCCCTCACTCAGGTTTGCTGCCCTGCCTGGCCTCGTCCTGTAAGTTCCCAGATGGGATCAGACACAAGCCCCCTGTGACCTGTCAAGGAATACATGGTCCTCCCTGAGGCTGTCCTTGGACGAAGCTGGAGGGGATGCACCCTCCCTGCAAGGAGGAGGGAGCCCCACTCCTGACCCCGGCTGCCTTTCTTGTTCATCTGTGCCCTGTCGTCTCACTTTGGAACGCACCATCTCTTCAATGTTAGCAAAGTTCAAAAATTCCTATTTTAATGTCATGTGTCCAACTCTTTGTGACCCCATGGATCGTAGCCCTCCAGGCTCCCCTGTCCATGGGATTCTCCAGGTGAGAATACTGGAGAGGGTGGCCATTCCCTTCTACAGGGGATCTTCCCGATCCAGGGATCGAGCCCAGGTCTCTCGCACTGCAGGCAGATTCTTTAACACCTGACCACCGGGGAAGCATCGTTAAATAGCGGAAGGCTGGTTTCTCACAGCAAAATGCTTGCCGTTCTAAGTAAGAGGGACTCGAGACCCAGCAACGTCCAGAGACGTGGCTCAGGCCCGGAGCCGAGGCTTTCCTAGCTCTTTGTGCTTGTAACCAGAATTGCAGTAAATACCCGAAGGGCGTGGCCCTGCACCTCCCTGACCGGAAGCCCAGGCTCAGCCGGGAGGCCAAGCCGCAGAAGGACGTCTGGAGTTCAAAAGCAGAGGGTGAGGCCAGGGAGGAGGCCGCCCAGCAGGCAGAAAGGAATGGAGGCGGCGTGTGCTTGCCCCGCGGAGCCTGCTCGGCTGGAGCGTGAAGCCAAGTCCAGGCTCCTCCTGCTGCGAAAATAGCAGTTCTTACAGGTATCAGGGAGAATCGGTTGAGAGCCATGATGCGTGTTTTAAAGCCCCAAAAGGAGGAAAAATGCAGTTTTGGGAGGAGGGCCAGGGTTTGGGGAATTTAGTTAAGAGAAGAATTCCAAGAGCAGACACGGCTAAGTTACAAAGTCCACAGAAAGGTGGTTGGAGCCGATTCAAAGATGTTCCAGAATAAGACAAGCAAGTCACTGAAAAACAGATCTTTCAAGTCTAGAGTTTTATTTAGCGTCTGGGCTATATAAACAAAGCTAGTACAAATGAAAACATTTTTTCAGATATACTTTCAACACAGGCTCGGATGACAATGAACACATCATTGTCAGAGACACAGTGACTTCAAAACAGTGAAGGAAGCACGGATTTTCAGCACGATTCACAGGAAGGCGGGTAAGCTCCTGACTAATTGCTGGCTTTTGCTGCAGTTGATCCACCCGATGACCTCTGAAGCAGTGACCTAGTTGAAAAAGTTAGCCAACCAAAGAAGGAAGGTAAAAACGGAGCGTCAAGCTAAATTAACTCGCCCTCCGGGAGAAGGGACTGTAGTCTGGGAACGCAAGCTTGAGAGAGAAGCCCTGGAGAGCCGTAGACTCCCACTGCGGAAACCACGGCGGGCCTCCCGGTGTGGGAGGAAGCTCCTAGGGTCACAGGTCACAGGCTGTGCTCACCCGCCCGAAGGAACACTCAGGTCGGCTGGCCCTGACCGTCCCTGGAAGTTTGGGTCCGTCTGAACGGGGCTCCCAGGATGAGCTGTGGGGGAGAGGGCAGCGGCCACCAGCAGTGGACTCTGAACTGGGATCCAGGGGTCTAGAAGCCGTGGCTGGGCTGAGACCCCAGGGCCTGGAGGAGAACCTCGGCCTTGCCTCTGGGTCCCTCCCCCGCTGCCCTCCCCCTGCCCCCACAGGCACCAGCACTTTCCCGCGGGTCTCAGGAAACAACCCCAGACTGTCGGCGTGAAGGCAGCTGGGACCTGGAGGTGCAGGCCCGGCTCAGATCCCCACATGACCTTAGCCCCTGCGTGGCCTCGGGCCCAGCCTGTGAACCGCAGGGGTGACATCCCCGAAAAGAGGTAACGTCCACCTTCAGTCGCCAGGGGGCAGTGGCGGGAGCTCACAGTACCAGCTCTAAGGCCCCGCCCGCATGGTGACATCACGAGGTGGGACCTGTAAGTCGGCTCCGGATGCTGCTGCTGCGTAACAGAATGCTGTGGATGGGAGGGGCTCAAACACTGAAGTGTCTGCTCTCCCAGCCTGGAGGCCTGGAGCCCAGGAGCCCAGGGTCTCCTCTCCGTCCTGCCCCTGCGTCCAGACGTCCGCTCTCGTAGGGGCATCAGCCTTATTGGATCAGGGTGGTGACTTGCCTTGGATGGACGGCGGGTCGGGCTCATAAAAACCCCTTTGCCCCTGCTTCTCCCAGCATCTCCCAGCAGGGCTCCTGGATGCCTCCAGCTTGGAGCTGGCTCCCTTGGACCCTGCCGAGAGCCAGCAGGCTTCTTCACGTGCTGTCAATTCTGGCATCGATGTGTTTTGCTTTCTTTGGTGTGTTTTTAAGTAGAATTCAAGTTCATAAAATGGATCTAACCGTTGCCCCTGAGTCATGACATTTTCCCGCCTTCCGTTCAGGCTTGTCTCTCCAGCCTTCTTGTATTTTATTTATTCTTTGTTTGGTGTTAGTTGTTTAACAGCCAAGGCGTATACAACTGGAGCAGAGGACGGCCGCGCTGCAGCTCACGTCTGTGTGTTCCGCCATCCCCACCCCCAGCTGCCCAACAACAAGGAACGCTGTCCTGAGTCTTGTCTGTGTTTCTCCTGACGTGTTCATCCTACGGCGTTAGCAGGATGTGTGTATGTGTGTGTCCCTGAGGAGGAATATTTGGTTCCGATGTTGTTGCCTGTGTCCTTGATGTTTCAAGAGCTGTTTTTTAAGTCACTACTTACTAGTCTCTAAACCGCAGCAGCTGGGAACCTGGAACTCATGCAACTCCCGAAAATTCTTGGGTGGTCCCTCCCCTGCCCCTCCAGCCACCTATGAATCAGTGTGATGTGTGGCTCTCTGCTCACTAATGAGGGCAGCAACCTCTCAGTGTCCTTGCTGAACGTTTGTGTTTCTCTGCTCTGAAATGCTTGGCAGAGCTTTGCCACTATTTTTTTTTTCTACTGGGTTATCATTTTATATTGATTTTAGTTCTCTATAGGTTTCGACACTGATTCTCGGTTCATGTGCACAGAGAATATTTGCTTCCTTTGTGGTCTGTGTGTTCATTCTTGATGTTGCTTTAAGATGAACAGACCTTCTNAAACTTCGCGATGTTCTCGGGTGGCCTGCGGCCCTAGCATTTGATCAGTGGAATCATGCATAAAATAAATGAATGGTTCTGACTGCGTGTGTGTTAAGCACACAGCATGTAGACTAGATCTCATAGTGAAAGGACTCGTTATCAGTAAGCCGTTGCAATTTTTATAAGAAAAAAGCGGTAAGTGGTAAAGCTGAGGAAAGCAAATGTGTATGTTCACGTAGACACACATGCACACACACATACACACGTATCTGTTAACATATATTCACAGGAGAAAAGAGCATAGTGTAACATACGGCTGCGAGAGCTGCTAACTTCACAGCACAGATGGGAACCCAAATCGCCTCTCTCCCTGAGTTCTATTAGAGGCACAGTCTAATAGAACCGGGGCTGGTAACACCACCCAGCCTGAGGGGCTCACGGCATTGCTGCAGGCGGGAAATGCTCCCCACACCCCCTGCACACGGGAGGAGCCGCTTCCCCTGAGGTTACGTCATGTGACCATGGGACATCGTGCCTTCCCTCCTACAACTGACGGTAAGGAAACGTAACGTACAAAGGTCTGTTACAGGAATTCACCGGTTTTTCAGAAATAAATCTACCCAGCTTCTGGGACCAACAGTATGACTTCTGTGGAAATCTAGGGAAATTTAAGCAAGTCTCTAATATCTGTGCAAAGTTGCTTCAATCGCACCTCACTCTTTATGACCCCATGGACCGCACCCTGACAGGCTCCTCCATCCATGAGCTCCTCCAGGCAAGAACACTGGAGTGGGTTGCCATTTCCTACTCCAGGGGATCTTCTCAGGGATGGAACTCTAACATCTATATACTGAAGTAACCACACTACAAGCTCTATCACACTCAGGGGGCAGTGGAGGATTATTTGGGAAACTCTGCGGGAAAGCACTTTGGAAAAAGCACAGACCCAGCCCCACAGATGGGTCACCATCACCCGCAGATGGCGGCGGTGGGGACAGAGAGCCCTGGTGTCTGCAGGAAAAGGAGACCGCACTCCGTCAGACGCAAAGCCAGTGAGACCTGGCAGAGCCCACGATTCTCCCGTGACCGAGCCTGCCGGGACGCCGGCCCCCTGAGGACTGGCGTCTCGCCATCTGACCTGGAGAAGAGGGTCAGAGCAGAAGCGGGCGCTGTGAGCGCCCGGCCGGGCTAGCTGAGTGCCTTCTGCCCTGGGTGGGTGTGCTCATCCTCCACGCCCCCAGCGCCCCAGCAGCCGGCAGAGATGCGGCGAGCGGAGTCCAGTCGTGTCCTGCTCTGAGGACGGCCGAAAGGGAAGACGCGGATGAGCACACGGCCGGGGCAGCGCTCCAGGCCCGTCCCTCGAGAACGGCCCTCCACGCCCTGCGCGGTGGCCGCGGGAGGCACACGGTCCCGGGGCAGGGCCCCTGACGGCATCTCTGCGGCACGCGCTCCTGCAGGACCGGGGTATCCCGGGTGAGGTCCGGCCGCTGCTGAGGTTTACAACACAAAATACGTCTTCCCCTGAAAGCCGGGTGACTTCCTCAGGCCGGAACCCCCAGCGGAGTCCCTGCCAGGAGCAGGGAGCGGGCGCTGGGAGGAAGGGGTGGAGATGCGGACAGTCAGGAAGAACGGGGGCCACCGCTGCGGGAGGCACAGCTCGGCGCCCAGGACTCCAGCCGCGGCCCCGCGGCCCCGGGAGCGGCCACGTCCCAAGGGTCCGGGCTTCGGTCCTCCCCCACCTGCCGCCAGGAGGCCCCTCACTGCCAGGGCCTGGGGCCCACTGTGAGCCCACTAACGGGATTCGCTGTCGGAGCGCTGAGCACTCACACTGGGACGCACGGGCTCTGGCCGTTCCCCACCTGAGTCACCCGGGACCCCGTCCGCCCGCCTCGCTCAGCCCCAGGCATTCGCAGCAAGTCGGCTCGTGCTCCCCCAAAGATGTGCCCAGGTCCTAACTCCCAGTACCCGCGACTCTGACCTCAGCTGGAGATGGGGCCCTCACCGAGGTCACTAAGTTAGGGATGTCAAGATGAAGTCCTCCTGGATTTGGGTGGGCTCTCAATCCAGCAGCAGGTGGCTGTTAAAAAAAAAAAAAAAGGAGAGGAGCGTTCAAGCCACGGGACCCAGGGAAGATAGTGCGGAGAGGCACGCAGGGATGGGCGGGGCGCGCCCGGGGTCGGGGACTGCGGCCGCCGCCAGGGCCCGCGAGAGGCAGAGGGCTCCGCCACAGGGCCTCTGGAGGGAGCTCAGCCCTGCTCACAGCCTGGCTGCAGACTTCTGGCCTCCAGAGTTGTGGGGGCTGTGACTGTGGGCAAGACGCTAAGGTGGTCACTTCCGCGGCTGCCCCGGGGCCCCTGCAGCAGTCGGCCTGGATGGGAGCTGGGAAGGCCGGCCGCGTCCTGTCCACAAGCTTATCTCCCACCCCTGTGTTCCCCTCACTAACACATGTGAGCGTGCACTCGCACGCGGGCATGTACGACACACGTGCACACACCTGGCGTCCAGGAGTCTGCACCTCAGAGCCTCCGCTGGTCCCCGGAAGGCCGCGGTCCCGCAGAACCATGGCGTCCAGGCGTCTGCACCTCAGAACCCCAGCTGGTCCCCGGAAGGCCGCTGTCCCCCAGAACCGTGACGTCCAGGAGTCTGCACCTCAGAACCCCAGCTGGTCCCCGGAAGGCCGCTGTCCCCCAGAACCGTGACGTCCAGGAGTCTGCACCTCAGAACCCCAGCTGGTCCCCGGAAGGCCGCTGTCCCCCAGAACCGTGACGTCCAGGAGTCTGCACCTCAGAACCCCAGCTGGTCCCCGGAAGGCCGCTGTCCCCCAGAACCGTGACGTCCAGGAGTCTGCACCTCAGAACCCCAGCTGGTCCCCGGAAGGCCGCTGTCCCCCAGAACCGTGACGTCCAGGAGTCTGCACCTCAGAACCCCAGCTGGTCCCCGGAAGGCCGCTGTCCCCCAGAACCGTGACGTCCAGGAGTCTGCACCTCAGAACCCCAGCTGGTCCCCGGAAGGCCGCTGTCCCCCAGAACCGTGACGTCCAGGAGTCTGCACCTCAGAACCCCAGCTGGTCCCCGGAAGGCCGCTGTCCCCCAGAACCGTGACGTCCAGGAGTCTGCACCTCAGAACCCCAGCTGGTCCCCGGAAGGCCGCTGTCCCCCAGAACCGTGACGTCCAGGAGTCTGCACCTCAGAACCCCAGCTGGTCCCCGGAAGGCCGCTGTCCCCCAGAACCGTGACGTCCAGGAGTCTGCACCTCAGAACCCCAGCTGGTCCCCGGAAGGCCGCTGTCCCCCAGAACCGTGACGTCCAGGAGTCTGCACCTCAGAACCCCAGCTGGTCCCCGGAAGGCCGCTGTCCCCCAGAACCGTGACGTCCAGGAGTCTGCACCTCAGAACCCCAGCTGGTCCCCAGAAGGCTGCTGTCCCCCAGAACCGTGACGTCCAGGAGTCTGCACCTCAGAACCCCAGCTGGTCCTGGGAAGGCCGCGGTCCCGCAGAACTGTGACTTTACCCCTCACTCAGGTTTGCTGCCCTGCCTGGCCTCGTCCTGTAAGTTCCCAGATGGGATCAGACACAAGCCCCCTGTGACCTGTCAAGGAATACATGGTCCTCCCTGAGGCTGTCCTTGGACGAAGCTGGAGGGGATGCACCCTCCCTGCAAGGAGGAGGGAGCCCCACTCCTGACCCCGGCTGCCTTTCTTGTTCATCTGTGCCCTGTCGTCTCACTTTGGAACGCACCATCTCTTCAATGTTAGCAAAGTTCAAAAATTCCTATTTTAATGTCATGTGTCCAACTCTTTGTGACCCCATGGATCGTAGCCCTCCAGGCTCCCCTGTCCATGGGATTCTCCAGGTGAGAATACTGGAGAGGGTGGCCATTCCCTTCTACAGGGGATCTTCCCGATCCAGGGATCGAGCCCAGGTCTCTCGCACTGCAGGCAGATTCTTTAACACCTGACCACCGGGGAAGCATCGTTAAATAGCGGAAGGCTGGTTTCTCACAGCAAAATGCTTGCCGTTCTAAGTAAGAGGGACTCGAGACCCAGCAACGTCCAGAGACGTGGCTCAGGCCCGGAGCCGAGGCTTTCCTAGCTCTTTGTGCTTGTAACCAGAATTGCAGTAAATACCCGAAGGGCGTGGCCCTGCACCTCCCTGACCGGAAGCCCAGGCTCAGCCGGGAGGCCAAGCCGCAGAAGGACGTCTGGAGTTCAAAAGCAGAGGGTGAGGCCAGGGAGGAGGCCGCCCAGCAGGCAGAAAGGAATGGAGGCGGCGTGTGCTTGCCCCGCGGAGCCTGCTCGGCTGGAGCGTGAAGCCAAGTCCAGGCTCCTCCTGCTGCGAAAATAGCAGTTCTTACAGGTATCAGGGAGAATCGGTTGAGAGCCATGATGCGTGTTTTAAAGCCCCAAAAGGAGGAAAAATGCAGTTTTGGGAGGAGGGCCAGGGTTTGGGGAATTTAGTTAAGAGAAGAATTCCAAGAGCAGACACGGCTAAGTTACAAAGTCCACAGAAAGGTGGTTGGAGCCGATTCAAAGATGTTCCAGAATAAGACAAGCAAGTCACTGAAAAACAGATCTTTCAAGTCTAGAGTTTTATTTAGCGTCTGGGCTATATAAACAAAGCTAGTACAAATGAAAACATTTTTTCAGATATACTTTCAACACAGGCTCGGATGACAATGAACACATCATTGTCAGCGACACAGTGACTTCAAAACAGTGAAGGAAGCACGGATTTTCAGCACGATTCACAGGAAGGCGGGTAAGCTCCTGACTAATTGCTGGCTTTTGCTGCAGTTGATCCACCCGATGACCTCTGAAGCAGTGACCTAGTTGAAAAAGTTAGCCAACCAAAGAAGGAAGGTAAAAACGGAGCGTCAAGCTAAATTAACTCGCCCTCCGGGAGAAGGGACTGTAGTCTGGGAACGCAAGCTTGAGAGAGAAGCCCTGGAGAGCTGTAGACTCCCACTGCGGAAACCACGGCGGGCCTCCCGGTGTGGGAGGAAGCTCCTAGGGTCACAGGTCACAGGCTGTGCTCACCCGCCCGAAGGAACACTCAGGTCGGCTGGCCCTGACCGTCCCTGGAAGTTTGGGTCCGTCTGAACGGGGCTCCCAGGATGAGCTGTGGGGGAGAGGGCAGCGGCCACCAGCAGTGGACTCTGAACTGGGATCCAGGGGTCTAGAAGCCGTGGCTGGGCTGAGACCCCAGGGCCTGGAGGAGAACCTCGGCCTTGCCTCTGGGTCCCTCCCCCGCTGCCCTCCCCCTGCCCCTACAGGCACCAGCACTTTCCCGCGGGTCTCAGGAAACAACCCCAGACTGTCGGCGTGAAGGCAGCTGGGACCTGGAGGTGCAGGCCCGGCTCAGATCCCCACATGACCTTAGCCCCTGCGTGGCCTCGGGCCCAGCCTGTGAACCGCAGGGGTGACATCCCCGAAAAGAGGTAACGTCCACCTTCAGTCGCCAGGGGGCAGTGGCGGGAGCTCACAGTACCAGCTCTAAGGCCCCGCCCGCATGGTGACATCACGAGGTGGGACCTGTAAGTCGGCTCCGGATGCTGCTGCTGCGTAACAGAATGCTGTGGATGGGAGGGGCTCAAACACTGAAGTGTCTGCTCTCCCAGCCTGGAGGCCTGGAGCCCAGGAGCCCAGGGTCTCCTCTCCGTCCTGCCCCTGCGTCCAGACGTCCGCTCTCGTAGGGGCATCAGCCTTATTGGATCAGGGTGGTGACTTGCCTTGGATGGACGGCGGGTCGGGCTCATAAAAACCCCTTTGCCCCTGCTTCTCCCAGCATCTCCCAGCAGGGCTCCTGGATGCCTCCAGCTTGGAGCTGGCTCCCTTGGACCCTGCCGAGAGCCAGCAGGCTTCTTCACGTGCTGTCAATTCTGGCATCGATGTGTTTTGCTTTCTTTGGTGTGTTTTTAAGTAGAATTCAAGTTCATAAAATGGATCTAACCGTTGCCCCTGAGTCATGACATTTTCCCGCCTTCCGTTCAGGCTTGTCTCTCCAGCCTTCTTGTATTTTATTTATTCTTTGTTTGGTGTTAGTTGTTTAACAGCCAAGGCGTATGCAACTGGAGCAGAGGACGGCCGCGCTGCAGCTCACGTCTGTGTGTTCCGCCATCCCCACCCCCAGCTGCCCAACAACAAGGAACGCTGTCCTGAGTCTTGTCTGTGTTTCTCCTGACGTGTTCATCCTACGGCGTTAGCAGGATGTGTGTGTGTGTGTGTCCCTGAGGAGGAATATTTGGTTCCGATGTTGTTGCCTGTGTCCTTGATGTTTCAAGAGCTGTTTTTTAAGTCACTACTTACTAGTCTCTAAACCGCAGCAGCTGGGAACCTGGAACTCATGCAACTCCCGAAAATTCTTGGGTGGTCCCTCCCCTGCCCCTCCAGCCACCTATGAATCAGTGTGATGTGTGGCTCTCTGCTCACTAATGAGGGCAGCAACCTCTCAGTGTCCTTGCTGAACGTTTGTGTTTCTCTGCTCTGAAATGCTTGGCAGAGCTTTGCCACTATTTTTTTTTTCTACTGGGTTATCATTTTATATTGATTTTAGTTCTCTATAGGTTTCGACACTGATTCTCGGTTCATGTGCACAGAGAATATTTGCTTCCTTTGTGGTCTGTGTGTTCATTCTTGATGTTGCTTTAAGATGAACAGACCTTCTACTTTTCATATAGTCAAATATATTTTGTTGTTGTTGGTTTTGAGTCTTATATAAGAATTTCTTCCTTACCCCCAGGATAGGGAGAAAGAAACACACCTGTGTGTTGCACTAAAGCTTTAAAGGATTTGCTCTGGAAGTGTCCTAAAGCCACCTGGAGTCGCTTTATAGGCCCTGTAAACCAGGGATCCACGGGCATTAGTTTCTCCGCATGGATCGTCTCTGCTTGGGACTCTCTTCTTTCTCTGAGCCACGAGGGCCCTAGGCCCCTATAGGTGTGGGTTTCCAGTTTCCGCACTGTCCTCCCCTCGATGCCGGCCAGTCTCTCAGTCGTGTCCTCTCAACAGCCTCACAATAAACGTGCTGTCTGGTAGTCGGGGCGCCCTCCCTGCATGTGTCGACTATTCCTGGACCTTTAATATTTCATAATTCTTTTTTCTTAGAAACAGCTTGTAAAGACCCACAAAATACCCCAGTGGGAGTTTGCTTGGGTTTTCATTAAAATGATAGATGAATTTTAGGAGAATTGCCATTTCCAGTGTCACATTGCAAACTTCCTCCAGAAACCTGACTTTTCAGGTCAGTGGGCCCCCTCGTTCTCAGCCTCTGCCCCGGCCACGTCTCCCCGTCTCATGTTTCTCAGCTCTCTGCCTTCCTCGTCTCTCCCCTCGTCTCTCCCCTCGCTGCAGCCCAGTGCAGCCTCCCGGAACCTTCCCTCGNTGTGCCTGTGCGCACACACGCGTGCGTGTGTGTGTGTACATGTGCAGGGTTTTACCCCCATGACAACAAGGAGCCAGTCTCCAGCACCAGCTGGGTGTCCCGAGTTTAACTCGATTCTGACACCGCCCGGAGCGCAGCAGACCCTGAGGGGAAGGTCCCTGTCCTGCAGACTGCCCCCCTGCCACACGCCCCATCCCCGCTTCAGATGCCAGTTGCCTGCGATTCTGACTCACTCGCTCTAGACAGGATTGATTTCTAAAGCAGCTCACAGAACCCAGAAAGATTTGCTTACTCTCCTAGTTTATTACAGAAAGACGTGATAAGGATGCAGAGAAACGTCTGGATGGAAGAGATGTGTAGGGCAGGTGTGGGAGGGCCCAGAGCCCCACACCATCCCTGGGGGCCGCTCCCCACATCTCCGTGTGCTTACCAGCCTGGGGGTTCTCTGACCCCTCTGCTTCTGGGATTTGGGGAGGCTTCATCACTCAGGTATGATGGATCATGAGCTTTGTTTTCAGCCCTTCTCTAGGGAAGGAGTTGGGGGAGCTGAAATTCCCAGCTTCTGGTCCGGGCTGGGTCTTTCTGGTGACCAGCTCCCACCCACATGCCCACCTGGAGTTGCCTCCCTAGACCTTAGGACACGCCCATTGCCCAGGAAATTCCAAGAGGCTTAGAAGGTCTGTGTAGGGGCTGGGGTCAAAGATCAAGCATGAGAACAGAAGAGGTCCCCTCTGTTCTTATCACTCGGGAAGTCCGGAGAGTTTCCGAGCCTTGTGTCGGGGTCGGGGAGGGAGCCTGGCACACATTTCCTCTCCTCTCACCGCCGGCAAGTGGGCTGTCTGTCCGCCTCAGCAGCTCTCTGGGTGCTGCGCTCAGCACTGTCCGCCTTGTGCATCTGGACACGTGATCCAGGAGGCCAAGGGGGGGCTCCTCCGCGTTCAGCACGCCTGTCCTCCTGCTGCCCTTGACCACGCAGAACAGCCCCGATGCAGTGGCAGGAGGGCTTGGATTTCCAGAAAGCAGAGCCCTGGGACCCCCTTGGGGCTGCCTTCCACACGGGCTTGTTGCCCACAGATGTAACTCGTGGATAAAAGATGGTCTGTAAACAGCCATCACTGCCTGCTGTCCCCACACAGTCAGATCTTGCTTTTTGCTGCATTCATGTCCCACCTGCAGAGGGTAAGAACAAAACGCAGCTTCTCTTCCCAGTTGAACTAAACCATCATCTGGGAGTTGAAGCTCTCAGAGTAGGACCTGGACCTGAAATTAACACCAAACCACACCGTGTCATGGATTTGTCTTAACCCACAGAGTCCACTGCGATCGGGAAAATGCCCACCCCCACCCCCGGCAGTGATGGGCGGTTGTAGGGGTCGGGGAGGAGGTCAAGCGGGAGACAGAGATGACCCGATAACCAGCGAGGAATTTGAGGATTTCAGGGACGGGCCCGGCGCAGTGTTGGTCCCGGTTTGAGAGGCAGCAGGAAGCGCAGTTCAGGCTGGGTGGTGGTGATCGTGGCCGTGAAGACGTTGTTGGGCCGGGACCAGTCAAGGACGGTGGGTGTACTTACCACTGAATTCTCACCGCGACATTGCGGAAGACATTATGGTCACTCCCACCATACAGGCCCAGAGACCCAGGCACAGAGAGAAAGGCCCACATCCCCTCAGAAGCGTGTGGGAACAGGCGGCAGATTTGGGGTGTGGGTCTAGGCTGCCTGAGTCCAGGCACTTAGCCACCACGCGGCCCTGGCTCTCCCGGCTTGTCCCCCCGGAGCCGGCAAACACCGTCACCAAGGGCACCGTGACATCCGCGGCAGCTCCATCACATGGGGTGAGGCTCCCCGAGGCCCCTGAGACCTCACACTTCTGCACTCAGGACCCTGAACCTTCCTCCTGCAAGCTGGACAAGCCCGGCTTCCAGGGCAGCTCCCTGCCAGCTCCACGGGGCTTCTGTCTCGCCTTAGGAAGAGCCCAAGGCATGCCGTTCCATCTCAACATCTGACTTGGATCTCACGAAGTTTTCTGAGCAAAGCACACAATCCAGCTACATGCTTGCGGAATATCTCGCTGCGTCCGAGTCGCATCTGCATTTTTTTCTCGCTGCACGATCGAACCTGGGCAACATTGCAACGTGATGGGTGAGGCCATGGATGCACCAAAGTCCGGGGGAAAACCCTGGTGAAGTTGCTTTGATTAAAACCACTACTTACAGTCTGGTACCTGATGGCTGAGGTTCAAATCTCAGCCCTGACATGTCCCAGCCTGGGGTCCTGTGAAGACAGGAAGTTCCTTCTCCCCTCCCTGCCTGGGACTGTCTACAGGGCCGGCACAGTAACCGAATGTGGGAAGCAGGCTTGCCGGGAGGAGTCCAGTGGTTAGAACACGCAGACCCATGGCCGATGCGTGATAGACACTCAGCAAGCAGGAAGAACAGTTTTTCCGGATCTCGGGCAGCTGTCAGCTCCATGACTCACCATTATTTGGGGCACCGCTAAGAAAGGAAAAAATAAGAGGCAGATAAATACTGTCTCTCCATCGACTATAAGACACATCCGATTTTGGAGACAGTAGAGTTGGGGGATTTCTCTGGAAGGAATGATGCTAAAGCTGAAACTCCAGTACTTTGGCCACCTCATGAGAAGGTGGCCAGACTCTGATGCTGGGAAGGATTGGGGGCAGGAGGAGAAGGGGACGACAGAGGATGAGATGTTTGGATGGCATCACAGACTCAATGAACGTGAGTCTGAGTGAACTCCAGGAGATGGTGATAGACAGGGAGGCCTGGCGTGCTGCGATTCATGGGGTCTCAAAGAGTCAGACACGACTGAGCGACTGAACTGAACTGAACTGAGAGTTGGGGGAGATGTATGTCTTCAAGTGGGTGAGACGTGGTGTTACCACTGTGCCCAGCAATCTGCCAGGAAAATGGGAGCAGTGGACTGTGAGCCACGGCCGTGGTGGCAGAACAAGAATGAGACGTTCCGGGCACACACCTCTGAACACAAGAGGAAGGGGCCTGGACGTGGGATGATGGGGTGAAACCTGGGAAGCGGAGCCCGGGTCCGGCTCACGCCCGCCTTCACGTCGTCACGCGTGTTCCTGCAGTGGGGGGCCCAGTGAGGAGAGCAGGAGCTAGGGCTGCTCTCGCGTGCTGGAGGGCAATGCTCACGCCGTCTGCTCGCATAGACGCTGCTGATCAGGGCCTACATGCCGGGTGTGTGGCAGGCTCTCTGGGTGAGAGTGAGGCACGACTTCTGCCCTCAAGGAACCTCCTCTCCAGCACAGAGACAAGCGGCGATGATGCACTGCCCGCCGAAACCAGGGGCCTCATGCCCGCCGGCGGTCGGGGTTTCAGAGCGACTTCATCGGCAGTGGGAATTTCCACAAAAGCCCCGGAGGAGGCAGGCTTACCGTGATGGAAACAGCCTTCAGCCTTGGCTTACTTCTCTGTTTTCATGCATCCTTTTCCCCCAGTTATTCCCTTTTGCCCTGTGGTAATCTGTGTGTATGGGGCTTCCCCAGTGGGTCAGCAGTTAAGAATCTGCCTACGGTACAGGAGATGCAGGAGATGTGGCTTCGATCCCTGGGTCAGGAGGAGCCCCGGAGGAGGGCACGGCCGCCCACTCCAGTGCTCCTGCCTGGAGAGTCCCGTGGACAGAGGAGCCTGGTGGGCTGCGGTCCACAGGCTGCAGCGACTCGGCACGCGCGGCCCGTGCGAGCCTCTCTACCTTCCCGGGGACGATGAGCAGGAATAACGCCTAAGCAAAGCAGAGCGGCGTGAGCCACGGCACGCTCTCCCCAAGGCTAGGCACGCTCCTCCCGTGCCCCTAGCGTGTCTGCCTGGAGACGGTGGCAAAGTGGGGGGAAGGCATGGCGACAGTGGCGCATAGAAGCAGCAGGACGGAAGCGTCCCGATGCCCGCGGTGCCACCCAAGCCGTGGCTAGAGGGCCCCTCCGCTCCTCTCAGTGGCTCTCCTGCCCCGAGTTCAGGGTTGGGGGCCTCTGCGGGGGGCCTGAGAAGGCTTGCTCCTCCCCACCCAGGCTTCTTCCCAGTGCGGTGGCAGAGAGACCCCTGGGTGGGGACAGCTGGGTGCTACGGCCACTCTTCTCTACCACGGGAGACGGGTGGAGGCTGAGAGTGAAAACAGACTGTTTAACAGCGATCGTCTCCTCTTCATATTCCCTTGAATATTATTGATAAATCATTTTCTTTAAAAAGGAAAAAGAACGTGTTTTCCCCCAGGTTGCGGTCAATCAAGCACCGTGATCCCAGCAGCCTGTGAACAGCAGAGGCTCAGGCTTCTGGCAAAGGACACAGGACGTGGTGAGCAGACAGTAGGTGTCGGGTCGGGCAGGGGAGGGCAAGGACATGGAGAGATCGAGGAGGGGCCCCCGTCCCCGGGGCCCCGGCTGCTCTGTGGGCTCAAGGTGCGCTTGGCCCCAACACAGTGCAAGACCAAAGTGACCTCCACAGTGGACAGTTGAAACCTCACAGCAGTGATGCAGCTGACTTCAGAGGGTCTCCATCAACCCACCAACCGTGAGAAAAACCCACTCAGATGGGGCGTCACAGACACCGAAGGGGTCAAAGCTCTTTCACCATTAGACAAGAGAGGTCAACTTCAGAAAACGGTGAGTCAAACACCAGCCAGTCAGACTCCTCCAAAGGAACCTCCTCTTCTGCCTCCTACTGGGGGTCCCTCAATATGTATGAAATGCCCCCAGAGGGCCCATGCTTGGGGCTATCTTTAGAGACTCTGGCATGGTAGGATTCGGGAAAATGAGGAAAATCAAGGGGCCTAGGGAAATAGGACAGCAGCGTGCGTGCTGCAGTCTCCAACAAATGGCAAAGGCCGTGCAGCGTGGGTGCCGTCTGTGATGGGAAGTGTAAAAGTGCTTAAAAGGCAACCTGTCCTTGAGATGCTGGTTGGGAAGAAAAAATTTATACTGATAAAACAGAGATAAAATGGCAGCAGAGGGCTTAATTCAAGGTCTTGTATAGACGCTAAATCTGGCAAAATCATCACCCCACCAATATTACCAACATCATCACCATCACCACCACCACCATCACCACCACCACCATCACCATCACAATCATCACCACCACCATCACCATCACAATTATCACCACCATCACAATCATCACCACCATCACCACCATCACCACCACAATCACCACTATCACCACCATCACCACCACCACCACCGTCATAACCATCATCATCACCACCACCACCATCACCACCATCACCATCACCACCACCACCACCACCATCACCACCATCACTACCATCACCATCACCAGGCCCCGCTATGGCCTGGCCTCCCCCTGTTGCCGGGCTTGATGCCCCATGCTCTACATGTACTGTGTTACCGGGTTTTCACAAAGACCCTCTCCGTTGACCTGGCCTTTTAAAAATAAGGTAATAAAGTCTTAGGAAATTCATGACTGGACCACAGTCATCGTTTGGTCAATGTTAGTTCCAGGCCTTGAGCCAGGGCTGGACTGATTTCAAAGACTGTATTCCTAGCCGTTCTGCTTCCCTGAACCCCAGTCCACCCAGCAGAGCCCACTGTCCAGGTTGACAAAAAGAAAGTCATGGTAGAAAGAACATCTCCAAATACATAATCAGTGTATGTCTGCAGTGCTTTTTATCCCCTTCCAATTATTTAATTTTTGGAAAAACTCCATTTGCATCTAAGCAATTTACTTTTAAAAATCCTGATTTCTTAAGTGGCACGCACAAAAATGAAGCTAAACTCCTTGTGAAATTATTCATTGAATGCTTGAGAAAGACAAAAACAATCAGTTCTGACAAGGCTGGAATTCAAGGCGCACTTGCCTGGGTTGTCTTTGTAATTCCACCCCATATAAATCATCCTTGTTTTCTGCCATTGTGGGTTTATCAGAGACATTCTTGCCCTATAATTCGTCCTGAACACACCAGGCTTTACCTTTGGAAAAGTAATGAAGCACTGCCTGGCTGAAAGAGATAAAGATTTATCACGCCTTATACATGGAGATTAGAATGTAAACACAGAAATCTCAATTAACCTTCTAACCTGTAGGTCAGAAGGAGGGGGCTCCCCGTTATAACGAGAAGGCAATGCTGTTTCCTACAGACCCGTCCAGCTGGTGATGGAGTTCAGGGCACAGGGATTAGTTACAGGGACAGGAAAAGCCGAGGTGGGGAGGTTCATTCCTGAAGAAACCTGTGCCCCCAGCTAACCTAGCGGCTAAACCTGAGGCGGGGTCAGAGACAGCCCTCTGGCCAGCTGCAAAGCAATCTCCAATCTCCAAGAAATCCCTGCTGGTGCCCAGGAGGGAGCAAGGGGGTGAGGGAGCTGAGCGGGCATCCCCAGCCTGGACGCTCACGGGGCCGTCCGCGTTCAGACCAGCTTCCAGGAGCACCGCCTGGCCACCGAAGAGCAGCCCCGGGACGACGCTGGGGAGCCAGGAGGGAGAGCGGGAGCTGGACCAGCCTCAGTCTGTCTGCCCTGGGCCCTGAGACCCCAGGGGGGCCACCCCACCCCGCGCTCCGGTGCTCGGGGCTCTCGACACCCCATCTCCACCAGCCATGACGGCCTGGGGCTGCCTCCTTCTCACCACGCCTCCCCTCTCCCCCATCCGTGCCAATCTTCTGTGTAAAATGTAGAAATTACAGGGGGCTTCCCTGGTGGTCCCGTGGTGAAGACCTGGCCTTCTGGTACAGGGGGTGTGGGTTGAATCCACGGTCAGGGGGTGAAGATCCCACGTGCCTGTGGCCAAAAATCCAAAACAAAACAGAAGCGATATTAGAACAAATTCAGCAAAGACGTTCAAAATCAAACAGACAGGGAAGCCCGGCATGCTGCAGTCCGTGCGGTTTGCAAGGGGTCTGACCCAACTGTGCGACTGAACAACGATGACATAAAAAAAAAAAAAATCATTTTAAAAAAAACAAAAATTGTAGTCAAGCTTCTGGGTGGGTTGGAAAACTTAGACTCAAAAAGCTTCCGTCTCCAGGTGTTTTTAATGAAACTACAGCCCCTGTTTGCTCTGGGAGGTGAGTCCCCGCGGGCCGCTGAGTGGACGGCAGCCTGTGTCTGACGGTCAGTCTCCCCCAGGCTGTCAGCAGTGGGCAGCAGGGCGGGGCGGGGTGGGGGCCTTCCTGCTCTGGGACCAAGACCCTGAGTTTCCGCCCCTCCCCCAGGTAGTCATTTTTAGCACAAGGAGCAGAAACGAGTCTCCTGGCATCTCCACAAGCCTCAGGGGAGCTGCTGAGTGTCCGCAGACCCCAGCTCCCAGCCGGGACCTCAGCTGCAGCCTCCCTTGGACCTAGGGTCGTTCCAGCTGGCACTGGTTAGGTCACAGGGAGCCGCACCCCTGTAAGAGGGGCCCCCAGCCTGTGTGACCAGCATTCTCCAAAGAGGAGACACACAGGTAGGGAGGAGCCCCACGAAACGGGGCAGAGACAGGAGCGGCGTGTCTATAGGCGGGGAGCACCAAGGAGGGACGAAGGACGCCCCGCCAGGGACAGGCGGCAGAGCGGAGGGGGCTCGGCCTGCCCACGCCCTGACACGGGGCATCTGGCCTCCAAACCAGGGACGAATCCACGCTTGCTGCTTGAAGCCGCCCAGCGAACGGCGCTCGACGGTGACTGTCCCGGGGGCCACCACGGCCCTGGCAGCAGGGCTTCAGAGCTCACCCCACCGGAGCTGCCACTGTCGTGCCTAATCGCTCAGTCGTGTCCAGCTGTTGTGACCCCGTGGACTGTAGCCCACCAGGCTCCTCTGTCCATGGGATTCCCAGGCAAGAATCCTGGAGTGGGTTGTCATTTCCTTCTCCAGGAGATCTTCCCGACCCAGGGTTCAAACCCGCACCTCCTGCGTCGCAGGCAGATCCTTTAGCTCTGAGTCACCTGAAGCCCCCACAGGAATCGACCCCCGTGTAACCCGTGAGACCCAGTCCTGCCCACTCGGGCGGCCGGGCTGGACTCGGGGGCCCCTCTGGGCCGTTGCGCTCGGAGCGGCTCCTTGCCCAGCCAGGTGTGCTGCAGACCCGGCCTGAGTCACACGCCGTCTCCCTGCTCCACGGCGCTGCGGCTCCTTCCTGACCCCTCTGCTCATCGGGAAGAGTCTGTCGCTGTACCCGCCCCGTAACCTTCAGACTTCCTGCCCCCACCCGGGAACGCCTGGCCAATTAGCCTTTAGTTGATTTTTAAAACATCCTTTCAGGAGCCCTCATTTCCTGCTAATATTTGGGTCCCGGTGCCTGGGCGGTGGCAGACGTCCTATTTGTTGAAAAAATGAATGAGGGAATAGACAAGCCTACGAGTAAATCAAAGGACATTCTTCTTTCTTGGAAATGACAAACTTCCACCCCGTGTCGTCAGGACAGCCTCCCCCGGCCTTATCCCCTTCCCCTACCCATCCACGCTCTGCGCAGTGACGGGCCCAGGCCGGCCGGCAGCTGGAGCTCCAGGAGGAGGCCGAGTGAGGCCGTCAGAAGAGGGGAGACGGGGGCAGGGACTGGGTGTCCAGAGGCGGTGCGCCCCTTCACAGCTTCACCCTCTCACGGCTCTTCCAGAAGGACGGGCCCCGCAACATTGCCGTGAGCAGATGGCCCTGATGTCCTTGGCTCAAGCCCGTGCTCGGGAGGGCTTCCCGCAGAGGGGCAGCTCGGAACCATCTGCACCCGTGTCTCCCCGGCCTGCTTTCACCTCCTTGAAGACCCTTGAATGGTTAAGGTTATGTATCCACTTGGGTAGACTGTGTGCCAGAGTCTGGCCAGCAGTCTGCACGTCTGTGAGTGTATCTGCAAAGTGTGACTAACGGTCAGACCTGCAGAGGAGAGCTGCTGATCGGCCAGTCACAGTGGGCCTCGCCCAAACGGTCGAAGAGCTTACGAGGAAAAGACTGGAGTTCCAGGGGAAGGTGGGCTTTTCCTCCAGACGCCTTCAGACGGGACCCAGGATGCCTGCTCTTCCTGGGCCTGCAGCCCAGCAGCCCGCTCCACACATTTCAGCCTGCCAGTGCCACAGCCCCCACCCCCTCATG